>CM033459.1:24804332-25206964 GCA_019425755.1 Amaranthus cruentus | reverse complement strand
AGAATAATCCAACCTTTGTCTGATTTTCCTACAATAATCCCAAGTATTGATTAACCATGAATAATCCCATCTATTGATAGTTGTTTCCAATGGCATCCAAGCAAGTAAAACAACCGGCTACAGCAGGTCATTTCTTGATCTTCTTCTTCATCCAAGCATCTTCTTCTTCACATGACATTTCCTCCATTAAAACCAGTTTACCTTCTTCTATACTTCAAAATCATTCTTTCTCTCATATACACTAATTTTTTACTTGCTTGGATGTCATTGGAAACAACTATCAATAGATGAGATTATTCATGGTTAATCAATACTTGGAATTATTGTAGGAAAATCAGACAAAGGTTGGATTATTCTGGGCAAATTTTCCTTTATATTTGGGTTTAATTTTTTTTTCTCTTCTTGACTCTTAAAGAGTTGGTATATTATATTCAACCCATTTGACAAAAATCAATATGCATTTCAATTTTCAACCTAAGTTATGTAGCTTAAAAAAGTAACAATTACAATTCAACTCAACTCTTTTTTAAAAGAAACAAAAGTCAAATTCAATTTTCTCCACTAGGGTTGCGTTTGGAAACAAGTATTTCATTTGGAATTGTAGATTTTAATTATGAATTTATTAAATAAGAATTTGAGAATCACAAGCTTAGGGAATTATCTTTAACCATTTTTTAAAACATTGGTGGATTTGACTCAAATCCAAATTTGAAAATCTTTTTTACTTGCCAAACACTAAATTTAAGTCAAATCCACATTTTCAAATGAAATCAACATTTCCAAACATAGCATAGGAGTATCTCACAAGAGGAATTTAAAACCTTTCATTTTCTAAATGAAAAATACTCCTAGTCTCCTAATGGAGTAATAAAATTCTATTATAATTCAAATCTTAACTTTTTGTTTATTACAATTTTCACTTTTTATATGTTAATTAGAAAAAAAATTTAGTAAACAAAGGTTATATTCACTAAAAATATGATACCATAAAAAGTCTAATCTACCATCACATTTGATCATTTGATCATCGATTTGCATTCAATCAGGCAGGTCAAAATAGAAAAATAGTAACAAAGTATTTGGTTACTATTTGGCAAAAAGCATGCAAGAATCTTGATTATGATACATTCATCGATGTCAAGATTATGATACATGGAAGAAGAAAAACTACATTTATTTCCGCTTTATAACTACACTAATTTATTGATTATCTCAAAAAAAAAACAAAAAAAACTACAATTTCTTGTTGCATATATGAAGCGAACTTAAAAAAAGAAAGCAAAACTAATTTCATATTCGATTTCGATTAATTGTCATCGGTTTCTTGCCTGCGTTCCTTCTTGGCGATCTTGAGCGTAACGGAGGGCATTCATTTTTAGACTTTAGATTTCTCGTTGGCTACAACGGGTTCTATCTTTCGGTTGCTTGAAATCTGCAAACTGGGAGTGGGAAACGATTTCTTTAACGGGAAATGTACCTTATTGTTACTGCACTTCCATTGTTGTGGTCCTTGTGGATTAATTGTCATCGGTTTCTTGCCTGCGTTCCTTCTTGGCGATCTTGAGCGTAACGGAGGGCATTCACTCTCCTCAGGAATGCTGAACACTGCCATGAGTTTACTTTTAACATTATTTAGCGTTTTTTTTATCCGTTGAAACATTGCTATCAATGGTTTTTTTTTTTGTTTCTTTTGAACTATGAATAATGGTTAAGGATTGAAGAATGCACTGAAGTACTGAACACGTTACACAGTATTTATAACTAATTTTTAAGAAGGATACACCGTCATCATTGTTTAGTGAGTTTATTTTTTATAACAGACTTATGTCTCCGTTCTTTTTTGTTCTTCCCATTTACTTTTTGCACAGTTTTCAAAGCGACTTTCGAGCCTAAATATCTCTAAATACGCATTGTAAAAAATTATAAAAAATATATGATAAAAAAATATACATTAAGACGAATCTAAAGAGATCTCATATGGATATATTTTATCTATATAAATGTCTTAAAAAACTTAATTAAATTTCTCTCTCCAAAATAGAATATTCTAAACGGGAAAAACAAAAAAGAACGGAGGGAGTATTTCTAGTGAGTTTATTTTTTACCATAACTTAGTAACTTACCTAGTTTGGGTCGAATTTCATCGGGTTCGGATATTCTCGGGTTCGGGTTTTTTCGATTACTTTCACGTTTTAGCTCGGGTCGATTCGGTTACGGGTCTAATCGAGTGCGGTTCTATATCGAGTTAATACCACATTGGGTGTTCGGTTAAACTATGGGTCGGGTCATTTTTCATTTTAAGTTAATAACGTCAGCTTTAAACAAATATGGGTCTAATCATTTTTCATTTTTCATTTTTCATTTTTCATTTTTAAGTTGACGTTATTAACTTAAAAATGAAAAAAAAAAGTATTAACTCGATATAGAACCGCACTCGATTAGACCCGTAACCGATCGACCCGAGCTAAAACGTTAAAGTAATCGAAAAAACCCGAACCCGAGAATATCCGAACCCGATGAAATCCGACCCAAATTAGGTAAGTTACTAAGTTATGGTAAAAAATAAACTCACTAGAAATACTCCCTCCGTTTCTTTTTTGTTTTTCCCTTTAGAATATTCCATTTTGGAGAGAGAAATTTAATTAAGATTTTTAAGATGTTTATATAGATAAAATATATCCATATGAGATCTCATTAGATTCGTCTTAATGTATATTTTTTTATCATATATTTTTTATAATTTTTTACGATGCGTATTTAGAGATATTTAGGCTCGAAAGTTGCTTTGTAAACTGTGCAAAAAGTAAATGGGAAGAACAAAAAAGAACGGAGACAGAAGTCTGTTATAAAAAATAAACTCACTAAACAATGATGACGGTGTATCCTTCTTAAAAATTAGTTATAAATACTGTGTAACGTGTTCAGTACTTCAGTGCATTCTTCAATCCTTAACCATTATTCATAGTTCAAAAGAAACAAAAAAAACCATTGATAGCGATGTTTCAACGGATAAAAAAAATGCTAAATAATGTTAAAAGTAAACTCATGGCAGTGTTCAGCATTCCTGAGGAGAGTGAATGCCCTCTGTTACGCTCAAGATCGCCAAGAAGGAACGCAGGCAAGAAACCGATGACAAGTAATCCACAAGGACCACAACAATGGAAGTGCAGTAACAATAAGGTACATTTCCCGTTAAAGAAATCGTTTCCCACTCCCAGTTTGCAGATTTCAAGCAACCGAAAGATAGAACCCGTTGTAGCCAACGAGAAATCTAAAGTCTAATCTGAAATCTGAATATGAAATTAGTTTTGCTTTCTTTTTTTTTGAAGTTCTGCTTTCAATATAGCGAACAAGAAATTGTAGTTTTTTTTGTTTTTTTTTTGAGATAATCAATAAATTAGTGTAGTTATAAACGTGAAATAAATGTAGTTTTTCTTCTTCCATGTATCATAATCTTGACATCGATGAATGTATCATAATCAAGATTCTTGCATGCTTTTTGCCAAATAGTAACCAAATACTTTGTTACTATTTTTCTATTTTGACCTGCCTGATTGAATGCAAATCGATGATCAAATGATCAAATGTGATGGTAGATTAGACTTTTTATGGTATCATATTTTTAGTGAATATAACCTTTGTTTACTAAATTTTTTTTCTAATTAACATATAAAAAGTGAAAATTGTAATAAACAAAAAGTTAAGATTTGAATTATAATAGAATTTTATTATTCCATTAGGAGACTAGGAGTATTTTTCATTTAGAAAATGAAAGGTTTTAAATTCCTCTTGTGAAATACTCCTATGCTATGTTTGGAAATGTTGATTTCATTTGAAAATGTGGATTTGACTTAAATTTAATGTTTGGCAAGTAAAAATGATTTTCAAATTTGAATTTGAGTCAAATCCACCAATGTTTTAAAAAATGGTTAAAGATAATTCCCTAAGCTTGTGATTCTCAAATTCTTATTTAATAAATTCATAATTAAAATCTACAATTCCAAATGAAATACTTGTTTCCAAACGCAACCCTAGTGGAGAAAATTGAATTTGACTTTTGTTTCTTTTAAAAAAGAGTTGAGTTGAATTGTAATTGTTGCTTTTTTAAGCTACATAACTTAGGTTGAAAATTGAAATGCATATTGATTTTTGTCAAATGGGTTGAATATAATATACCAACTCTTTTAAGAGTCAAGAAGAGAAAAAAAAATTAAACCCAAATGAAATATTCAAAATTAGGCTGAAAACAATTCATAGAGCTAGCATTGTTGTCAACAAAAAAATAATTGGAAAATGAGATAATGATCCACTCCTTCAATTTAGGTGGTAGGGCATAACCTATTAACCTTTGTACTAACTATAACTTTAACAAAATTTTGATCACTTATAAGTAAATACTAACCACGCTTATAAGTTTAACTGGATAATAATTAGGCTGCGTGATTAAAATCCAATAAAAAAATTAAAAAATCTAAACAATGTAGCCAAATACTACTAATAAGCGTTTGAGGTGAAAGTTCGGTTTGCATTTTGGCTTTTACGTGAAATCAAATCAAATCAAATTAATTCTTTTTTTGATTTTTCAATTCAAATTCAAACCAAATTTGGTCACAATCCAAATAAAACCAAACCAATTTAATTCGATTTAAACTTTTATCTTTGTTTGTAAGAACGCTTAAGTTTTTTTTTAGTTTCCCCTACTAAAGTGAATGTGAGCTCCTATTTTAATCCGGTTCGAAATTTTGGTTTTCGATCTTTAGTAGGCTCAAATTTAATTTAAACCAAAATATTTCATCTTAGAAATTCCTAATCCAAATCCAAACTAGCGAGTTTTTGAAAATTCCAAACCATATTTCTTATTCGGTTTGAATTTATTGATTTAGGATTTTTATCTAAATAACCATCATTTCTAATAAGCGTGACTAAACCCAGTTGATAAAACATTGCCTTTCAAAATGATTTTCAGCCCTAAAATGTATTTCATCTTCTCTGCTTCCTCGATTTACTCTATCTCCTCTGCTTTCGGTCTCACCGTGCTCAGCCTGCAATGTCCGACAACGGCGCTGAGGTATTGAATCTAGCGGCACCATAGCAATGGCATACAACTTTGGACCTAACGGCCGGCCCAGTACACAACTAATTTGAGTTTTCTTCACCGTCCTCTTTGCTGGGGACGCATTTATATCCTTCTTGAGGCACTGGCTATCTCATAATTTGTAGTTTCTAGTCTCCTAAGTCCTAGGCATTCCCAGACTGCCCACTCCTTCCTGGAACCCTCATAAGAGTCATCATGCTATGGACAACCCCTGATAACTAAGAATTAATTGAATTCTTTAGTGACGAAATTCCCTGTATTAGTTGTAGTTGGCGTTGGTGACTTAATTTTTCTCACTCCTTTTGGCCCTAAAGAGTTTCTCTCCCGGTAGTGCCCAAAAAAGTTTCGTGCTTGTCGTCGTTTGGGACAAAGGATTCATCTACTCCATCCTCACCAAATCTTTGGATGGGAAGTCTCCTTTCACTGCGTGCTGCTACTGGTCGAATGCCACTTTCTCTTCTTGGTGCAATAACGTTAGCACCTATTGTTGCCAAGTTCGTTAGCGGTTTAGGTAACTTGCTAGTGTTGTTGGGAATCCTTTTGCTAGGATTCAACAACTCTCTCTTTACGAGTGTTTTCTGTCACCAGATGATGAGTGACTAAGTCGGCCAAAGCATGCTTCTCTTTGGCTCCTTGCTCTGGAAAAAATCATGCTTTTGGTCACTTATGAGATTGATGATACTTAATGGTTTTGGCTAAGATAGAAGAACACACCTGACACCTGACACCTGACACCCTCCTTCTAGATTTAAACTGTTCCTACCTGTGCTGGACATAATTAGAATCAATGACCGGGTCCAAGTTGGGTTGGATGCAATGCTGGTGAGTGGTAGACATTTTATTTAGGAGGGTCTCTACATATATACAAGTACATATATTTAAAAATTGAAGACAAATACAGTATAAAAATAAGTATCAGTGTATCAAAGGCTAAAGATATGTATATCAAATCGATCACTCATTGGATGTTTTTATGTTTTAATTCTACTCTACTCTACGTTCTTTGTTAAACCAGCAGTCTAAGTATTGCCTTGTCAGCCTCTTACACCTCAAATTAGCCCAAACGGCTCTCATAATCAGAAAATTTTTAAATGTAAGCTCATTTTATACGTATATTGAGTTTATTTATTGAAGTTGAGGATGAGGTTAATTATGAAGTTAAGATAGTATAGATATATGTACATTGTAAACTGGTATTGAAACTATGTACAAAAAGCGAGTTATACAAAAGATAGGTTTTGATGAAACGTGAGTGTATAATCTTACAGTTGATTATTGATGGTTCTACTGTGATACACACAACTGCCTTATCGGCGTAAGGAGTCTTGCTAGGCGAAGTGGAACATAGGCCTTCACCAATGTCCCATTCTCAGTATAATCCTGCATTTTGATATTATTATTTATTAGAAACTGCATCTTAAAACAAAGGTAAATATGTTTATGCTCATGGCTTCATGCATGTATATGTATTGAGCAATGACCACGATGAATATGATGGACTTTATTGTAGGTCATGTTTAAGACTCTCCTTCTGAATTACGAATTAGTTAAACATCACTATATAAAAGAACTTCAAACAGATTCACTCACAGTTCTTTCTACCATTCCAATTTGATGGATACTACTGAGAAGTTCTCCTTTGTCGAATGGAACCAGTGCCTCAATCCACACCATTGAATCCTACCACACAAATCAAAACCAAAGCGTATAATTTCACGGTTGGATGATGATATTGTTTCCTAACTCTGACTACAACGAATAGGATTAGGAAATAGCCCAACCTTCAATTTTTCCTGAATGGCGTTGCAGAAGTCATCCAATCCATCGCCATTCAAAGCAAATAAACATACAGCATTTCCTCGGCTTCTTGCTTCTGACATAATTTTCTCTGGCTCACTCACCTCATCAACCTGACATGAAGCAAATTATGTAAACATAGTACATTACTATGGCTCGCCTCACCGGGAAAAAAAATCTTTCAAATTTTTATGGTTTAGATTAAACGAAAACGAAAAACAAATTTAGGAACCGTATTTTGCAAATTTTGACACAGGTTTGGGCCATTACAGAGATGCCTACAAAATTGAATGGCCAGCGCTCAGATGCATGATCCAATGTCATAAGCAACTTAATAGAAATAAACATAGAAAGACTTGACATTACCTCTTGCAAATGCATGATCCAATTCATAGGGATGAGTATCCATCTTTAATGTATGCATGAAACCACAATGAAATTAGTAAATGGAGATTAGACTATAACTATTAGAGAGAAAAGGACATTTAATTATAATTAGAGGCACTAAAATTCAGGAGAAAGTCAAGCATAACCCGCTCTAAAACCCTGATTCTTAGTATTCATTACAGACAGACGATGAGTGTCGATAATTATTAAGTGAGAAAGAAACAAACAAAAATTAAAATCATAACAAACAAACCATAGTATATTTTAGGAGCTACAAACAAACAAAAAAGTCTACTTATTTTGGGTCAATGTATTTTAAGATAATATTTTGTTTTCATATTATCTTTTGTAGTTTCCTTAGAGTATACAATTAGCGCTGAATGTGTATTCTTAATATAAATATTCATTAAAAATAGTTAATTCTCTAGTCACATAGTTAGTTTCACAAACAAGGTCTAATAGTTTCATAGTATATTTTTTTGAAATCTTTGTTAATGCACTGCACTACATTAGGCTCTTTGGTTTCCTATAAGCTGATTTTTCTGCCTTAATAATATTTATGGGTCAGTTGATTAAGATACAAGTAAATTTATGGGACAGTCGAGAGGGGGCATAAACTAGTACAAAGAAAGTGCTATGCCTATATTGATGAGCGGCATTTTATAGAGATAGTGACTGGATTCTTGAATCTGGTGTTTTTTTTTTTGTCTAGTTTGCTGTGCACTCACTCATCTCTGATGTTTTTCTGGCTGGGATGTTTTGCTTCGATAATGCAAATTACAGTTTAAAATATGAAACCACAAAAGATAATACTAAAAACAATGCTATCATTATATAAAAGACAAGATTTGCAATATGGACCAAATTACTGCATTGCATTAATACGCTCAGTAAGATTTTAGGAGCTACGATGGGCTCAATTTTAAGTATTCATTACATAAACATTAACAAATTAAAATCAATATTCGATTATTATGAGTTTTAATGACACCGTAAAACAGTTAAGATGTGGTTTAGACAACACAAATCTGGTTGATGATTAAGTCTGAAAGCACAGGCAAACATGTGTAGACTTTAGCTTTACTAACACTACAATACTCTTGATTACTCAATAGAAATTTTCGGAATCTAAAAAATTAGACTACAAATGTACAATCTTTAAATTGATAAGATCCAAAAATAATCACCACATATTATATCTCTACTGACAATACAAGAACATATAATTACAAACCATCTACTAATCTCATATTTCATACAATTTACAAAAAAAAAACACTTTCAAATATTCTGGTAATTTAGAATGACTAACAGTAGAAAAATACAACAAATATTCTGGCAATTTAGAATGACTAATTTCACGAAACAAAGAAGATGGCTAACAGTATAACTTCAATTCATATGAATACATGTATCTTTTCGTAGCAATATTTTAACACTCACTAATTAACCATTTTTTTCAGATTAGGCAAAAATTAGGGTTAACTTGACAACCAAAAGAAGAAGATGAACATCAAAACAATCTAATTTTTTTCGTAGACCATTTTGCAGACCAATAAGAAGCAAATTTTCAATTTCGATTTTTAATCGGTTAATTAGAATTTACAATTATCTCTTTAAATTTTAAGGGAGAAACTTGGAACAACAAATTACAAATAAATATCAAAATCTGCAAAAATTAGGTAGAAATCGAATACCTGTTAAGATCAAATTGTGAGAATGCAATTGATGCTTTGTGAATTGTGTGAGTTTTTTTGCGGGAGAAGATTGAATAATGCTTGCAAACCATTTTCAATAGTTTGAGGCTTTGAGTAGTGAAGTTAGAAGTGGTTTTTGAGAAGGAAGTTGGGAATAATGGGTCTTTGTGGGAAACGTGGGAGTGGGACGGTAGTTTAGTAATTTGTCTCGTCTCTTATTTTGCCTCACTTTTTATTTTAATTTGTCTTTTTTATTTTATATTATTTAGGACAATGTTGTCACTTTTTTAAAAGCATATTTAAAAAAATATTATTATTATTATTAAAATTATTATTATTATTATTGACTTTGTCTCTAGTCTTATAAGCTTTTAACAAAAAGACTAATAAAAAAAGCGTATTGAATTATAAAAATGGATATTTATAAATAAAAGAAAATATGTAAAAGCAAAATTGGTGGTATCATATAAGGTAAAAGAATTGCTAGTTTATATAGTGTAAGTTTGTCTAGCTGAACCAAGTTTACTTTAGAAAAAATATATGTTTGATTCAACATAACAAAATTTTTTTAGCTAGAACTCAGCTTGATTCAGCTGCATCAAGTAATGTCATGTAAATAATAGTTTAATTTAACAACGTCAGTCTAGTTGAGCTAAAGATAAGTTTGATTCGGCCGAATCAAGTTTATTTTAGCATTTGATTCAGCTTAATCTAGTTTAGTCAAATAAAACAATGTTTGATTAAGCTAAATCAAGTTTAGTTTAGGTAAAAAAATTATTTAGCTAAATCATTTTTAGTTAAGAAAAAAAGTAAATGTTTGATTTAGCTGAATCAAATTTGTTCAACTAAAAGTGAATTTGATTCAGCTGAATCAAGTTATCGAATTTGTTCAGTCAAAATGAGTTTGAATAAGCTGAATTAACTTATCAAATCTGTTCAATTAAAGTGAGTTTGATTCACCTGAATCAACTTTTCATAATCTAAAATATGATTCAACAATCAAGTTTAGTTTACAAAAATAAATATTTTATTGAGCTAAATCATATTAGTTAGCTAAAAATAGTTTGATTCAGCTCCATCAATAATAGTTAACTAAAAATAATTCGACTGAATCAAGTTTAGACTTTTAGTCAACCAAAAAGTTCGATCCAACTTAATCTAGGTTAGTTTAACGAAAAAATGTTAAATTAAGATAAATTAACTTTAGTTAAGGAAAAAATATTACTTAGTTCAATCATGTTTATTTAGGAGAAATAAATATTTGATTCAGCTTAATCAAATTTGTTTAAATTTTGATTCAGCTAAATCAACTATTAATCTAAAAATAATTTGATTCAACTACATGAATTATAGTTTAGCTAAAAATAAGTTTGATTCAGTTTAATCAAGTTAGTTTAGATAAAAATAAGTTTAATTTAGCTGAATCAAATTTAGTTTAACAAAAAGAATGTTTGATTCAGTTAAATCGAATTAGTTAGCTAAAAGTAACTAAATCAAATCTTGTTCATCTAAAATATAGTAGTTTGATTAACATGTATCAAGTTTAATTCAGCTTAAGTTCGATTGAATTGAATCAAGCTTAGTTTAGTAAAAACTAAACAATAAATATATGCTGCATTCAAATCTTATCAACTTTATCTAAAGTTGAACCAAATTTGTCTAGTAACCGACAACTCAATTAACCGACTACAATTGGTGATGCTCCAATAATCACAAACGATTTCAACTTGAATAAATCTATCTATAACTATTACTAAAACAAAATACGGTTGACATCATCGCCTTTTAAATTTGCTTACATGTCGCTTCTACATTAAAAATTTTCCCTCTAAAATTAATGATGATGTCATTATATTATGATTAACTTTGACTTACTATTTTCTTATTTTGAGTACTCCTATATCATTATTCTTATTAATTGTTATTTTACTTTTTAGGTCAAATCACATTTAATTAGTTATTTATATATTATATTATATTTATTTCAATTATATTTCATTTATTTCAATTATTTATAAAATGCTTTTATTTTTATTTATTAAATGAATATTATTTAGTGCATTGGATATTTTGAGATGGTTAAAACATAATATACTTTTATTAGGATTTATTTTTGTTATTCATACTATTGGTTACTTAAATGCAATGCTTTATTTTAATATGATTTAGGTTGTGACTATTTTTAGATAAGTCATTTATATTTTTTATGAGAAAATTTATCTTTGTCGTTTAAACTAATAAAATAATTTTACATATTTTTATGTATTTATTTTTGATTTTAAAATGTGTTATTAATAGTAGTAATATTATATACTTCTATAAATTAATGTAATAGGAGTAGTTATTTTTGTTAGCAAAAATTGGTATGTTATTTTTAATTAAAAAAATCATAATTTCGTATTGCACTCAAGGTATGAACCATTTGCTCTTTTATTCAAAATAAAAACTAAAAGTATAAGTATAATTGTATTATGCACAATGGAAAATATGATATAATGTACGTAATGTGTACAACCGTTTAGAGTGAAACGAAATATAACTATAACGTATAGCCTATTTCTTAAAATTTTAATTTCTTAACATATACAAATATGTCAAAAAATTTGATAAAGTCGTGCATCGCACGAGCACTATCTAGTTGTATAATAAAATAAAGTTCATTCTTTATAAAATCAATTGAATTGGACTTTAACCGACCCGAATACGACGAATAACCGAATGGAAGACTCAAAATTCAAAAATAATATATCGATTGGAAGTCAACCCGAACCCAATATAACCCGACCTGACGTTAACTTAAAATGAAAAATGACCCGACCCATAGTCTAACCGAACTCAATTTGACCTGCAGTATAATCGATCTGGATCCCAACTGTATTAACCGAACCCGATACAAACCGAACTCGATTCGACCTGAACTGAAATCGAAACCGACCCAATGTGGTATTAACCCGATATAGACCCGCACTCGATTAGACCCGTAACCGAATCGACCCGAGTTAAAATGTTAAAATGATCGAAAAAACCCAAACCCGAGAATATCCGAACCCGATGAAATCCGACCCAAAACCCGACCGAGTAACCGAATTTACAGCCCTAATCAAAACCCTAATTTAAAAAAAAATGAAAGTTAGATTTGCTATGTAAAGATATGCAGATCGAATTACCTAGCAAAATTATTAATAATCACAAAAATGGGTGTGCTATGTAAAGATCTGGATTATAGACTACAAAAATTGAAGAAAATTTGGATTTACATAGCAAAATTAGTAATTTCAAATTGGAATGCATTACTGAGAGAAATAGAAGGAAAATAGTGATGAGGGAGAAAATGCAACTGAGCCAAGAAGAGAGCAAGGGGATGATGAAAGTAGGAACAATCATTTTACTGTTCATTTAGAAAATGTGAACAATATCAAACTCTTGTGCATTTTTTATAGTTTAAGGATTAAGGATTCATTTAGAAAATGTGAAAAGTATCAAACTCTTGTGCGTTTTTTATAGTTTAAGGATAAGGATTAAGGATTAAGGATAAGGATTAAGGATGTCTCATCTTTCTCTGATCTAACTGGAAGTCTGCTCCTCATCGCAAAAATTCAAGAAAAGGAGATGAGAAATTGAGAATTGTATGCCTCCAAAAGAATGAAACACCCACTATATATAGACACTTCCCAACGGTCATATTTCAACCTCATTAATTTTAGTCAAAGGGAATAAATGTATTTTAATATAGAATTAAAACACTCCATGAATGAAAAAAGAGTTGTTTGAGAAGGCTTTAAATGGCCATTTATCCAACAATCCCCCACAAATGTCATTTAAGAAAAATACTTGTGCAAGAGAAAGCTTTGGCACATAGCAACTAAGTGGACTAAGCCTTGAACTTGTTTAGTGAAAGGAGGCAACAATTCACAAGCCCTTGTGAGTGAACTAAGTCTTGAACTCCAAGAACTCTTGATCAAACAAGTGAACTAAGTCTTGAACTTATAAGATTAATTGAGACCCTCAAACCACATGCCTTGCCTAGAGAGGTACCAACTCCGCTTAAGTTATATGGTGCATTTTTATGGCCTATGCACCTACCTTGATTTTAATGAGCGCTCTAGTGGAATATTAACCCAAAATTCCACATAGGAGGTGACCAACCCCCCTACACTCACATAGGTGGATCGTCTCAAGTAGCACACCACAAAGTACTACAAGATCTATTAAGAGCCTAATGACTCATCCCTCAAATAAAGAGCAACGCCAACAAATGCCATAGGGATAGGTGAAATGCATGCTCATCCGCATTGGGCTTTAGCACTATCCCCCTCGACACATCAAGAATCACTCATCTTGATCATCCTTTTGGAAACGGTATATATGGTATTCACATTTCCTAATTAAGGACTTTTCCCCCGTATGGGAATCATGGTATTCTTTTTCCCCATGAAGAGAATCGTATCAAGAACCACTTATCTTGATATACTTTTAAAAAAGTAATGTATGGTATTCAGTCTGTTTGTGCTTTTCAGTCTGTTCCCACTTAGTAAGTGGGAACAACTCTTGTCTTAAAATGACCTGTTCGCACTTATTAACTGCGAACATATCCGAACCTTTGCCCAGGCCTAATAGACGCTTACTTTTTGGAATACTTTGATTTGGCTCTTGATTCATTATTTTTTTTGTTTTATAATCTTATCCTTTTCAAATTTTCACTAACACCTTTGTCTCTGATTAACTCCTTACAGGGAACCTTGTAAGGATGGTAGATTTGAAGTGGGTCCTTTCAAGTTGCTAAACACATCAAATGGTATACTACTCCCATCCAAACAAGAAGACATCACCCCACTCCCCATATAGATTATCGAATCCCTTAAGGCGGTAAAGTTCATTGACAAAAGGCACTTCAATGTCCCCATTCGGTCGTGCAGGTTATTCATACAGCTCCAAACAAAATGTACAATCTCACCTTTACCATTGTAGATGCTAAGAATGGATGCAAAGGATCCATGTTATTGGAATCATTTGCTAAGGCTGATGAGTTCAGAGTACTTTGTGGTCTTGTGCTTGATGAAGTTAGCGTTATCCCCACTATTTTAATATTATGTTAATTGCAATGCTACGCTTAAAGAGTATGTAGTGTCATCCTGAAAGTTATAGGCATGTATTGCAGACTATTATTAGAAGGTGTACCATTTACCAAAAGATAAATGTTATCTGCTTAGCATGTGCTTTTAAATATCATTGAGCTTTACATGAATTACCAACTCACTATTTACAGACCAACATTAACATAGGAGCAGCAGAAACAATTTACATCATATTTCACAATATATGAATAGATGGTTATTTATTCTTTAGAAATATTGTCATATCCAATGAAATACATTAATCTGAGATCATAAAACAAGTTGCTCATACTTCTTAAAACAAGTTGCCCATTTCAGCTCATGGCATATGAATAAGGCTAGCGATTAGCTTAAGTTATATACCTCTGGCTAAACATTGCTTCTTTATAATTTAAAGCCTTATAACAACATACTTCCTCTGCTTTTTTTTACAGTTGTTTCACTTTTATTTTTAATGCTATTTAGTGAATGATTTTAATCTTCAATATCTTAAATTTCATAAGATAAAAAATTCTAAAAAGGTAATATTATGAAAATATGCATTAAGACAAATCAAATAAGATCTAACTACCTCCTATTCAGCCTAAATGTTTTTGGCACTATTTACTCATCACTCTGAATTTGTATTGTACTCTTAATCTATAAGTTATAACATAGTCGTGTGAGATTTTATTTTATTCGTCTCAATACAAGGAATATTAATATCAAATTTTTATAATTTTTAATTAAGAATAATTTGAGATATTAAAGTTAAAATATTATCTCGGCAAGTGTGAAAAAACTAAATGAGACATTTAGAAAGAAAAGGAGGGAGTATTTGACTATGTTTTACAATATACATGAAAAAATATTTACCAAATAAGACAAGCTGATGAACAATAGTTGCTCAAAAACTGTAGGAACTATAAAAATCCATAGGAAGTGTAAAATTATGTGACAAACAAATTCACTTCATCCTAGCTTTTTCAACCCTATATCTTGAAAAATCCAACATTTGTATAGTAAAATAAATTACTCTGTATGTTCAACATAAGCATTTACTTAACTATTTCTTAAATCAAATTACGTAAAATATTATCATAAAATCGAAAGTATAACTTGGGGGACCGCGTGCCCCACAACTAGTTATTATTATTATTTTATTTTTTATTATTTACATATAAAAAGAGAGCAACATTTTTTACTATTCATTTTTCATCTAATGAATAGTTACCCTTCAGCAAGTGACACGTGACCCATCTTTCGCTGAGATTTTTCCACGTAGCTACTAACACACTTCCTTCATCTTCCTTCTTCAACACCTTTCACCCTTCATCTTCCTTTTGCAGTTAATCCCTTTTGTTCTTTTCTCTTTTCCTCTCATCACTCATTCGCTAGCTTCTTCAGGCGACTCATCAATCAATTTTAATCACGGTAAGATCTTTAATTTTAATGACTTACATTTGGTTTTTTTTCTTTTAGGGTTTATTTTTCGTTTGTTTTAATGAAAAGTTGTGGTTTTTTTAGGGTTTTTGTTGGCTTTTCATTTAGGGAGTTCATTTTCATTTATGGTTTTTTAGGGTTTCGTTGGCTTTTCATTTAGGGATTTCATTTGAGATCTGAATTATCAAGGTTTCATGAACTTGATGAGGTTTTGGTTTTTTAGGGTTTTTGTTGGCTTTTGATTGAATGATCAAGGTTTATTTTTGGAGAAAATTTTGGGATTTCCATGAACATTTTGTTTATTTGCAAAAGAAAATTTTGGGATTTGAATGTAAAACTTGGGGAATCTCAATGGAAATTGAACACTTTTGATTCGGGGTATTTTATTCTTACTTTTATTAGGTATTTGTATATAGTCATTGATCAATTTCAATGGAATTTGAATTTAAATGATATTCTTACTGTTTGTTTTTATTCAAATGCATCGCAAATAACAGATCGGGGATTTATTTTTTTGGTAAGTTTCATTTTCATGTAGAATTTTTTAGGATTTATGGAAGAGATTGTTTGATTATATTTTTTTTTCTTTGTGATAAAATATAAATGAAGAGATGGAATGAAAATTTGGTTTTGCCTATTAGAGATATAATGAATGAGTTAAAGTGTAGGTTTACTATTATAAGTGTGATTTGAGTTTGGCCGAGGTATTAATTTATTATAAATAGTGGTTTTGCCTTTTGTTTAATACTATGATGTTGATCTTTTCCTCTTCAAGTCTAACAATTTATTCATTTAGTATTTTGTAATCTTAAATTAATGTTGACGATTGGTTATGACTATTGATTGAAGTTGAGTAAGACATACATATGAAGGAGAGGTATAGTGGCTACACGAAACGTGATATTTTCTCAAGTGTAATACTGTACTCATGATTTCTGTTTGTTTTCTTGCATTCATAAAGGTTTACGATGTCAGAGAAATCAATACAAAGGATGCATCTTATCAGATAATAAATGATGAGCTTATGTTAAATCACAGATGGGAACCCAAGGCTGAATTTGGCATCTTTATAACTATTTGGATTTAGATGGAGGCTGAGTGTGATCAGCTCATACTGGCTTCTATAAACAAAAATTATGTCGACATAGACGAGTACCCTGTCCTACTGAAATTCAGGTCCATTATTTCTCACTTTAGTATGTTGCTACATTTATCCTCGTTTATCGAGTTTATAAGAATGTATTTTCTTACTGTGCAAAATCGTTGTGTTAATATAACCGCTGTTGTCTCATGTTCTTTTAATGTTGCTACTGTTATTGCTTTTGTTAATGTTGTCTCGTGATGTCGTTGTTGTTGCTGCCGATGTTTTGTTGAGACTGTCGTGAAGTTTTCGTCATTTTGTTACTGTTGTTGAGTGTTGAATGTTGAATGTTGCTGTTTTTGGTATGATTATAAAGATGGCTTTGCAAGGATTTTGTTAGATAATTTGGTGTGTCGTTGATTTTTTCAGAACTTGAGTTTTCTGTGAAATCTAAAAGAGAGCAAAAACCCCATTTGTTGAACTTGTAATTATAGAGAAAATCAAAGTTAGCAGGAGAAGAAAGCTGTTATGGCCATAATTTGGTGTATCTATAGGCTGATATGTGCAATATTCATATGTGATATAGTTTTTGAGATGTGTTAGGTTGAATGATCTCTTAATTTCTTATCTATATAGACTATAATTAGCATTTTTCATAGTTTACGGTGGATGATTTGTTGCATATTTATTATTGAGCTTATTGTGAGGAAGGGAGTTGCTCAAAACAAAAGTCTCAAGGATAAAAAGATTTGCCTTCTGACTTTCTGATGTTGGTGGGAGGTTGTTTAGATATGTTGTTGTAGTTATCAATTATTACAGGAAATGTCTGGCAACGAGAATGAAATACTAATTGGTGAATTGAGTAACTTGGATTGGCATGTATGATGTATGATGCATTTGAGTAAGATTTTTACATATTCTGATTATAAATGTGAGTTTTTTCTTGTGGAAATAATGCTGGATGGCTCTTCTTTTCTTCCTTGATTTGTGATGTGATTTCCTCCCCCTTTTGTTAGTGTTGCTCCTTGCTCCGACTCTTCACTTCAACTTAAGTACGCGGCCCTTAGTACTCAGATATTGCCTACGGGTAGGATGATTAACCGTCTCAATTTGGTTCAAAATATTTGGGATGTCTTTTCCTAAAAATAGACAAAACATTAGACACGTTATCTCATATAGAAGTTTGAGTAACATAAGTTTTGATTTCATCATCTCAACAACTAATTGTAGTTCTCGACATAACTATCTCAATAATGCAAGTATATCTTCGCTTTTCAGATGAAATAAGGCTTTGAGCTTTGTTTTATATATTTTATTTTGATAAGGACTTTTATTGTTCAACTTAATTTCTTTTTCGGGTATCCAAGATTAGTTTGTGTTGTATGTCTAATTGCTTTTTAATTATAGTGCCATAATGGACAATTTGAATTTATTAACTCAGATTTATGTCATAAACCTAGGATAATGGACACATTGTACTATAACCTATCATTGTGTGCACGCCTTCAGATCCTCTCCTACATCAATTGAATTTATTAACTCAAATTTATGTCATAGACCTAGGATAATTACATACATCTATGTATATGTCACTTATGTCTTATTTATTGTTCTGACCTTTGGAGTTGTTTTTATTTCTTTAATCGCGTTATAAGCCTTAATACTTGTATTTTCTTGTCTCGTTGTCTTGTCTTGTTTTACTTTTCATTACAAGTTTTTTTTAGCCGAGAGATTGTTTGGTTGCATTCTCCTACATGGGTATGGTTTGTCGTCTTTCATTTCTTTTAAATCCCGATCATAGTTTTATTAGCAGGATAGATTTGTGTTTTGTGTATGATGGTGATAATAATGATTTAAGTTACAACTTTAATGTTTTTTTTTTTTTTTGAAACCAATTTACAACTCTAATGTTGATAATTAAATATAATGTATACTTATATGATGTACACTAATCAAATAAGACTTGCTTTAGGATAAAAAGGAATAATTGTAGTGAAAAATCTAACATGGAAAAGTTGTTGCTTTATTGATGACAATTGATTGTATGTGGACGTTGTGTCGTCAGTAGATTGATGCTCACTGTCAATTTGCTGTTGTACTTCTATATTGTTGTTGTGAAGAAGTTGTTGATGCCTTCCTAATGAAGCTTGTGCTAAAAGGCTGATGTTATTAAATCAAAATTTTCATGGTTAAAATAGCTTTATCTACTCACAAATGTTCTACTACTTTGTACTTAAAATGCTTTGATGTAAATTGATCAACACATTTGCAATTGCTTGATGTATACTTATATGATGTATATTAATTAAATATAGTGAGAAGTTCAAGTGCGACCTGTGTTTAAGTGTGAACTGTGCGAACATGTTACTTCATGGCAAAAAAATATAATTATTTTTTTTTGGATTTTTTATGGTTCAAAAGACACATTTTTGTCAAAAAAGTAACACTTTTCAAAAGTTTTACTTTTACATCAAAAGTGTTACTTTTCATCCATAAAAACTTCATAAAAAAATCAATAGTAATTTTTTTTCATAAAATAACAAGTTCGCATGGTTCAAACCTATGCACAATTTGCACTTGAACTTGATCCTCTATATATGAATCCACCTATTGTGCTTATTTGATTTCAATTCTAACCCTTTAAAAAGAGTTACCAAATACTGCCATAATATTATTGTAATTTTTCTTATTATACAATCAATTTTATGGGATATACCTTTGTTTAGGAGAATTGACTTTTGTTGTCGAAGAAAGTATCACATCTTTTTGGGTAAGTCTTGAGTTAATTTGAGGACACTATATTTTGTCTAACACTTATGGTCAACTAACTTCAACGCTTGTATCTGTCATGCATTTGTAACATTTGGCATTCTAATATTTTCGTTTGTGTTATTACTAATAAAAGTATATAAAACATTTCAAAATTTAATAGTGTAAGGTAAACATATGTACCGAAAGTATGTATAGGTGACATTCTAAGAAAGTATTACTTTCTATTAGTAATAAGCACAATAGTGTAACTTGGGGGACCACGTGCGTCATAAAACATTTGTAACGCATTTGTAACACATTGACTTTCTAAGAAAGTATCTGCTTCTTACGGAGTTGCATATTTGTTTCTTATTTTTGTATCTTATTTCTGGATGTGATAGGAATTTTGATTCAGCAAACTGAAGGGTGCTGCCCAATCAAAGCAACGCCAGTTTGGTGTTGCCCTAAAGTAATGCGAAATAGGAATTTAGGTGGATAAGCTTCTTCGCTATGATTCTATCACAAGTGAGTGTCCTGCATTTAAGCTTAAATTGTATAAATACAAAGAAGAAACTATCTTGTTCTTTCTTGTCAATATTGTCTTGATTAGGGGTTGATCTATTTTTGTTTTGAAAAATTGATATGGGTTTGGTTTTTGTCTTTCTTCACGTTCCTCGCCATTGGGTTTGAATTAAAACTATTAATAAGTTTTTCATCAATTTTAATTAGTAGAAGTATTTTGTGTAATTGGGCTATATTTTTCACACTTTCCCTCGCGTTACTTCACCCTATTTTCCGTTTTTCACACTTTCCCTTTGGTTACTCTCTTCTACTTTGATTTTTTTCATTAAGGTGGATCATCAATTCCCGGCAACCTGAATATTCACTGTAAGATCCTTTATTTTTACATTAGGTTATTGAATGAAAATATAGGGTGTTTTACGATTTTCGTTCATTTTGAATGAAAATAGGTATTTTCATTAATTTTGCAAATTTAGGGATGATGTTTTAGTTTTAGATTTGAATGAAAACTTAGGGTTTTTGTTTAATTCCTGTAGGTTTATTTTTTTGATTTTCATTTGGATTTTGGCCTGCAAAAATAGAGATTTTTGTTAAAAATCCATATGAAAATTAGGGTTTTGTTTTAGTTTTGAGTGAAATTTTAGGGTACAATTTATTTGATTGTAATTTTTAGGGTTTAGACTCCCAATGTTAAAAATCGTGTTGAAGCACTCTTAGAAATTCAGGTATTTATTCCTTTTATTTTGCATGATCAATTATGTTTTTTAATGGATCCTTATTTATATAAATTGAAAACTTTATGATTGTTCTAGGTCTTTTAATTTTGATTTATTTTTTTTGGGTCCTTCAATTTCATTTAGGATGATATTAATTTTTTTGTATGAATTTTAGTATAGTTGCTTTTGTGCATTTCCATGATCTTGTATAGACAAATGCTTGTAGCTGCTTTTGGAAATCTATGAGTTACCTACATATAAACATATCAAAACATTACGACAATTAGTGTGAATTGAATGCAATTGTAAGCTGTAAAGCTTAGCAGGAAATATCTTGAATACGTTGCTCTAATAATCAATGTGAAGATAAGTGGGAATCATATGAATATAATTTCTAATTAAGCTGGTCTACTTTCCTTTTTTTTTTCCTCCTTTCTACTGTTTGAAGTTTGTTTTCACATGTTTCAAAATTTGCTGCTTTACTTGTCAAGGATTATAATATTTTATCAAATTTATAGTTTAAGCATCTTACATTTTGTTTCTCTATTTCTGTTCTTTTGCATTTTCACACAACTTTTGATTTTTTTTTTTGTTTAAAATGAGATTGGTGGCTAAAATATGGTGGGAAATGTATGAGGGTCTCATAATTTGTGCAACGCGGGAACACACCATGATCTTGTATGTTTTAATGTTTTGATGTAAGCAGCAAATTTATTGATTATATTATTTTCCTGTTTGTTCTTGCAGAACACAAGGGAAATCGCATTCGCCATAAGAAAGCTTCCTTTGAGCAAGGCTAAGAGATATCTAGAGGATGTGCTAGCTCACAAGCAGGCTATTCCTTTCGGTCGTTTATGCTGAGGTGTTGGTAGAACTGCTCAAGCAAAGAATTGGCACCCAAATCAGCCAATTTCGCTCGCCAGTGAAGTCTGCCAAATTCATCCTTGACTTGCCTAAGATTAAGACTGTTGAAAGCAAAGCAGAGGCATGTGTAAATTGTACCTTATTTGAGTTGTTGTATTCTTCAATAGTAGTATGTTTATGTAATAATAATTGGTTTATCTGCCTGCAGATGAAGGGTTTGGATGTGATTTCACTCTACATTTCTCACATCCAAGTTAACTAGGTTCAGAAGCAAAGATACTTATCGTGCTCATGGGCGTATCAACTGTAAGTTTTGTTTAGTAATGTAGAATTATTGATTGTATTCATTCTGAAAGTTTTGTGTCCATCACTCCCCATCTTACAATTTTCCTCTTTGTAGCTTACATGTCTCACCCATGCCACATTGAGTTGACCTTGTCTGAGAAGGAAGCGGCGGCTGTCAGGATGGAGGTAATTCTTTTTTTTCATCCTTCCAATTTTGAATTTGGATCATTATGTTTTTACAAATTTTCTTTATTGGCTGAACTCTTGTATTTTTTTTGCAGCCTGAATCACAGTTTGCTGCCAGCGAGTAGAAGTCACAAGGCTTCAAGTATTTTGAGCTTCATAGATAAAATTGAAGAGAGATAAATGTGAGGAAAATGAGAAATAAGGAGTTAAGAATAGAGGCAAAATGCGTGGAAGGCTTAGATTTCTCCCAACAATGTGTCAGTGGAAGAGAAGGTACTATTCATTAGATTAAAAAATAAACGGTGTCAGCAATGTTCTCTCATGTCATAGGTAATGGATATATAGATAATAGATAGATAGATAGATAGATAGATAAGACCAAATATCTGCATATGATCTATTAATCAGTAAAAATAAGCAATTAGAAAAAAGCAAAATAATCAACCTGTAATAGCACAAGAAATCAAATTGATGTTGAGAAGTCGAGACTTTAATTAGGAATTCAACATAAATAAGTCACACTATGGAATTCAAGATCTAAAAGAGGTACTAAATTTTGAGTGATTGAGTAATGGACATCACTTCATTATACAAAATATTTGTTTCCACTTGTCTCCTAAAATCTGTGCATGATTGATCTTAGTTTATTTTATAAAATGAAAGTGTAAGATCTATATTATAATCTACTCTACTGATAAATTAAACTAACAACTACAATGTTCCTTGTTTTCTAAATACCCTGCATAACGTACATCATCAAAATAGGCATCTCCAAAAATCAAACCCTTTTAGATCTTTCCAACTATCCCGATTTTTGTTTACTTTCTACATGAAGAGATTGTTGGTTGGATAGATTTCATAGTGTGTGTAATATATGCAAATACATGATGGAGTGCTATATACTTGTTTACCGCTCTCAAGAAAAGAGAATTTAGTCTATTTATGGGGGTCGTTAAATACGTACTCCTATAGTGCTACATATAGTTGCAAATATTTATTGATTCATTTGTGAGTATATCTAATGCAAGCCTCCAATAATGGACATATGATGTTTTGATCTTTTTGGTGAGGTTGAAAGTGCTAGAATGGCTTCTACTCATGTTTCTTTGGGCACAAGCAGAGTATAATTACTTATATGTTTATGTAGTTGTTTGTAAGCTTTGCCTTTCTGGAAACTTCAGTTTTAGGCTTAAGTTCTTCCTCATTTTGAATTTATTGGAATAATGTGATGTGGTGCTAAACCTTATTCAAAGCAAGATATCTTGAATAAGTGCATATCCCTTTCCTGGAGTCATTGAATTAACAGATTAGTGTGATTAAAATTACATATGTTCCTTCTATAAACAACTCATATGTGGCTTTTTGGCTTATAAGAGCTGGTTTGATTCACTTCTCATGTTCAGGCTTGTTGCCAGAATTTTGCCACCTGTTGATTCTTTTTGACCATGACTGGTTCATGTGATTTATAATAGTTCTGTCTAAATGGACAAAATGGCTTTTAATTATGTGTGTTTATTTATATGAAGTTGCCTATAACATTTTCTATCAATGGTCAATCGAAAACAATCTCTTTGATTTACAATTGTAAGGTTGTGTATCTTAATAGCCTCAACTACGAGTTTGGTGTACTGCAGTCTATCCAAAATGAATCCAAAAGCTTAAGAACCTTTTTAAGGTATATACAAGTTTAGTGTAGTATTTTTTTGCAATTATTTATTCTGCACCAGCTTATGTGCAAATGCACATATTTTGCAAAGATTGTTTATAAAGTTTCGTTTTATTTTTGGTTGTAGGGGAAGAAGAACACTTTATGAATGGAGCATTTAGTGCAATTTGTGGCCCCATTACATCAGTGTAATATAGTTATTTATGAACTTTGTATATGAAAATCATTTCCCTGTAATAAAACAACTTGGTGTATGATTAATTCCCGTTCCTTTGGTTCTTTCTTAGTGCGAATGTCGAACTTCTCTCAATCAAATTGCAATATAAATCAGAGTTATAATACTTAATCCATTGTTCAATAGAATGCTTTGAATTAGTTGAATTAAAAAAAAATTTCTTGGGTGAGCAAAGCTATGTCATTGATTGTACTTTGTCCAATATGATTGTCTAGCAAATTATTTGAAGTTGTTTAAAAAAGACATCAATCTAAATGCTCTCAATATTTTGTTATCATTAGCTTAGTCTTCAAATTCATATCGATTATTTGAATTGTTAATTAAAAGTAAATTATGTTATTTAAATTTAAATTTAAATTATTAATTAAAGTTGAATTATTTAAATTGATTACTTGAGTTGTTAATAATCAATGTCCAACAAGGATATCTAGCATATTGTTGTAAGTTGTTTTAAAGAGCAATCAATCTTCGTTTTAAAAGATGACTGCGTTTGTTGTTTAAAGATATGTTTAAATACTTTTTCATTGAATAAACAGCTGATCCACAATAGTGTTAGAGCATTTACATTTACATGTGAATTGATTAGTTTCTTGAACTACCTAGCTAACCTTTATGGCTTAACACATTTACAACATATTGACATCCTAATATTTTCATTCGCATTTTTGTTAATAGAACTATATAAATAACATTTTAAAATTCGACAGTATAACTTGGGGGATCGCGTGCGTAGCACGCGGCCCCACAACTAGTAATCATAAAAATATGATAAGGATTAGGGAAGACTTGATTTGATAATAAGCCATTATTTAAAACAATTGTCAATCTCTAATAATCATATAAAATACATATATTGTGTTTGATTAAGGTGGATCCATTGCTTTGTTAATGAATTTAAGTTACTCTCAAAGGTCCCATTCGATGACACAGGGCAAGAGCATGATGTTTCTACGGTACTTAACCACAATTAATTTTTATGATTTACAATATTAGAAAATATTAGTCACAATCATAAGGTGATAACGACGTCGTATAGATATATCTACGTGCATAGCAAGTAGCAACAACGTAATGGTCGTTTATAGAAAATAATTTAAGTTATCAGTGTGGACATATTTCATTTTCTTTAGAGAGGTTAGATAGTATTGCTAAACAATTCTACACTCCAACCACTAGATTTTTAAATTAAGTTTATTGGAAATTATTTGTTCTATATCATATTGATTTTTTTTATTATTATGGTAACCACCCTTACTTTATTTATTTTAATTAGTGTTTTTGTCAAATTTTCCATCAAAGTGTTTGCACTAAATAAATAAATTTTTAGCCTTTTAAATAGGAATAAATAGAAGGTTGAATCTCTTCTTTGGAAGGTTTTGACTGAAGAGTTAAGAATGGATCATCTATTAGAGTTTGGAAGGATAAGTGGATTTCTTTGATCGAATGATATTTACACCCTCCTGAGAAAAAGGACGATGTGATCCTAGGGATAAAGATCATAAAAGATGATAATAGACTCACAATTGAGTCAAATTCATTATATTGAGAAGGTGCTCAAATAATTTTATCATGTTTATGGATCCAAATGTGAAATTTCTTGTCATAACAAAGAACTAGTTTCATAATTGGAATATACAAAAGTCACTGAATCTTTAATGCATGCTATGACATGTATAAGAATCAATTATACTTCCTAGCTCCATTCTGAAATACTTATCGATTATGGACACTATTTATCGTTCAAACTTATTTTATATATTGCGGCTAATGTGTAAGCAAAAATGTATTCAAGTGAGATCTTGTTTAAATCGTTTAATCGCATACTTTCATAATATTAGCTTTTTATAATATTTAGATGTGTATAGTTCAATATATAAATGAACAAAACAACATATTGGATTGCGTAAAAATTTAAATGTAGCAAGTATAATGGAACGGAGAAAGTATATAGCATTTGCAATTGCAAAATTGAGTAGATTCACTAGCAACCCGTGATCACTGCATTGGGTTGCAGTTAGGAGAGTATTAAAATACTTAATCTTATAATTTGTATTGTATATTGTAATATTATATTCTAATATGAGTAAGAAACAATTGATAATTTAATGACAATTATGTAAACAATTGAATCACATTAGGTTACTAAATAAGAAAATAAGACATTTAATATACATGAATACAGTAAAACATTTGATTACAATAATAGTAGGAGTAAGAACTATATAACTAGGTTAAATCCAGACTTATTTTCCTAAAATCAATCTAATTTTCAATCAAATTCAAACCATAAATAAAAAAAATTCTAAGAAATCACAATTAATAATTACATGCTAAAAACAATAATTTTTTTTTTCAATAATCCCACCAATAAAACAAGACAAGGGTAGCATTTGTAACGACTAAAAATTTGTATTAAATGAAATAAAAAAGTAAACACAAACTACAAAAACAGACAAATATCAAGTCTTGGAAGACTCTGTCTTTCTCATACATACTCAAAAAAACACATTTCAGCTTCTCTCTCCTGGGAAATTACGTGAACACTTTCTATAACTTTTCTTCTTCTCTTCCTCTCTCAAACCACCCATTCAAATTCTCCATTGTTTCATGAATTCAATACATTTTGGAGTTCAATTTTTATCAGATTCATCCATTGAAGTATAAGTATAGGTATAAACAATAAACTTAAACAAAAAAACTTCGTTTTTGTTATTACACTGATTTTGTTTCATTTCCGAAATGAAAATTATTGGATTTTGATTATTTATCCTCTTAAGCTTTTGGGTTTTATTAAATTAGTGGTAATTGAATTTGATTTATTTCTGGGCACACATAGCTCTGTTTTTGAGTTTTGAATCATTTTGTTTATCCTTGAATCTGTTCTGAAATATCAACTACTAATATAAGATTGATTGTGATTTAGTTTTTATTGCTTTAATAAGTTTGATTTCTGTTGAATTATTGGAAATTTTGAGTTTTGAATGTTGTGTTGAAACTTGTAGGAAAACAGAGGAACTTTTTTTAATGCTCCTGTTTTATTGGGTATATCTGAATATTTTTAGAATATTCCTACAATTTTGATTCTTTGACTTGATGAATTTAGATATTCAGAAATTTATCCCAAAAGATTCATCCTTTTTTCAACTTTTCTCTTTATCTATTGATTTTAATTAAAAGGGCAGTAGTATAATTTTTGAGAGTTCCTAACTTTACTCTCTTTTATCCCAAAATTTTTGAAATTTCCTCCAAAATTAATTTTGCCAAGTAGCAGTAAATAGTAATTTAGAATGAATGGCATGAAATGATTCTTTTTCTTTTTATTGATTCAATTTTGATGGGAGCTTTAAGAGTTGACTTATTTTATGTAATTAGTTGGTTCAAAGATGCAAACTTTGGATTTGATATATCATACAAGTATTTGCTTTTGTATGTTTGAAAGTTAGATACATTGATCCTTGATCACCTCACTGTTTTAGCTGAATCATGCAAATTAGTCAACTTTTCAGAATTAATGAATCATGCAAATCACTAGTTCTTCAGAAACCTGACCATATCATCTGTGTTCTACTTTTCAGGAGAAATTCAAAGCTTGTACATCTAAAATGAACAATTTTAAGCTGGGGGTAGAAGTTACAGCAGCACATGACCTAGTGGCTAAAGATGGCGAAGGCTCATCGAGTGCCTATGTTGAGCTGAAATTCGATGATCAGAGATTCCGTACTAGTACCAAAGAAAAAGACCTGAACCCCGTTTGGAACGAAACATTCTATTTCAACATTTCTGATCCAAACAATCTTTCCAATCTTACACTTGAAGCCTTGGTTTATAGTTACAATAAATTAAACCATTCCAAAGACTTCCTTGGTAAAGTCTGCATAAGTGGATCATCCTTTGTCCCTTATTCGGATGCTGCTGAGTTTTACTTTCCCTTGGAGAAACGACATATTTTCTCTCGTGTCAAAGGAGAACTTGGGTTAAAAGTGTTTATTACTGATGATCCTTCCATTCGACTATCCATGCCACCTCCTGTAGTGGAATCAGATTTGCTGTTTTCTAAAGACCGAGAAGCTGAAAATGAGATCCCAAGATCAGTTTCTAGGGAAACAAAGTCGAGTTCTAGGCACACCTTCTGGCACCTTCCTAAGCAGGACAGCACTCCAAGTCAGCCTCAGCCTCAAGTGACTCAATCTGCTTCAGCTGCTATGTCTGAATCACAGCCTCCAAAAGTTGTGCAATTCAGTCCAGGGATTCCAGCACAGGCATTTGATTACAAGCTCAAAGAGACAAGCCCTTATCTTGGTGGTGGAAGAGTTGTTGGGGGACGAGTGATCCGTCCTTATAACAAACCAGTTAGCACCTATGATCTTGTTGAACAGATGTCTTTCCTGTTTGTTCGTGTGGTAAAAGCTCGTGATCTTCCTACTATGGATGTTACAGGAAGTCTTGATCCATATGTTGAGGTCAAAATTGGGAATTACAAAGGGGTAACTAAGCATTTTGAGAAAAAGAAGGATCCCGAATGGAATAAAGTGTTTGCCTTCCCCAGCGACCGTCTGCAGACGTCTACTCTTGAAGTTGTGGTGAAAGACAAAGATTTGGTGAAGGATGATTTTGTTGGAATCATCCGATTTGAACTTCATGAGGTACCTAGAAGGGAGCCCCCTGATAGTCCATTGGCCCCTCAATGGTATCGTCTTGAGGACAAGAAAGCGGAGAAGATTTCAAATGGGGAACTAATGCTAGCTGTTTGGTATGGTACACAAGCAGATGAGGCTTTTCCTGATGCTTGGCATTCTGATGCAATGGCTCTTCCTGATATGTCAGCTTCAGCTTATAATCATATCCGTTCAAAAGTCTATCATTCCCCGAGATTATGGTATCTTAGAGTCCATATAATCGAGGCTCAAGATTTGATTACAACAGATAAAGGTCGTTTTCCTGATTGTTATGTGAAGGCACAGCTTGGAGCCCAAATTTTAAAGACAAAGAATGTTCAAACCAGTATAGGAAATCCCAACTGGAATGAGGACTTGATGTTTGTTGCTGCTGAACCTTTTGATGAGTCTTTGATCCTCACTGTTGAAGATCGGGTGGGTCCCGGCAAAGAAGAAACAATTAGCAAGCTGATTATCCCTTTAACTAATAGTAATGTTGTAAGAAAACGCCCTGATGACAAGATTTTGCCCGATCAATGGTTCAACCTTCAGAAACCGAGCACTTCTGATGTTGAGGGGGAGAAAAAAGTGAAGTTTGCTAGTAAGTTACATGCTCGTATAAGCCTTGATGGCGGGTACCATGTCTTGAATGAATCTACTTACTACAGTAGTGATCTAAGACCAAGTCTGAAGCAACTATGGAAATCTACAATTGGTGTTCTTGAACTAGGAATACTGAATGCAGAGGGACTTCACCCAACGAAGACCAGAGATGGAAGAGGAACAGCAGATACTTTTTGTGTGGCAAAGTACTGCCAGAAATGGGTACGTACTAGAACCATAATTGATAGTTTAAGCCCAAAGTATAACGAACAATACACATGGGAAGTATATGATCCTGCAACTGTTCTTACAATAGGTGTCTTTGACAATGGACAACTCCTCGGCAACAAAGATAGTAAAATCGGAAAGGTGAGAATTCGAATCTCCACACTTGAAGCGGGGCGTGTGTACACTCACTCGTACCCCTTGCTAGTCCTCCAACCATCTGGTGTAAAGAAGATGGGAGAGTTGCATTTGGCTATTCGGTTTTCTTGTACGAACATGACTAACATGATGTTTATGTACACAAAACCACTTCTCCCCAAAATGCACTACTCTAGACCACTGTCTTTGATGCAGACTAATATTTTAAGACATCATGCTATAAATGTGTTAGCATCTAGGCTTAGTAGAGCTGAACCCCCTTTGAAGAAGGAAGTGGTGGAGTATATGTGTGATGTGGATGCGCATTTTTGGAGTATGAGAAGAAGCAAGGCTAACTTCTATCGCATAGTCTCCCTACTCCAGGGCTTGCTTGCAATTGGAAAATGGTTCTTGGACGTGTGTGTTTGGAAAAACTCGATTACAACAGTGCTAGTTCACTTGCTCTTTATTATGCTGGTTTGTTTTCCTGAGCTAATTCTTCCAACAGTGTTCTTGTACATGTTTTTGATCGGGTGTTGGAATTACCGGTATAGACAAAAAAACCCTCCTCACATGGACACTAGGATCTCTTATGCTGACGCAATATCCCCAGACGAGCTTGATGAAGAGTTTGACACCTTTCCTACTACAAAAGGTTCAGAAGTGGTGCGAAGAAGGTATGATCGGCTTAGGAGCATAAGTACCAAAGTGCAGTCCGTGTTGGGTGATGTAGCCGCGCAGGGAGAGAGGGCTCAAGCTCTGTTGAGTTGGCGGGACCCACGGGCCTCGTTGATATTCTTGACATTCTGTCTTCTGGCTGCTTTTGTTCTGTATGCTACACCATTCAAAGTTATGGCCCTTCTAAGTGGATTTTATGTTATGAGGCATCCTAGGTTCCGAAACAAGTACCCTGCTGCACCTATGAATTTCTTTAGAAGATTGCCTGCAAAGACGGATTACATGCTGTAAATAGTTTTGTTGGGAACTCTTTGGTGATTAATTTGGTGATTGTAGGGCGAGTCCTTTCTATTTTGGACCTTATTTATGGCTGATGAGCCCATGACAATATCAAAGCTCATCTCATTTGGATTTGAAGCTTGTAATTTAATTTGAATGCTATCTAATTCTCTTTTAAACCCATCTTAATTCTCACATTTGGATGTGTCACCTACGATTCAAACAAGATGATTGAAATAGAGCAGTCGTGAACCCATGACCATTAAACTAATTTACAAGATTTTCCTACCAAAATTTTATTTATTTTGAATGGTCATTTAAATATTGACAACCAAATAAGCTGATAACGTTTACAAAGTATGTTATTAAATAGTTATTAATAGTCTCTTGAGGAGCTTTAAAGTATTTATGTAGTGGTCGTTGTGCATCCATTATGAATTTATGACACTTATAATTTTTGTATATAAGGTATATCATCTCTCTTTTAATTATGTCTTTTAACATTTGCAGCCTAAAAAAGGAAGGATTGAATAATTCTCTAAGCTACTCAACTCTAAAAATTAGAGGTGTCCGTGTTCAATGGGCTTGGTCGGGGCTGGTCAAAATTTTAATGGACTGGGTCAGGGTGGTTATGTCAAATGTTGAATAGGCCATATAAAAATGACCCACTATAAATTTATAAAATAGTTTTTTTATTATACTTTATGAACCTTTAGGTTAGTTTAACTATCAATATAACAATATCATGTAAAAATATTAAAAAGTGGTAAAATATCTTTTATAATCAATTGTTATAATTATCCGACGACCTAGCCCGACTCTTTACGCCCGTTATAACCAATTTTAATGTTTCATTGGCAGCCATGATAGGAGAGATAAAATTATTGTTAAATTGTCTCCAAATGAAACTTCAGGAGCTCAAAACAAGAATTCCCCTAATAAATTATGTTAAGACTTAAAAAATTCATTATTTTAATTCCAAGACGGCCAAGAACAAGAATTCCAAGACTCAAAACAAGTAAAAACCTAAGAAATTTTTATAACATAATTTCATTATTTTAATTCCCCTTATAAATTATGTTAAGACTTAAAAAGTTTATTTGCAGGCAAGAAATGGGTTTCAACGCATTTAGGGTATCCAGCAATGTTGAATTCGAGACGGGCATGTGCAATGAACTACGATCTCCATTGCAATAAACATATCCTAGGTTGCGTGTTTCAAGACATCGTATAATACTCCACCTATCTACGCATCAGATTATACAAAGTTTTGAGGTGTAAAAATGTTTCATGAAATTGATTCCATATGTTGCTCAATTTTTTACACTCCGCATAATATTGGAAATGTACGATGTCGCCAATCAATGTGAAAGATCGTTGGTAACAAATTTCATAGTTATATTTTGGCCTTATCTATTACTATTTACTAATAAACATTTTAAAAAATCAATTCCAATGATAGTTTTAGGCTTTAAGTTTCCGTTCAGTTTCACAATTCTTGTAAGACGGTAACAAAAAACAATCACTATTGGCCAAATTGGTTGGTAGCAAAGTTCTGCCAAGGTAAGATTTTTTGTTTGTTTCATTAAATTCATAATACTCGTCAAATTACCTTACATAACAATGAATTTTCTAATAACCAACCATTAATTTATATAACAGTCAACAGATAGTCCTAACTCATCAAATTAATCAATTAAATTCGTTGATGCAATACAATAAGGTAGTGTTTGGCAACCTTGATTTTATTTGAAAATTAGGATTTCAAATTTGAATTTTAAAACTATGACTTTGAAATTCAAATTCATTGTTTGGGAAACCTTATAATTTTCAAATCTAAATTTACAAATCCCAAAGTTTGTTTGGAAATTGTTGATTTCTTGATAGGAGTACAGAGAAAGAGATAAAAGAATTGTATTTTATCTTGATTGAATTTTACAAATGAGGAGATACATGTATATATAGGAAAGCAGTAACTAAAGTGCAAAGGGGAGGAGTTAGTTACACATCTTGTAACTAACTCTTTACATCATATTAACCTAAGTACATTCTAATCTAACTATGGTAGAACTAAGGTAGAGAGATTCTTGATGTTAGACCACTTGCTTTGCTGCTGTCCTCTTGATATGCACGTGCTGAATGCAAGTGTTGATATTAAGCCACCTCATGTTTTGCTGCTGTCCACGTGTTGTATGCAAGTGCTGCACCTCAACTAACATACTCTATATCTTTAACAGAAATTATTGAGGTAGAAAAATTAAGCAATGAAATATTAGTTTAGAGGAGATGTGGAGGTGAGTAAAATGATTGCTTGTATTGCTTGAATGAAAAAATACATGATATGCCTATTTATAGGACTCAATTTGGTACATCCTTACTAAATATCTTAGATATTTTTAATTTTTAATTATATTTTCTAAGAAGTTCTACGCTAATATCTTAGATAATTTAATTTTTTAATTACTTTTCTAGCAATTTCTGTTACAGTATCTTAGAATGTTTGTGCAGCTTCTTGAAATGTTTGTGGCTCACTAGAGAAAAGAGCCATCATTGCATGGTCACAATGGTAATCTTCTAGCCATGCTGGCGGTTGCCGATCTCGTGTTGATATTCGGGCTTGATGTTGAGGGGTTGAATGTGATGTTTGGCTTCTTGAGCTTGGGGATGATCTTGAATTCCATGTGTGCTTGGACTCGGAGATGATGGGTTTGTTGGTTGATCTGTTTCGTCTTCTTCACTTGGATCTCTTGGGAGAGTATCTCCTCCACGAGCATCAATTTCTTTTTCTTTCCACGTCCATTCAGCCGTTTCGTCGAAAATTACGTCTCTTGAGATGATTAATTCTTTGGATTCGGGCTTGTAGAGGCGATATTCTTTTGTTTCGTGAGCATTTTTCTCCTTTCTCATCAAGCTTCTCTCGATTCTCCTTCGGGATGTGGGCATAAGCTACGCATCCGAACACTTTGAGGTGCTCTACTCTGGGCTTTCTCTTGTGCCAAGCTTCGTATGGCGTCAAATCCTTAACAGCTTTTGTGGGAGATCTGTTGAGGATATATACTGCTGCATGAACGGCTTCGGCCCAGTATCCTTTGGGTAGATGCTTACCCTGCATCATGTTGCGGGCCATCTCTGTAATAGTGCGGTTTTTTCTTTCCACGACACCATTTTGTTGTGGTGCGCGTCTTGCTGTAAGTTCTCTTTTAATTCCATGCTTCTTATAGAAGTGGTTGAATTCGTTGCTTGTAAATTCTCCACCACGATCCGTTCTAAAAATATTAAGATAATGTCCATTTAAAGTATCTTGGATATTTTTATTACTTCTCTAGCAATTTCTATTATAGTATCTTGGATATTTCTCTCGCAATTTCTATTATAGTATTTTGGATATATTTATTTTTTAATTCTTTAGTTTAGATATTTTTATTTTTAATTAAAATCCTAAATTTTTCTAGATTATTTTAATATTGGGAATTCTAAATTTTTAATTTCAAATTCAAACACCGTTTGTCAAAAATAAGGAATTGTAATTCTAGAATACTAATTTTTGTTATTAAATACACAATATATAGGGAGTATTATCTTTAAGAGTAGTAAAATTTATCCATATGAAAATCCAAACCACTTATTAACATACATATCATGATATCAACCAACATGTGTGAAAAACATGCAACCATACAAGTTATTTAAACTAATTACTATTGCATTTTGGTAAATTAGCTAGTTGAAATAATTAGACAAATTAATTGATAAAATCAACTTATCAAATTAGTCATCAACTATGAGCTATTAACTATCAATCATTTTTCAAAATAAGTCTAAGAATTCAACAAACAAAAAAAAATACTCCTTTGTCCAATAGAATTGCATTAAAAAGAGAAGATTTTAAGAAAAAAGTGGATATTGATAATAAATAAAGAAATTAAATAAATTTTGTGGATGAATTTAAAAGAGCTAAAAAGTATGCATGGATGAGATTAAAAAATAGTAGTAGAGTCCATAAATAAAAATAATACAAAATAAATAAGACGAATTAAAATGACAATTGATACAAAATAAATGAAATGAAACAAAGCGTAAAGCCTCAAATATACTTCAAGAAAAAAAAATAATGCACACTCAAACACAATAATAAGTTCACAAGACTTTTTGACTCATAATGAAAGTGGTGGTGGCCTGGTGGGCTGATACTCCTCCTCTTACTTGCGTATTGAATTTCCAAATGACAGGCCTTTGGGTCTATTTTGAAATCTAGGAAAAATTTGAAATAAATAAGATTATTTATAAAAAAAAGCATATAATAAGATCAGAATCAAACTTATTCTAAAACTAAGCGTGTAATTCGCAAACCTTAGGTTCGGGCTGTTCGCACTTAGTAAGTGCGAACAGACTGAAAAACTAGAACAGGTTGTTAGCACTTACTAAGTGCTAACAGCCTGTTTCAGTTTTTCAAGCTGTGCGCACTTACTAAGTGCGAACAACTTGTTGTCTTAAAATCAACATGTTGACCCTATTTGACCTGTTCGCAGTTACTAAGTGCGAACAGACACTTGATTTTTTTGACCAGTTTATTACTGTTCGCACTTACTAAGTGCGAACAGACCCGAACCTGTGCTCTGGGGTATCAGACGCTTATATTTGGAATAAGTTTGATTTTGATCTTATTGTATGCTTTTTTTTTATTAAGAATCTTATCTATTTCAAATTTTTAAATCTAGGTCTCATTATTATTTTTTGGGTTTTTAGGATTTGTGTCAAATCCAGCTTTTAAAATTATAATGTATCCAAACACATAATTTAACTTAAATTCATATTTACAAATGAAATCTAAGTTCCCAAATAAAGGAAAACATGGAGACAACAAAAGAAGAATAAAGCAATATTTACAAATGAAATCTACTTAAAAAAGCACCAATCTCCCTCAGTATGCAATGAATTTACAAGACACCAATACCCCAAATACCTTACGCAGTCTCAAACTCAGCTATTAGAACATGCACACTAAATTCACACGGTCACAAAATTACTAATGGATTCACGAAACTACGCAAAAGCAAATAATGCTAGGGAGCTTGGCATGTTTTAAAGTAGGAGATCCCTAAAACAGTTAAATTTAAAGTAGACTAATAAATTGAATTTATACTGTAATAATTCACATTCATTCTTTTTGTCTTTATATTTTTGCTATTTTAATTTTAATAGTTTTTTTTTTGGAGATTTAGAAGACAAATATACGAAGTCAAAAACACTTTTTTTTTTAAAAGGGTAATTATTAGGAAACTTCAACTCTATATGTCGAATATATAATTTTTGTATGATTCAAGTTAATTTCGGTCTATATAATTTTTAAATTTTCATAATTCAACTAGTTTTTATATAATACATAACTTGCTAATGTAAACATGCCTTGTTCCAAAAACTCCTTATTTTCAAGTGTTGTCCATAATTGCATCTAAACATGCATGTATTCACACTTTGTTGTTTGATGGTAATATTGATGAACCAAATTTTTTGGTAGAATTACTTACTTTGTTCTTTACTTGATGATTGATGAGCTTAATTAAGTTGTTACCTTTTGAATGATTTAGACAATGTAAATTCCCTTCTCAGTTTCCCATTCTCTCCCATCGGTTCGGTTACTGCTTCTTGCACACTCTTCTCTCCATGAGCAATTGTTACTCCTGCAACAAGTTTTCCCAACTCAGCATCGTTCTTGGGATGATTCTGTTCTTCTTGTTGTCTCTTGCAGCGTTTCTAGCCAACTTTTAAAACATCATGTTGACTCAAATTCAAATTTAAAAATTTTTATTTGTCAAACACTAAACTTGAGTTAAATCCACATTTTCAAACATAACATTAATATCTTTCAAAATTCTATTCTTTCTCTTCATAGCCATTCTAGACTCAAGGCACCTCTATTTAGCCATTCCAACCGAACCACTGAACAACAAATCTATCAGAGAGATAAAGAAATAAGATACACTGTTTTTAGTTGCAACTCTAAGAAATATGCAAGTCATGAAAAATGCCGTTAGTGAGCTGACCAAAACTCAGTTTCCAGCCCATTAATTAGGGTAAAAAAACGTTTTCCTTGACCGTGTTTTATCGTAAAGCTTATTTTGCAAATAGTTTAGGATGCACTCATTTCTCCAAATATTTTCAAAATTAACTTTAAAAATAAAAAAAGTTTGTTTTTTTAGGAGTTTTCCTACTTTAATGCCTAAAATTATTATTTTTATCTTTTTGGCTTTAGCGTGAAAAATGTATTGATCATATTTTTTTTTTCTTTAAATATGTAATAAATTATTACATAAGTGTTGATAGTCGGAATCAATTATCAATTATCAAAACAAAAAAAATAAATAAACCTCTGTTAATTCTACAGTTCCTCCTTTACAAATTTCAAAACTCATCTTTGAACCACGTACCCATCTAATTAATTAAAAAAAAGATCTTTTTATTAATTTTCTTAATGCAAGGTAATTCCTTTTTCTTCATCAACATTTTAAAATAATTAATTAGGGTTAAGTTTTGAGGAACTTGACATTGTATTAGTAGATTGTCTATATGAATATGATTTCAATTTCAACTTGGTATATTATGTCATTAATGTTGCATTCAACAATTTTATTATTAGAGTTAATTATTTTTTTGTCATAAAATATTATTATTGTTAATGATTTCCAACAAGGTTTGTGAGGTATGGTTTTTGCTTTTACATTGCATTAAATGGCTTGTTCCGATAATGATCTCTAACAGTAACAGATTAATTGTTAATTTTACTTTTTTTAATGTCTCATTCATTAATTAGAGAGTAGCTAGATCAACCCACTGTATGGTCACAAATAAGGAAGAAGGCGGTAAGCACAATTCGGCTTGCCATTGCACCCGAAATCAAGTATAACTACTTGAAAGAGACTAATCCCGGTGAGTTGTTGGAAAAACTACAAACGGTGTATGCTTTCAAATCCCTTACCAATAAACTTTGCTTAAGGTGGGAATTGTATCAACTCATGAAGGATGAGGAGACAACGATGCAAGACCACATTAACACATTTAACAAGTTGGTGTGCCAATTGTTAAATGCGGATGAAAAGTTGACCGATGAAGAGCAAGCCTTACTACTCTTGGCTTCACTTCCCAAGGACTATAAAAACATAGTCCAAACATTGCTCATAGGTAGGGACTCTATTACTCTTGATCAAGCATTGGCGGCGTTGAGAGAGAATGATAGGTTCAAGGTGAGAAGAGATGGGGAAGAGAAGAGGAATGTTGGGGATGGCTTGTTTGGTGAAGGTTCTAATAGGGGTAGAACCAAGGACAAGGGATATAAAGGAAGGGGAAAGTCTCAAGGGAGGGGTGACTATAGTGACAAGGAATGTTACTATTGTAAGAAAAAGGGCATATACAAATGATGTGCAAGGAATTTAAGGAAGACCTTAGGAAGATGAAAAACTTAAGGAATGGGAAAATTGATGATGAAAGTAGCGGGAACGTCGCTCTAGGCATTGGGAGTGATGATGACTATGATGGGGCTCTACTAGTTGATGGGGGAGTGGTTCATAGTAAGGAATGGGTAATTGACTCCGGTTGCTCATTCCACATTTGTTATGAGAAGGAAAAATTTACTAAGCTTAGTTATGGGGATCATGGCCTTATTACTTTACCAAATGATGAGAAGGTGAAAGTAGAAGGTATTGGAGAAGTTACAATTGAGACTCTCGGAGGTGTCAAGAGAAGACTCGGTGATGTGAGATATGTACCTAAGTTTGAGAGGAACATAATATCATTGGGTAGACTAAAGAGTAAAGGATGCACTTTCAAAGCAAATGGAGGGGTTTTGAAAGTCATTAGAGGGAGCCTTGTGCTCATGAAGGGAGTAAGAAATAAGAGGAAATTGTATGAGCTACAAGTTGGGTGTGGTAGCCTAGGCCACAAAGGTGTTGATGAAAGTGTGTTTGGGTCAAGAAGAGTTTCTTTTGAGGATGATAAGAGTTTTGCACTTGAGGGGGAGATTGTTAAAGCAAGTGACAAAACACTTAATATTGATGATGAATTTAGTCACTTAGTTGAACATGCCTTAGCTTGTACTTTGGACAACGATGAGGATGTGTCAAATGTAAGTGAATTAAAGTTTGGAACAATTCATGAGGTTCTTGATATGGAGCAAATGAAGCTTCATTAGAGGTGTTAACCATGCCTTGAAAGGGTCAAGGCATGCTTGAGGGGTTGGATTGATAACAACAAAGAAATCAGCAGGTAGGCTCGACAAGGGGGGCTCGTTCGAGCGTATAGTAGCTCGTTCGAGCAGGGTGATCAGAAAGTTTCTGTTTGGTGTGCTGTAGGCTGCTCGTTCGAGCAGTATGTGGGCTCGTTCGAGCATGCCCAATTAGAGGAAGTCGAGCAGTTTATTCACTTCATATTCCTTACTGTTTTTGGGTTGTTTTGGTGCATTGAAGTTGCTGTTACTTCATGCTTAATTGCTGAATTATTATTACATTATTGTAATGTTTATTGTGATGTTAAAGTGTGGTTTTATGGTGTTTAATGTGAGACTCTAAGAGTCATACTCACCTTCATCTATAAAAGGGAGTATAACTCTTAGAGTAAGATGCACCACAAAACACACTTGTTGAGAGGGCTTAAGCATTGTAAGAAACTTGAGAGTGTTCTATCTTTGCTTTAGTATTTTGAAGATCTTAAGAGGTTGTTCTTAAGATAGAGGGGTTTATTATAAGTGTATTGTTGAATCATTATAATAAACAACATTTGAGGGGGAGGTATCAAAGATACCTCATAAACACTTGTGTTCTCTTTTGCTCTATTTTTCATTGTGTTTCAATTGTTGAACCTCGATTTGCACCGTTTCTTTCATAGGATAACTTTTCACTTTTTTAATAATGATAATTTGTGATGATTTGTTTATTTTTTCATTAGCGATAGGCTTTTGATTATTGATATTAAAATTATGTATTGGCTTTTAATAAGAGGAGAAGGAGAAAATGGAAGAAGATGAACTGAACCTTATTTGGATACCAATAGGGGAAGTGAAGGAAAGAGAATTCGAGGGTGTAATTTCACATTATAAACAAAACAAATCCTTCCAATTTAGATTAATAAATTTTAAAGGAAAGCACACTCATCTTCCTTTCCCTTTTCTTTTCATCCAAAAATATTATCCAAACATAGTGTAAATAGTGTAATGGGAATGAGTTTTAGCTTTTTAATAATGGTATAATGGGCTAAGGTGCAATAGGAATGAGTTTTAGTTTTAATTTTGGTATAATGAGTTAAGATATCATTCCCACCCTAATGGGTATTTCCATAATTTTCTATTAGCACCTAATATCATCCCTTTAAGTGGTATTTTGTGATGAAAAACAATATTTGAGGTAGGTTAAACATGATTATAAACATTGTCATGTGTTTTTTTTAGCTAAAATACATTAAAATTACATTATTATTTCTATCATTTAATACCAACAACCAAACTGACCGTAGTGAATCCTATCTAGAAGTCGTCGGATTTAGGCAACCTTAACAAACCCTCCTAGATGGTTTTGAAATGATGCATCATCAAAATAAATGTAGCTTTCTCGTTTAGTTTGATATGTTTGTGATCAGTATAGCTAGGCCAGTTTGACAGCCAGTAAAATATGATGGTATATACCTGTCCTGCAAAAAAAATATTTTTAATAAGAGTGTTTTTAGCTTGAGAATCTTCAAATCGAATTTTTATTTTGAACTCCTCTGTATAAAACTGTACTGCAAATTTGCTAAACGAGATTCTTACTTTTGTTGCAGCCGGCAAAGCAATAGCATGCTTCTATGCCCCAGTTGGTTACCCACATAGAAGGTCTGGTCATGTATGTATAGGTGTTCCTAATACATATACTTTTCCTTTAAAGGATACGTTTTCAAGAGTACATATTAAGTGTGAGTTAACTACCTGCTTTCCGAGATAATTGATACTTGTATTTCATTTGTATTGTGCATTCAAGTTACAATTGTGTAGCATCATGTAATTTTTGTTTGCAGCCTGCAAACCTGATAAGTACCTAATGACAATTTGTGTTGTATTTGTATTTGATTATTTCTTGACGTTCTCTACTTAAGACTTATTGAATAATTAAATTCTTTTTGAAAGTGTTTCCATATGGATAACCATTTAATCCACAATTATTAGGGCACGTTTTCTAGGACTATAACAACTATTATTAATCTGAATTCTGAACTAAATTGAACCAACTGAAAAGGAAAACACGACTAAATGATTGTAAAAATTATGTGCTTCGAGTACTTAGGGAGAAGAGAACAACCATAATGAATAGTTTGTTAACTTTTTTATCAACTTACCTTGTGTACTATTGGCTTTTCTGCTCTATGGTTGAAATTCCTCAATATTTGTACGGAAGTTATTGAGTGTTGTATTAATTTTTTTAGCTTACCCATTGTGCGTTGCTCTATTTACAGATTCATCATGGAACAACCAACAGAATCATCGCAACTTTTCGATGGATCGTCAATTCTCCCCTTTGAGAAGAGGGTCCTATGTACCAAAGGCATCAAAAGACAAAGGATTCAGTTTTCCAGCATACCCTCCTATGACAGAGAAGCCAAAATGGTGGTGGAGGTCTTTAGCATGCCTGCCATATCTATTCAATTTCTACGAGCAACAGTTTTGGTTCTATGCTCTCCATTCCAAGAACTCCCCGCCATTCCTGGAAAACTTCGAAAAACTTACATTTCCATTGAATAGTTCCCTGTTCGCGCTTCCAAGGTTTTTCCAGAGTTTTTACCCTATGTTGCTTTACTACTTTATAGTAAGGCGAAAAGAGTGGCCTCATTTCTACATATTCCATGTCATAAACGCAATATTAGTAAGAAGTTTGATAGAGGTCATTGGTTTATTTAGTGGTTGGGCTCCCATTAGATTTTGCCCTTCAAATTTTTGGTGTTCTGCCACTTTTTTGTTTTTGGTTTTAGTGTCTGAGTGCATTAGTAGTGCTCTTTGTGGCGAATATCCCAGTATCCCTTTTGTGAAATATGCTGCTCGCCTCCATTCGGACCTCAATATAAAAGATGATTTCTTCAATTAAATTTTCAGCGCGCAATGCAGGTTAAATCATGAGATGATGATTGCAACTTGCAAGTAAGAAACATTAAGAGGAATTTGTAATCCTGGGCAGTTTTAAGTGGTCCTTTGAATCGCAAATATTTATCCACTAGAATTTGCAATTTTTTTTAAATTTTATATGACTTTCATTCTTGATTTCTTTTAAATTGTAAACTTATTTGATTGAGAAATTCTTTAATTTGTTGGCCCTCCACATGTCTAACATTGTCTACTTTTTGTTTTAAATTAATGCATTTTTGAGAATACTTTTTTCTCATTGCCACCAAAATGCTTATTTTGTTACCTCGTCATATGTTTTTTTCAAGCCAATGAAAACTGTGTGCAAGTCTCTTTTTCTAGACCTATAATTGTTTGTTTCATAAGATGAATTGATTTTCTTATGGATCTCTCTAGTGTAAATCTAACTTTTAACAAGGTGCAACACTAATAATGCTGTAAGAAAACGCCCTGATGAAAAGAGTTTCCCCAGTCAATGGTTCAACCTTCAGAAACCGAGCACTTCTGATGTTAAGGGGGAGAAAGAAGTGAAGTTTGCTAGTAAGTTACATGCTCGTATAAGCCTTGATGGCGGGTACCATGTCTTGAATGAATCTACTTACTACAGTAGTGATCTAAGACCAAGTCTGAAGCAACTATGGAAATCTACAATTGGTGTTCTTGAATTAGGAATACTGAATGCAGAGGGACTTCACCCAATGAAAACCAGAGATGGAAGAGGAACATCAGATACTTTTTGTGTGGCAAAGTACTGCCAGAAATGGGTACGTACTAGTACCATAATTGATAGTTTAAGCCCAAAGTATAACGAACAATACACATGGGAAGTATATGATCCTGCAACTGTTCTTACAATAGGTGTCTTTGACAATGGACAACTCCTCGGCAACAAAGATAGTAAAATCGGAAAGGTGAGAATTCGAATCTCCACACTTGAAGCAGGGCGTGTGTACACTCACTCGTACCCCTTGCTAGTCCTCCAACCATCTGGTGTAAAGAAGATGGGAGAGTTGCATTTGGCTATTTGATTTTCTTGTACAAACATGACTAAGATGATGTTTATGTACACAAAGCCACTTCTCCCCAAAATGCACTACTTTAGACCATTGTCTTTGATCTAGACTAATATGTTAAGACATCATGCTATAAATGTGTTAGCATCTAGGCTTAGTAGAGCTGAACCCCCTTTGAAGAAGGAAGTGGTGGAGTATATGTGTGATGTGGATGCACATTTTTGGAGTATGAGAAGAAGCAAGGCTAACTTCTATCGCATAGTCTTCCTACTCCAAGGCTTGCTTGCAATTGGAAAATGGTTCTTGGACGTGTGTGTTTGGAATAACTCCATTACAACAGTGCTAGTTCACTTGCTGTTTATTTTGCAGGTTTGTTTTCCTGAGCTAATTCTTCCAACAGTGTTCTTGTACATGTTTCTGATCGGGTGTTGGAATTACCGGTATAGACCAGAAAACCCTCCTCACATGGACACTAAGATCTCTTATGCTGACGCAATATCCCCAGACGAGCTTGATGAAGAGTTTAGCACCTTTCCTACTACAAAAGGTTCAGAAGTGGTGCGCAGAAGGTATGATCGGCTTAGGAGGATAAGTACCAAAGTGCAGTCCGTGTTGGGTGATGTAGCCGCGCAGGGAGAGAGGGCTCAAGCTCTGTTGAGTTGGCGGGACCCACGAGCCTCGTTGATATTCTTGACATTCTGTCTTCTGGTTGCTTTTGTTCTGTATGCTACACCATTCAAAGTTATGGCCATTCTAAGTGGATTTTATGTTATGAGGCATCCTAGGTTCCGAAACAAGTATCCTGCTGCACCTATGAATTTCTTTAGAAGATTGCCTGCAAAGACGGATTTCATGCTGTAAATAATTTTGTTGGGAACTCTTTGGTCATTAGTTTGGTGATTGTAGGCCGAGTCCTCTCTATTTTCGACCTTGTTTATGGCTGATGACCCCATGACAATATCAAAGGCAAAGCTCATCGCACTTGGATTTGTAGCTTGTAATTTCACTTGAATGCCATATTTCCTTTTAAACCCATTTTTGTTCTCACATTTGATGTGTCACTTACATGATTTTAAACGAATTAAACTAATTTACATGATTTTCCTACCAAAATTTTACATGATTTTCCTACCAAAATTTTCCTACCAAAAATTTTATTTACTTTTCAATATCATTGTCCATTGCAATTATTAAATTATTTAATTTAATGTCGACAGCCAAATAAGTCGATAACGTTTACAAAGTATGTTTTTAAAAGTTGAAAAGCATATAATAATATTCAATGCAAAAACGTATTGGTATAATTATAAAAATATATACTCTACAATATTTTGGTCTAATTTAGTTTCTGAAAGGTGGGAGACAAGACATATGATGATTAATGCCTGTGCTGTGAGGCTTGATTTGCAAGTGTAAAGTCGAGCCGGCGTGCCCCTTTCACTTCTCTTTGACATTCAATTGTAGCGCTACTTCGTCACTCGAAATCTGTATCGTCTCATTTTCTCAACTGGAAACATCTTTTCGAAAATCTCACTTCAAATCCAAATGGCGCCTCAACTTCTTCGTATTAAATATCCACAATCCAAGTCATCATCATCCTACATTAATTTGGTTGTTTTTCTTCTTTGCGATCATAATTTGTGTGATTTCAGTCTGCTTGATTTACTGAAGATAACTTTCATTCTCTCGGCAAGGTATGTGTTTGTTTCACATATATTTGAACAAAGATTGAACTTTCGTGTTGTAGACTCTAATAATCTAAATAGGATTTTGCTTTTGTTTACAATTTGATGCAGAAAGAACAGAAAATTATTGTTTAGGAGTGTTAAAAAAAATAAAGTTGGTTCGGATTTTAGAACATAATGAAGAGACATCATCTACTGGAGGCACATAATAATGTTGTGAATAGGAGATATATGCAACAATATCTTCCAGGAAAGATGTTTGGTCCGTATTCTTTTATAAACATTCCTGAGGGAAGAGAACTGGATGCTGATCATATAAACAACAAAAGAAATATGTTTGAAGTAGCTGCTTTGATTAATATTTTGCAACGTCTACACAAAGGCAAGTGCTATAATGACCTACTAGATTATGTTTTTAAGCTGTGTTATACGGAATTCACTACTTGTATATGTGTCTTAGTGTTATGCTCAACTATTTAGTTTAAAATGTTTTATATTTTGTCAATTCTTGATATATGTTGAAGTATGTATGATAATGATATGACTTGAGTATGTTGTTCTATTATAAGATTTTGTAAAGTAGTTTTCTAGCTTACATGATATTGTATATGGATAGATTGGAGAAGTACTTTCAATATGAAACTTTGCAAAAAGTTGTATGACAAATTATAATTTTGGACTCGTGCATTTATCTTACCATAAAAGAGTTTGTGTTTTTTTATCTAATGAGATTGGAAATAAGAGGCCAGTTGGGTGATCTTTCTTGGTGATCTCACTGTCTGCATGACTTTCTTTTCTATTATTCCTTTCCCAGTAGGTTACTTTTATACCTGACGCAAAAATGACATTCAAAATGAGTTTTGAGTTTGATCAAAATCTGCGGTTAAATATTTAGCTTGAAATTAACCAGTATATTCTGCATTGCAATGGAAGAGGGTTCTGTCCTTCCGGGTAAATGCAACATATTATTGTTGCGGTAGTGTATACAGCTATTTGTGCCTTAAAATGGTGGCCAATTCATGTTTGGGCATCAGTTCTTAGTGTTCGGTTTTATATTGGCTATGTATAGGGAATCGCTTCAATAATGCTTTTCTTGCATTACATCCCAAATTTCTGATATTGAGTTTTATCCCCACCCAAGGGCACTTCCAATTAACGTTGATCTTGGATTATTTAAGATTCATTAATTAGCCTTGAATATTCATCCTCTACGACCTTCATTTTTTTTCTGTCTTGCACACAGAATGGCAATGCTATAGAAAAAAGCTTTGTGTGTGTGTGGCATCTTCTACAGTAGCTCAAGCTCAGGAGATTGAGAGAAGACTGTGGGAAAGATATGAGAAGGTCAGTAACTTAGAGTTGAAGGTGAAACATATTGAAGAAATTTTAGGCAACGAAGCAGATGTTGTCATAATATCTACTGTTGGGTCAACTTCTGTTGGGTCTGCAGGGATCATCTTTCATCGTCAAAGACTTAATATTTCTTTGACTAAGGCAAGGTAAGATTCTACAATGGTAGCCATAATTAATATTTCAGTCTGTTGAAGGATCTCTAATTGAGTGGGTCCTCCATCCTACCTCCGTGTTGTGTACTTGTGTTTATCCAGGAGTTGCCTCTGGATATTGGGGAATGAGAAAGCCCTTGTTGTAGCTGATGTCTGGCAAGACATCCTTTATGATGCGAAGAAGAAAAACTGTTTTTTCAATGCTGAAGAAGATAAAGAACTTGCTCAAGTAATCATAAATGTTAAATGTGAGTTGAATGAACTTGATGACTTGTTTGACAAGGAGAGTACTATTTTTAGAGCTGCAAGGTGGAAGGTACGCACTTTCTCTATCTGTTAAACTCTATTCATTTTCTCTTTGCCTACAATTTGTTGCGCTTTCACTTTTAGTGGAGTTTCTTGATGGTGACTCTAAACTCTGGAGACATTTGGCATTACATATACATCATGCTACTCACTTTATCTGTAGGTTGTATTTAGTGAGATTTTCGTCAAATCTTTTATAAAACTGCCGTCAACATACTCCAAGAAACTTGTTGCCAATTACCTTTTAAAGTTGGCAAATGGTTGGAGGCCAAAAAATAAGAAAACTGATGTGGCTTGTGAAAGTTCTCTGAGGCTTGCCAAACAATTCAGGGTTGAGGGTCGATATATCATTTGCACAAATGATATTAACAAAGTACCAGGGTATGCAATTCAAATTTTAAAGGTCTGGGATGTTGTACACTTGGAAGATGTACCAACACTCGTCAGCAAACTTGACAAAATATATGGGGCATTCACAGACGATTTCCTCGCACTTTGCAAAGAAAAATGTGTTGACGGGTATATTCTGTTTTCCTATATATTCTTTTATCATGTAAAATGCAAAGACAATTCTGAAAATCTGATACTTAAGTGCATAGACATCAAATATGCTGCTTAACTAGGTTTTTCTATCTATGAACAGATAGATGGCAATCAAAAATGCCTTTTGCAGGAGATAGCTATCTGCCATATTTCCTGTGTGCTTGTGCATTATTGTTCTCTATGTTTGTTAATGTAGGTATTTGGAAGTTCCGAAACACTATTCATGTGATGTTCCTCAGTACAAATGTATTTGCAATGCTCAGTGGACAAGGTCTTTTGATGCTGATAATGGTGGAAGAAGTTTTGCTGAAAATGCCAAAGTTAATGAGAGTTTGCTTCTAATGAAATTCTATTCATCATCTGCTTCTGTCTTAAGTCAATTGCTGTCTTGTTCTGATGGTTCTGAACTAAATGTCCCATTTGAAGTATCAGATCAAGAGCGTGAAGTAATTCTTAACCAGAGAAGCACCTTTATTCTAGGACGATCTGGTACTGGAAAAACTACCGTTCTGGTGATGAAGATGCTTCAGAAGGAACAACACTTTAACATGGCTTCAGAAGGACTTGTTGTAAATGATGCTAAAATGAGCTGTTCTCCATATAGTGAATGTGGTACTAGAGCAAATCCCCTTTGTCAGCTTTTTGTGACTGTCAATCCGAAACTTTGTTTTACGGTCAACAAACAAATAAATAATCTTAGAAGGTCCGGAACATCTTAATTATTATTTTCCTTGCATATACTTTAAGCTCTACTACTGTTAAGTAGTCAAACTTTGTCTTGTTCAATATTGTTTTCTATGATCATTGTTCGTTTGGTAATATCAGTTACTTTTTTGAGGACCTATTGCATCATCAATTTTTGGATCTCTATAGTAGTAGTTAATATATGCTACTTTTTTTTATTCTTTGATCTTATTTTGATTTTTCGGATTCAATCAAATATGATAGCTGTTTGTTCTAGTACTTGTATTACTAAAATAATTACTGAATTTCGGTACAGGTATGTTCATGGGGAGAACTTTGATGAGGTGTGTATCTCCTTTGATGTGAATGATATGGATGAATATGAGAAGTTTAGGGATACACCAGATTCATTTCAAGAGATTCCTTCACAAGCCTACCCTCTTGTGATAACATTCAATATGTTCCTGCTTATGCTTGATAGAACCTGTGGATCATCATATTTTGAAAGATTTCCAAGCATTAGGAAAATCTTTTTCATTGGATCAGCCAGTTCAAGAATGTTTGCTCAGATGGTGAGGAACATTGAAGTTACCTATGAAAAATTTAGTAAATCTTACTGGCCCCATTTTAACTCCCAATACACTAGAAAACTAGATCCTTCGAGAGTTTTCACAGAGATAATTTCTTCCATAAAGGGTATGCTGCACTATGAAGATTACAATGATACTAAGCTTAGTTTGTCGAATTATCTTGATCTATCTATGAGACGAGTATCAAACTTTAGAAAGGATGAGAGAGTCATCATTTATAAGATTTTTGAGGATTATGAGAAACAGAAGGTTTTACAAGGAGAATATGATGTTGCCGATCTTGTGAATGATTTGCATTGCCGATTGAAGTGTGAAAGATATGGGGGCAAGTTCATGGATTTTGTTTATATCGATGAAGTTCAGGATCTTACCATGAAACAACTTGCTCTCTTCAAATACATCTGTAAGAATGTGGAAGAAGGCTTTGTCTTTTCAGGTGACACTGCTCAGACGATTGCAAGAGGTGTTGATTTTAGATTCCAGGACATCAGACACCTTTTCTACAAAGAATTTGTACTTGGAGATGAAGGCATAGAAGAAGAGTGTAAGATTAATAAAGGGTTAATATCTCCAATCTTTCAACTGAGTCAAAATTTTCGGACTCATGCTGGAGTTTTGAATTTGGCTCAAAGTGTTATTGACCTTATTTATCACTTTTTCCCCAATTCTATTGATTATCTGGCCCCTGAGACTAGTCTTTTATACGGGGAACCCCCAATTTTATTGAATTGCGGTACCCAGGAAGATGTTTTCCTAAACAATTTACAAGCTAGAGGAAGTCTGAGTGATATTTGCACTGGCTTTGGTTCTGAACAAGTGATATTGGTAAGAGATAATTATACTCGACGTAAAATCGCCAAGAACATTGGAAGACAAGCCCTAGTGCTTACAATCTTTGAGTGCAAAGGCTTGGAGTTTGAGGTAATGACTAACCAGATTTGTTGTTTGGATTTGTTATCTTGTTGCTCTAGTGATGTTAATCTCTTCTAATCGGGATTTTTTACTTGAACTTGTTTTCTTTCTTTTTTCACAATTATCATTCAACATCCTTGGATTTGTTTTCTTACTAACATTCAAGAACACTGGATTTGTTTTCCTTTTTTCACAATTATCATTCAACATCCTTGGGATTTTTTTTGCAAGTTGCAACATTCTCATAGTAGCTACTTGTTCGTCTACCTCTCTTCTTATGTATTCACTCCCCAATGCATAATGAAAAAACACTTAGGAATATAATCTATTTGTCTTTAATAATATCAATTCAATATTCTTTACTTGATAGTTCAATGGTGAACATGGAATATTACTCAAACCTTTGTTGCAATGGCTAATTCAATTGATTTTCCTGTTCAGCAAGTTTGATATAGATATTTCAATTGAAAATAGTGAGCCTTGAAATGTTATTCATTTGTTGTGGCTGTAGGATGTCCTTTTATACAACTTTTTTGGATCTTCGCCTTTAAAAGAACAGTGGAGGATTATATATGAATTCATAGAGAAAAAGCTTTGTCCGTTGAATGCAGAAAGATATCCTAGTTTTACAAATACTAGACATGATGTCTTGTGCTACGAGTTGAAGCTATTGTATGTAGCCATAACTCGCACAAGACAAAGACTATGGATTTGTGAAGATAATGAGGGTTTTTCATCACCTATGGTGGACTATTGGCAAAAGTTGAATCTCGTTCAAGTTCGGAATTTGGATGATTCATTCCTGCAAATTATGCAGGTTGCAAGTAGTGTAGAGGATTGGAAATGTCGGGGTAAAAAGGTTTGTCTTACTATTATTTGCATTTAACAAGTACACTAAACTCATGTCTGTTCTCTGAAGCTTTTTTGTTGCTTTTATTTGTGTCAGATGCTTCAGGTGCGGAACTACAAAGCGGCAACATTGTGTTTTGAACGTGCTGGAGATTCTTACTGGGCTCATTTTTCCAAGGCTTCTGGCTTGAAAGCAGCTGCTGTCAACCTGCAAGGTTTGATGTTGGAAAAGTCTTTAGAAAAGTTTAGAGAAGCTGCTGAAATTTTTGGAAGTATTAAAAACTTGAAAAAAGCAGCTGAATGTTACTTTGACGCTAAAGAGTATGACACTGCAGGTGATACATAAGCTCTAGTCTTCTTTATATGGAATTTGGTATTTGTTTTTCTTTTCTTGTTTAAATCTGTGTCTTGACTGCTGTTTTAGGAAGGACATACAATGTTGATTTTTTTGGTTAATAAATATGCTCTGGTCCAATCATTCTCTTGTGGAAGCATAGAGAAAAATCAAGGCCTTATCGTATCGTATCGGTCGCGTTGTATAGATTTTCAAATTTATTGACTATTGAAAAATACTAACCACATCGTAAAGGTATTAAAAAAATAAAAACCACGTTTTAGGCTGTTTCAATACATATATAATGTTTTAGGCTGTTTCAAGACATATCTTATGTTTTAGGCATATGTTTGGGGTATGATAACCGCATTAACCCCGTTAGGTTACTACTGTATACCTTGTTCGTGAGCGCAATCAAACATGTTACTGCATTTTTGCTCTGTGTGGAAGCTCAATTTGTTCAGTTAATGCTTAAAATGGATAATTTTAGCCTATTATTTAGAAATCAGGATGTTCCTAAATTTGTGAGGTGCTGCTGTCTTTCTAGCTGATGCAAAAAGTATTCCCTCGTATTGTTTAACCATTGGGTGACTCCTAGTCTTCTATGCCAAGTGTCCTTTTACTGCTGTGCTCGTTCACACACAGACTAGCAGTCATATAGTCTCCTAGATCAAACAATATATGCTGGAAATTTTAATTTTTTTTCATATTGCTTATAAGCTGTTTGTTTCTTTTTGGTGTCTGGAAATAAAAATTTTTGCTTTTGCAGGTACGATTTATCGTTATGACTCTGATCTTCTAAAAGCTGGTCAGTGCTTCACCTTGTCTGGATGCAATGAACTAGCTGCTGAGGTGTATGCTGAGGGATACTATTTTCATGAATGCTTATATGCTTGCTCGGAAGGGAAGTTATTTGAACTGGGTTTGCAATACATACGAAGTTGGAAAAAAGACAATCATTTTAGGGAGCATGTAAAAGTACCTATGGATCTAAATGCTTGTGAGCAAGAATTTCTCCTTAAATGTGCCCATGCTTCTCATAAGCAGGATGACAAGGAAAAAATGATGAAGTTTGTTGAAGATTTTAGTTCTCTGGAATCAATGCGAGAATTTTTGAAGAAATCTGGTCGCTTTGATGAACTTTTAAAGCTGGAGTTAAATCACAAAAATATTCTAGAAGCTGCCAAATGCGCTAGGCAAATTGGGAATATTTTACTTGAGGCAGAAATTTTAGAAAAGGCTGGTTATTTTGATGAAGCTTCTCAGAGCTATTTTGCATATCTATTTGCAAGTAGTCTTTGGAGTGATGGTAGTATGGGATGGCCTTTCAAAGATTTCCCATCAAGAAATGATCTTTTATCAAAATTGAAAGCTCTTGCTAATAACTGCTCACACCATATCTATGAGGTTGTCAATGAAAACATCCAGTTCTTTTCGTGTAAGGAGTTGAGCTTACAAGAGTTGGAAGATCACTTGGCACTGTCAAAAAAGCATCAAAATGTGAATGGCGAACTTTTGTCTGCTCGTAGAATTTTGGACGTTCTACTTTTGACCGATGTTTCAATTTATAAATTGGGAACTGAGGTACATAGATCTGTGAGTAAATTGATTGATCACTGGAACATTTGGAAAAAAAAGATTGACAGATTTTTCAAGTATTTTGATTTTGACAAAGAACAAGAAATTTGTAAATTTCAAGATTATGGAGTGTTCTGCTTGGAATACTTTGGTGTAGTAAGACGACCTTTTAGTCATCATGCTGAGTATTTTTTGATTTATCCAGATGCTGCATGGGTGAAATATGTGCCAGGAAGATCTGGTAAGATGGAATGTATTAGTTTTAACCAATTAGTTTGTGCTGCAAGAAGCTATTGGTCCACGGAGTTGCTTGTCGTCGGAAAGAAATTATTAATGCTTCTTAGATCTTTCCAAAAGCTAGCAGTTGAGAACTCGAAGCTTATGTACTGCTTGAGCCGAATTCTCATTCGAATTTTTGAAGTTGCGCAGTTTCTTCTGATACGTTACAAGTTTCTGAGGCTAACAGATGATGATTCTGATTATTTGAAAAGTTGCATTGATCTCTCAGCAGAAGAGTACTTTCTCCATGTGTTCTCTCTAGATAGAAGGATGTTTTCAAGAGCCATTGCAAAACACAGCAATGCTTCTAGAAAGCTGCTGAAAGAAGTGATACTGAAGAAGTTCATGGTAGAGGGTGCTTCTGCATCATTAACACAAGTAATTCAGATAACGGTATTATTTCTTGGATCGGATAGGAAACATAATGAAAAATACAAGGAAAATATTCTCAAGATTGATATTGAATCTCCTTGGAATTTATTGATCAAAGATTTCGTCTCAAGCACCAACTCACAAACATCAGATGACACTATGCAGCTGATATGGTATCTTTATCTTGCATTAAGTAAGGCATACAAATCAAAATCAAGCATGTCCCCTTCTTGCTTTTTATTTCTTCTTAACCGTCTTCTTGTGTTGGTGTCTTGCTTTAATGGATGCCTATATGCAACAAGATCATCTGTAACTGAATGGCTTGTGCACCTAAACTGGGAAGTAAAAAAAGAAATGTTTTCCAGAGGTGCTGGATTATCATTTCCAGTGGAGCGTATCTACGACTTTATGGCTAACACAATACACGAGCTTCTCATGAAGAAACAAGGATCTGAAGAATGGATCACGAAATGGAAGTTGGAGTTGGGGAACAAGTTCTCGTTACTGATACAGAAATTGATGGTTTTGTTGTGCTTAATTTGTCAAAACTCGGGAAAGTACACAAATCTTTTCAAGGATGTGGTAGAAAGGTCAGATTTTGTAATAACATCAGACTCATTCATGGATGTGTTCTTTCAAAATGACGGAGAAATATGTCCTGTTGTGATTGCTGAAGCATTGCACAGAATCAAGGATCCCTTGGTGATCGTAAACAACGTAAAAAGGTATCCTTTTGATCATGCAAACCGTGCTATTTTCGTGAATGTTTTCAAGGGAGGAAAAGAAGATATTATAAAACAACTGTTTCGTGAAAAGAGTACTCCTATGTGTTGATTTTAGTTGAATATATATGAAATCAGTTGAATCCTTGTTTAAGACAATTTTAATATTAATATTATGCTAGTTTCTTTATACTCCTTCCTTCTTGTGTATGAATTATGAAGTATGAAGTTGTAAACAACAGCAAAAAAACCTTACAAGAGTACATTAACGTGAAAGCCAAAATAATATGAAATTACAAAATAAGAAGTGATTTAAACTAAATCAGAATTAACTGGCTTTGAAACCAGTATAAACTTGTAAGATGGTGAGTATGAGTAAAATCACCAAATACGTGACTGAAATTACAGACCATGGATGATTGAAGTAATCCCTTTTCAAAATAGCCTTCCATCGATGCCACGAGGTATTGGCATAACCATTCATTTCTACACTTATGTCTGCGTAACTAAACTTATAGGTATTTAAAGTCGTGTTTGTGGTGACTTTGTTGAAGAGATCGGCAGCCTCACGATGACTCCCTAGAAGAGAGTCAAGTATTTTATTTTCCACAAGTATTTGAATGTCTTCTGCTGTGTTTATCAATCCATCAAGGAAATATACATAATCGATGAAGCAAGAATCATCGTAGTAACGACATTGCTCAAAATATATAATGTTTCGTATTGCAGATTCTGTGTTATCATCTAACTCAATTTTGGGAATCTCTAAAACTCCATCTGCATAACCAACGTCCAGTTGATTTATACTTTTACTCGCCTTGAATCGGATCCCAGCGTCACTTAGTTGCTTTGCCGATGAAGGAAATATCAGTTGATTTTGCACAGATGGTCGTCGGTTTAAAGGTATTAAGGCCGTTGAGACATAATGTGCAGCTTTTTTAATTGTCTCAGTAACCTTATTATCATTCTTTTTGGGTTTCATCAAACACCTCTGTCGTTGTTCAAGTGTTTGAAGTTGCAAGCAGCGACACAAGAAATCCAAAAGATGATCAATACATGTTTCGTCTGCAATTGCATCGATAGCAACTTGAGAGTTTACAGTCTTACACCCGGGGAGAGTCCAACGACCTCTGCTGCCTATGTAATCACGGGTAAGCTCAAAAAAGGAAACTTGTAGCACCATACCAAATGATACATCATAAAGACACTTCAGAATGAAGTATGGCATTTGATTTTCAAGCAAAAACAAATCTCTATCGGTTTGAGACCGCATAAGTACCCTCATTTGATCGAGAATCGCAAGTTGTTCCATATCGGTCCAGTTGTCTATGAACAAGTAAAAGATGAATACAGCATCACGCAGTATCATTGCACGAAACTCATGTTTTGGAATAAGGTTGCACTTGTTCGTATCTTGATAACACTCACAAATCTGCTCTTCCTTTTGTCTTATAAACCGGAGGTAATATTCCAAATTGTGACCTCCACTGTCAGGATGTTCTAAAAACCATTTCAAAGTGACCCATTTTAGTTTCTCCATGGTTTCTAATTCTGGATTTCCATAATATATCGGACCAATGGATAAGACTACAGGGCTATAACATTGTTCTTTTTCTTTACGAATAAACTCGGGAATCTTATAAATGCAACAATTATTACTTGAAGAAGAAACCTTGGAATCCATTTCATTTCTCATCCAACTTGCCAATTGATCTATTTCATGAGGAAGTGTGTTTTCTATTTCTTCAGACTTGTTTTGCATCTACATTTATAATTCATACATTACATATATACCATTTTTGACCAAAAATAACAAGAATAACAATAAACTGATAGCAAACGAGTTTAATTATGCAAACTTTGTACTGTATGTGTCTTAGATAACAAACAGGTTTGGGCACACTCCTAACCATTATTGCAAGATTGGCGAGATAGCAAGAACAAAACCCAGCATTAACTCTTCTTTGGACTAATTCTGAATACAGAAACAGTAACTATATGGGTTGGTCGGATTCTGACTCCCTAATTCTCTCCCAACCCCCAGCCTACTTTTACCCATACCCTTGTAAGTGTGTTAACAAATACTTGAACAAATAAATAATAATACTAGTATTAGAAGAAGAAATTGTTGGAAGGCTGGAAAAATTACCTTAAAGAAAAGCTTCCTGCTAGTTTAAGCCCTGCTTGAAAAATGAAGATCAGGAGTACATATAGATTGTTAATGGTAATGGCTATTGGTATGAGAAAAGAATGAACAGCTGCCAAAGCCCTGCAAATTGAGAACGAAATTTGTAATGGATAAAGTAAAAATGCCTACTTGGGCCAATCCTAGTCGTAGATGATACCCTTTGAACAATGGTAATGATTTCATTATTTAATTGGGTAGCCCAAGCTTTTATAAAGATAATTGCCGCTTTTCACTCATCTTTGTTAATATAGTAATAATTAGTAAACCATCCAATATCCACGTGGACTCCCTCCGAATCAGTTTATATGTCTCATTTTTTTATTTGGCAAAATCAAATCACTTGTCTCATTTCTTTTTTTGTCTATTTTTTTTTACCTAAATACCCCCACTTTTCCAATTCTCAATACCCAACTACCACATTTACAATTAATTTAATCGATTAAAATACTCAACTACCACGTTTTTAATAGACCCCATTCAACCCTTAAAATTCGTGAAATCTCAAATGGGACATCTAAATTAATTAGGAGGGAGTATTTTTTAAGTAAAAAAATAGATATTTGATAAAAATGAATCGTGAATTGTGTGGATAAAATTAATAGATAATGACGAGTTAGCCAATTAATAGAAATTATTTTGAGTGGATGAGTCATGGTTGAACAAATTCTCCAATAATTAGTATGCCTAAATTCATTCTTTATTTTCTATTAGAGTTATTTAAACGGTATGTATTGAACTTGTTGAAGAACAAATTAATAGATAAGGCTCATGGCATGACATTAGTTAAAAGAAGAGTTGAAAATTAGCTTTGGCGTCGAACAAAATAAAAAATTGATAAATAATCACAAATTACACTATATAGATAAGTTAATGCATTTTCTAATCTCGCAATCTCCATCTCTCTAAACCTTCTTCTCCAAAACCACAACCACCATTTAAGTCCTTGAACGCTTTAATAAAGCTATTACTTCATCAATGAAACATATAGGCTATGTGTTGTGTGGATGTAGCCCACATTAGAAGAATCACATTAAACCTTTTTGTGTTGCTTTATTGATTATTATATTTACACAATTGTTAGTTCTTGCTTTAGAGTTTTCGTTTTCCAATTTTTCACAATTCAATTAAGCATAGACATAATTAGTTCTCGCAATCAGCATCTCTCTTGCTATTTATTCCTCCAAAATAATAATTTGTAAGTTTTTATTTTAACTGAGGAGCATTAATTATGCATATGATTTTATGGTTGTTTTAGTGTAATTTCTTTTGTAACTTAAAATTTAAACGACTGCTTCAAATCTCTTAGGGCTTGTTTGGTTACCCACTATTAACCTTGGAATTTTAAATTCCTAGGAAATAGTATTATGGTAATTTGTTTGGTTGCCAAAAAAACTAAAATTCCTAGGAATTATAAAATCCAAGGGAAGTTAATTCCTATGAGACATAGGAATTAGATTACCATATACCCCCTTGGTTATTTACAATTCCCATGGAAATAAAAATTCCTATTGTCAAACAAACAAAAATAAGTATTTCCTAGGAAATTGACAAAGGAAGTAAATTCCAATGAATTACAACTTCCCATAGGAATTTAATTCCTACGTCAACCAAACGACTCCTTAGATAATCAGATTTTTAAATAATTCAAAATTTTTTGATATTGAAATCATTCTTCCCTTAGATTATAACATGCATAACAACTCAACATACAAATAATGAAATATAGTTTATAACCTTAAAATATATATTTGGATGAACTATATTACATATCAATTATTCAATTTGACATTTTCAACTAGGTTTTTACTAATTCTAAATTGTTAAAACTTAAACAAATTATACGTTGACAAATTCAACTATTTTGTAAACATTTTACCTAAACTTAAACATATATATGAATTTGTCTTATTATAATATGGACTATCATCCTATAATATTTAACAAATTAAAACTAATAATAAGTCAACATCCTATAATTACTTAAATACACGAGTTTACCTTTTTCCTAGACTTAAACTTATTAATAAAACAGCCCCGATGATACAAAATTCGACATATCGAAAGGATAATTGAAATAACGCATGCAATGAACGTAAATTTTGTACCTTAAAAGTATTTTTGATATATGCATATGAATGAATATATGCTAATATATTTAGAATTAGTATAGAAAATAATATATTGGACGGAATATATTTATATAGCATTACTTATTAATATTATTTTTAATAAAATACAATTACATATTAGTATTATTATCAAATTATAATATTTATAGTCAAAATTATGTGGTAGTGTCTAAGAAAAGTAATAGTATCTAGCTAAAGTATAATAAAAAGCAGTACCAAATTATCTTCCGATCAAATTTAGGTGAAGCAATTCAATGTTTTAAAAGTCAAAATTGTCATCAAATAACGTAGTACAAATGTACAAATAACGCGTTTTCAATAAATAATTTCATAGACTCAAGAGTCAACAGTCAACACTATGTAATCCCTTTGTAATTTATCTATATTTTTTTAGTCTATTTATTTATTTGATTATGAATCATAACCTTTCTTTAGTAGTTATTGAAATTTGTAGTTTAAATAAACTATTGTGCCACACAATTTAAATTTATCACACAAGCAATGCCATCTATTTTAAATTTATCGTCCAAGTGATACTATTGTGCTATATAATTTATTTTTATCGCCTAAAATCATATATGTACAACAACTTTATATTTGTCGTTCAAAAAGTTTTTTTGTCGCCCAATATCAAATTTTTTGTAGTAAATTTTTTCTAATTTACAGAAAAAGTCTTTTTTGTCGCTCATAAATTATAGGTTAGAGAAAGTATCACATAGAATTTTCAAGTCTTTTACAAATTAATTTATAATAAATGTTATAAATGCTACTTAAGCAAGTAAAATTTAGGGGTAAAAGCGCACGAGATTGTTTGCGTGTTAAATTTTATGCTATAAAATTTTATTAGTGCAAAAAATTAAAATTATTAATTTAATAAAAGTTTTATATTTCAAGACGCTCTCGCAACTCTTTATTGACACTGGCTGGCTGCTGCTTTCTAACTTTTCAAGTTTTGAATTATAAAATATTCTCGCATTTTAATTAAAAAACTATTATAGTATTAACTAATTATTTCAACTAACCGTAAAAGAAATGTATTGTTGGATACTTATTTCCACCTTACCAAAATTTAAAGCCTAACACGAGTAAAATGATAATTTTAATATGGAATCTTAGCAGTTTATTTATTAACTAAAATAAAATAATAAATAACTTTAAAGTAACCAATAAATAATCCTAATAATTTTGCTACTCTACTCTATATATACATGCTATATATTCATGTCCCTAAACAAACAAGCTAAGCATTCATCAATCATCTCTTGACTCAATTATATTGTAACTTGTAAGTCATCACATAATGGGTAAGCTTATTCCAAACTACTATGCATCTTTCACAACAGCATTTTTGGTTGTTACCATTTCCATCCACTTCCTACACACAACCAAAGCCCAAACCTGCAACCCAACGGGCTCTCTCATCGGGAAAGAGCCCCCGCCAGGTGAATGCGACCCTAGCGGTGCTGACTGCTGTAAAGCAGGCAGATCCTATCCCACTTACAAATGCTCCCCACGAGTCACCGGCCAAACACAGGCTGTGCTAACCCTCAACAGCTTCGCAGAAGGAGGGGATGGAGGAGGCCCCTCAGCATGCGATGGAAAATACCACTCTGACAGCACCCCTGTGGTGGCGCTGTCGACAGGGTGGTACAAAGGTGGGTCCCGATGTGGTAAAGAGATCACAATACGTGGGAATGGAAAGAGCACAAAGGCAAAGGTGGTAGACGAGTGTGATTCAATGGTTGGATGTGATGAAGAGCACGGGTACCAAGTTCCGTGCAAAAATAACATTGTTGATGCATCCAAGGCTGTGTGGAAAGCCCTTGGAGTGTCTCCTAACTCTCCTCAATACGGCCAAATGCCTATTACTTGGTCTGATTGATCGATGATGCTTATTAATTACTACCTACTATTGTTGCTCAATAACTTATTATAACATCATCCAAGTGCTACTCCGATCCTATAAAGCACTAAATAATCAATGTATGCAAAGATGCAATATTAATGCAGCCTAGCTAGTGCTGTATTATAATTAAGCTCAATAAGATTTTACCCCGCCCCTTTATATGTCAAATTCAGTAATCTTTTGCATTTCAAGTTTATTTTAACCCCTTTATATCGATTATCGTCATCCTTTTCATTACGTAATCATCGTTTTTACTTTTTAATTTTCTCCATATATATCTCGTCGTCCAATATGGAGTGTTCTGCTTTGGTGTAGTAAGACGATCGACCTTTTAGTCATCATGCTGAGTATTTTTTGATTTATCCAGATGCTGCGTGGGTGAAATATGTTCCAGGAAGATCTGGTAAGATGGAATGTCTATTAGTTTTAACCAACTAGTTTTTGTGCTTCAACAAGCTATTGGCTTGTCGTTGGAAACAAAAAATGCTCGAAAATTTAATTTTTTTAATCCTTGTTTAATTAGACATTATTAATATTAAAATATTGTATTAGTTTGTTTTTCTTCCCTCCTTGTGCGTGTATGAAGTTGGAAACAACAAAACAAAAAGTTGTAACAGCCAACAATATATTAATGTTAAAGGCCAAAATAATACTCTCTTCTATTCACCATATGTTTTTACGGTGATTTGACTAAAAAGATGAGACACATCACATCATATCATATACATATTATTAAAAGTCCTGGAAAATGACAATTGTCATTCTTAGGGAGCCTTGACAAATATAAAATTAATTAAGAGGGGCATGCATGAACTCCACCTCTCTAGGGACCTGACCAGGGATAGAGGCAGTTGGCGGCGCCTTATTCACGTCCTAGATAACTAGAACCGTCCCTTTTACATTTCATTTGTTATTGGTGTTTTCCTGTTTTTGTCGATGTTTACCCGTTTCTTGCTCATATCTTTGTATCCGTGCATATGCTTTTTATTGTTTTTGTCAGCTGCAGGTTCTCTCTCCCTAAGATCTTTGGCGAGCCGGGGACTCTTTGATCGCACTCTCCTCTATGGGTATGAGTTGCCGGCATTTCCCTCCCCAGACCCTAATTATATGTTTGAACTATGAACGGAATACACTGGGTATGATGATGATGAATAGTTAATGACAATATTTACCTAATATAGAATCTGATTTTGTAACATTGAAACTAAATTAGGTAAAGTATTTATTTAATTTATTAACACAATTTTACATACCTAACCTAGAATTTCATATATTTAATTGAATAAAGAAATAATGTATTCGATAAATAATTTTTTTAAAAATTAATGTTTAATTTTTGCATTGAAAAATTTATGTATTCGATAAATTTAATCACTATAATATATACTTGCATTATTTTTTTAAAATTATATTTTTATATATTTTATACTCATAAATCGTGCATTGCACGAATTTTTATACTAGTATGGTACAACAGGAGATGTAAAATTAAATTGTTAAATGTAAAAGACAAAATATAAATAAACTTAAATTTTTCTTAAGCTAATTAAAAAAAAACACATTACAATTAGACTTGTTTTTATAATAATAGAGCATAATGTTGACAATATATAGTTAGTTAATTTTGATATTCTGAATCTTGGTTTTCTTTTGGTCTTTATTTTTGCTGATGTGGCTCCATCTATTAGATATATAAAGCCACCTTTGCTCTCTTCTTTATGTGAACTAAGCGTAAATATCATTCTTGAATAATATAGCAAAGTTTCTGTTTTCATTCTCTTGTTTCTTCTACCCATGCCTTCTGTTTTAGATGGTAATTAAGAGATGGAATTCTACTTCTAACAGCACAAAACAAAATATAAAGAAACCAAACACTAGATGATAATTGAAGTTAAGTAAAGTGATCTAAACTGAATTAGATCTATTTTGGTTTGAAACCAGTATAAACTTGTAAGATGGTGAGTATGAGTAAAATCGCCAAATACATGACTGAAATTACAGACCATGGATGATTGAAGTAATCCCTTTTCAAAATAGCCTTCCATCGATGCCACGAGGTATTGGCATAACCATTCATTTCTATGCTTAGGTTTGCATATCTAAAATTATTGGTATTTAAAGTCGTGTTTGTGGCGACTTTGTTGAAGAGATGGGCAGCCTCACGATGACTCCCTAGAACAGAGTCAAGTATTTTATTCTCCACTAGTATTTGAATGTCTTCTGCTGTGTTTATCAAGCTATCAAGGAAACATACATAATCGATGAAGCAAGACTTGTCGTAATAACGACATTGCTCAAAATATGTAATGTTTCGTATTGCAGATTCCGTGTTATCATCTAAATCAATTTTGGGAATCTCTAAAACTCCATGTGCATAACTAATGTCCAGTAGATGTATACTTTTACTCACCTTGAATCGGACTCCAGCGTCACTTAGTTGCTTTGCCGATGAAGGAAATATCGGTTCATTTTGCACGGATGCTCGTCGGTTTGAAGGTATTAAGGTCGTTGAGACATAATGTGCAGCTTTTTTAATTGTCTCGGTAACCTTATTATATTTGTTGTTGGGTTTCTCCAAACGCCCCTGTCGTTGTTCAGGTGTTTGAAGTTGCAAGCAACGACACAAGAAATCCAAAAGATGATCAATACGTGTTTCGTCTGCAATTGCATCGATAGCAACTTGAGACTTTACAGTCTTACACCCGGGGAGAGCCCACGGACTTCCGCTGCCTATGTAATCACGGGTAAGCTCAAAAAAGGAAACTTGTAGCACCATACCAAATGATACATCATAAAGAGACTTAAGAATGAAGTATGGCATTTGATTTTCAAGCAAAAACAAATCTCTATCGGTTTGAGACCGCATAAGTACCCTCATTTGATCGGGAATCGCAAGTCGGTCCGTATCGGTCCTGTTTTCCATGAACAAGTAAAAGATGAATGCAGCATCGCGCAGTATCATTGCACGGAACTCATGTTTTGGAATAAGGTTGAGGTTGCACTTGTTCGTATCCTGATAACACTCACAAATTTGCTCTTCCTTTTGTCTTATAAACTCGAGGTAATATTCCAAGTTGTGACCTCCACCGTTAGGATGTTCTAAGAACCATTTCAATGTGACCCATTTTAGTTTCTCCATGGTTTTTAATTTTGGATTTCCATAATATATCGGACCAATGGATAAGACTACAGGCCTATAACATTGTTCTTTTTCTTTACGGATAAACTCGGGAATCTTAAAAATGCAACAATTATTATTTGATGAAGAAACCTCGGAATCCATTTTAATTCTCATCCAACTTGCCAAATGATTTGTTTCATGAAGAAGTGTATTTTCTATTTCTTCAAACTTGTTTTGCATCTACATTTATAATAATAATTCATACATTACATATATACCAAATTTGAACAAAAATAACAAGAATATAATATTATAAATGTTTATGCTTTTTCACCTATACTATTAAGAGCAAAATGAAACTAGTAAAATAATCACAACCCCATAAAGAATTGAATATGCCACAATGTTTTTCACATTGCCATCTCGAATCATTAACCTTTAATTTCTCACTAATTTTTACAAGGATTTAGACCCAAATTAAACGGAATAACAAAAAGAAAATAATAAAAGCATAAGCGACATATAATTGATTGATGTTAAATAGTGAAGTTGCAATAGAATAGGTGAAAAAGCATAAACATTTATAATATTATATTCTATATGGTAAGCATCAATTATAGCAAAAGACGAGTGGTAGTAATTTTTAATTTTTTTTAGAAAATAGCACTCAACTCTCAGAAAATTAATTACAGTAACACTATGGAGGTAAAAATACTTAATTTCCGTTAAGTTTTGGTAGAGGTCATAAATGCCCCTAATAAATCCCAAAAATACTTAATTTATAATAATAATTTATGTTCATCTTCAAGGCGACTCCATGAATGTTGTATCTGCTACTGAGAATGACGTAGGGGGTGTATCTCCGATTCACCTCATCTATGATTGAGTTGAGCTAGTATTTGTCTTGTTTTGGTTCTAGTTATGTCAAAAGAAACGACAATACGCTAGCCCATTTAGTCGCTAGGTGGAATACGGGGTTAGCTAATGAAAAACTTTGTATGAGTCCTTTCCCCCAAGGTCTTCAAACCTTGGCTGAGCTTGATTTATGATATTTTCTCAGGTTCATTTAAAAAAAATATCCTCGGAAAACTATTCTGAACACTCGCGCAGGTAAAAGGGCATTGTGAAGAGTGGTTTTAATGCAAGAACAAACCATCACAAACCTAGATAATACCCGTGCGTTGCACGGTTTTATTAAATTTTTGACATATTTAATTTGATTCAATAAAAAAATTAAAATATATGACTGTATGTTTTAACCATCTCACACTATCCTATACTCATTTAATAAATAACATTATAAAGATTTTATAAATAATTGAAAGAAAATAAAATACAATACATGATTTTTTATATATCAAATGATATGACCTAAAACGTAAAAGCCAAATCAATGTTGATAATATAGTCATAATTAGATAATAAAAAAGTCAAAAGATATAAACATTATTAATAAATACAACGACATCATTGTTGAGTTTTACAGGGAAAATTTTATTGAGAAAATGACACATAAGCAATTTAAAAAACGATAACATCAGCAGTGTTTTATTTTAGTAATAGTTAATAGATTAAGTATATCCCATTCAAATACAGAAACACTAATTATACCGATTGGTTGGATTCACACTCTTAATCCTCTCCCAACCGTCAAGTCTACTTTTACCCATACCCTGTATTACCAATTATCAAATAACAAATACTTCCTCCGTCCCATTGAATTATTAGCATAGAGAAAATGAGTGAGAATTAAGAAAGTGGTAATAAATGAAGAGAGAGAATGAATTGTGTGGATGAAATTAAAAGAGAGTTAAAATGTATGGATGAGATTAAAAGAAAGTGGTAGACCATAGTCCAAAAATAGAAATGCTGCAATCTAAGTGGGACAAACGAAAATAGAAAATACTGCAAATTATAAGCACGGAGGGAGTAATAATAGTTTAATAGTATTAGAAGAGAAATTGTTGGAATTACCTTAAAGAAAAGCTTCCCGCTGGCCCTGCTAGAAAAATTGAGATTCCAAATAGTTATGGAAAATGAAGAACAGGATTCAGGAGTATAAATAGTTAAAAAGATTGTTGATTATGGTAACTGTCTATTGGTAAGAGAAAAGAATGAACAGCTGCCAAAGCCTGAATGGTTGCTTCAGAATTTCAATGGGGATCAGTGCAAGCTGTGAGTCTGAGATCTTATCAAGGTAGAGGAGTATTCTATTCTACTGTCCATCTCCAGATTCCCGATATAAAGTTGAATGGCTTCTGCTGTGTTTATCAATCCATCAAGGATCATCGTCGTAATAACGACATTGCTCAAAATAATGCTTCGTATTGCAGATTCCGTGTTATCATCTAAAACTCCATCTGCATAACCAATGTCCAGTCGATTTATACTTTTACTCGCTTCGAATCGGATTCCAGCGTCACTTAATTAGTTGCTCTTTTGCACGGATGGTCGAATCCGATTCAGTTGATTTGTATGTTGTTACATTGGCGAATTCATCATGGAACAACCAACAGGAAACAGGAAACAATAATATGAAATTGTAATCACAAACACTTATTTAGCATATGAATTGTGAATTGTGGATAGTGAATTGTAAATTGTGAATTGTGATGAAAATGCATAGTTATGAATTGTAATGTTCCTAGTTCCAACCTGTACATAGTGAGAAGGACTTGTGTGGACTTGGTCCACACTAATAATAGTGTGGACCAAGTCTTACACTTTACTATACTCAACTTTATCCTATGTTTCGTTTTAGTTGCACTATTGAGTTTGTGCATAGGATTTTAGGCATGTCAAATCATAAATCCACCCACTCATCATTTTACATGATTTTAATATTTAAATAATCAAAACATTTTACAAAGTGAAATCAGAATACACATTTGACAACCCAAAGTAATTTCAAACTTTCCCACCAAAATTACAAACCCCAAAATGAGAATTACCACCTTTATATGGTATATGCATATATCGTCATCCTTTTTTTCTCCTAACCTTTTAATATTTAGATAAGAATAATAACATGCGTGAGTGTCTCAGCCCTTGGATCCAAATATAATCCAAAAATAATAAAGTCAACCCACTATAGAATAATTAACTTTGATGTTAGCGGGAGAATTACATTAAAGAAATATGCAGAGGGAACTGAGTTTGTGTATAATGAGACTAAGGGATGGGATGCGAGACGGTAAAGATTAAAACAAATGTGACAGAAATCGGTACAGGAGCCCCTTCTGATTAATACAATCCCAGCAGCATACACTGCGTGCTGCAAAGCCAGGCACTCGTACACCACCTACAAGTGATCACCTAAACAGTGCCGTGCTGATCTTTTGAAGGGCTCAGAATATGATTGACGCTACCACTCACACGCTGCCCGCGTTGTGGCCCTATCGACTGGATGGTACAATCATGGATCGCGCTATGGCAAAAGGATTGTAATTGAAGTATCTAAATATGTATATGAATATCAAATGCCTGTGATTAGTGAGCCGAGAAAGAAATAAACATGATTTCATGTCAAAATAGAGGATCGGATTGGAGTATCAAGCCTAAAACGAGCCCTACTCCATTCTTTGAGTTGAGCTGCTGATATACATTAGTTAGATTAGACATTAATTTGTGTAAACTTTAAGAGAACAAAAGAGGTATTTACAGCCATAACTACGCTTTCATCCACGCATCAAATCAATGTCCATATGAGACTTTTGTATATCCAACGTCTGAGGAGCAGCCCAACCACCCATCGAGGATGTTGGAGACGATAGATTTTGACTCTGCCGACCACTTGGAGGACCCATCATCGTATTGTTAACTGCGTAATGTTCTGAATCTACACCACCTTCATTTCCTTCTTTCATCTTCTGATTTGTCTTCGGTGTATTGCACATAAAACTCCCAACTATTACCTACATTTCCCAAAATCACTAAACACTTCAGACTAGAACTCATCAAATTCAACCCACAGTCCAAACAGGCCTGAAAAGTCCGAAATTTGATCATTGGAGAACAAATGCTAACCTGAACAGGACTGGCTGCAATCAGCATTCCACCAACAGCTCCACCAATGACACGGCCATCAGGACTCACTAGAGATATGCTGATACCGCCACTTCGATCACGATAATCATCAGTACCAAGAAGCAAAAATGATCCAGTCAAGCATAATATATCAAAGCGCCCCTACAAAAGCCAATTTTAGATGCTCAGTTGAAGGCTTTGAAAGATTCAAAGAACAGTTTAAGCAAGATCAAAAATTGGCGGACCCATTGAGAGGCATGGGAGTGCTCAGGCCCGAGTCCCACGATTAATTATAAGTTATAGTACTTATTTTCTATTGCCTAAGCTTCTCTCTACATCACATAAAAGTTGGGCTCTACACCCACCGTTCTTTTTTAATCTCCGCCACAACTTCTTATATATTCTAAAGTGTATGAGGGTATCAAACAAGTAGTCTTCTTAGCAAGCAAAAGCATTAAACAGAACGAATATATATTAGAGCGCTAATGACCTCATATGTGATGGTGCCACTGGATGTTGAGGGTTGCCGTAGAGTTGCTGTGGAGACAGAACCATTTGCTGACAATATGCATACAGCTCTAGGCCCTTGTTGTGCAAATGCTAAGAGTTTTGAACCGATATCCTGTACATTTGAGGACACAGACAGTGACACAATCAAAATATGTTCATTTTGTAAAAAACTGAAACTTTCACCAAAAGAAGAGTGCCAGATAGCATACTTCCCCTGTTGCAACTAAGATGACATGAGGTGTAAACCCGCCACCCGCTGAACCAGACACCAATTTTCCTATCAAGAAAACATAATGACAGCCAACTATCAGTAGTCAGTACTCCCACATAGTAATTTTAAGGACAAGTCAATATTTACATAGGAATAACATCGTATATGGAAGTCCACTTCTGTGAAGATGGCAACGCACATATGAGAATAAGGAGTTTTAATCTAGTAAGTAGTTTTCCCGAATGCGTAGGCGCTCTCTTACCAAATTGCATGTACTTATGCAATAAAAACTTGAGAGTGAAGTGAACTCAACTATATAAGTCGTTTTTTATTTTCAGTTCCGCTTACATTACATAGTTTGTCATCTGTGACAAAACTACTATGTATGATGTATCTAAATACCATCGATATATGATGAACCATATATTATACAAGCACTTTAAAAGTTCGGTGAATCCATGATCTTTATCTAAATTAGCTACAGCTTCAAGAAAACCATCCTCAAGCTACCACAAAATAGTTAAAACTTATATGTCAACACGTTTCCTTGAGGGAGTGAAAATCTTACCAAAGGGAGCCAATAGTTGCTTCCTTCCACTGCCAGGAGGTCGACCTCTACCCCGTTTCTCAGTTGAGGTGTTCAAAACCCGAGGAGCAGCTGATACGGAGGAGAGGTTCAATGACATTTTCCCTTCAACACCATACTTCCGAGGCCTTCCTCTTTTCCTTCGCATGGGTGTAGCAGCCAGCTGCATTGAAGAAGGTGCACCTCCTACACCACGGCCATCAGATAGCACGGTTGAAGTAGGCTCCCCCATTAAACCCGGTCCTGACAAGTTACCCCCCATATTCGGTTGGTAAGGCATCCCGGAACTAGACAATGAATGAACAACTTGTGGCCCGTGCAACTCGTTCATTCCTCTCGGCATATAATAGCCATCCGGTGCTGACATTGGCATGGATTCCCTCTCCATGCATTTAGCTCACAGAAACTCACCTAAGCTCAATTGAGATACACCCTTAAATCCTAGAAGTCTAAACTAAGTAATATCTTTTCTTCTTTGCTCTATGAAGGCTTGAATACTACTTCTAAAACAAGCTCTTCTAGAGCAAAATTGATCAAATCTTCAATTCAGATTCATGAGCAAAATTTCAGAAATTTATGCTATTAAAGAGCTGCAGAAACCAAATTACAGACACTCTTTAAGTTTAGGCATGCATAAAGGACAGTAAAAGAATACTCATAGAGCAGCAACACAGGAGAAATATTCATAATTTTAGATAATTATAAACAAATTAAGCACATTCAACATGAAACAGAATTGTTTAATTTAATTTGAGCTTGTGTAATGATAAGAGTATAAGTAAACCCGGTAAGTAGATAAAAAGTTGGAACTCCGGAGGCTTAAAACGAGGGTGGGAAAGACCGAAGATGACCCGGAAGATAGGGTGCCGAAATGTAGACAACTAGACACTCAAAATGGATGGAGAAAAGAATTTATATGGACAACCACTTGGTTTTGGGATCAAGACTTGAGCTTTTTTTTGTTACTAAACAGACTAAGAACATTAGAAGGACAAAAGAACTAAAACAGCAATGAATGAAACACTATACATAAACAATAAAATTTACTACCCATGAAACTACAAGAGCTAATGAACCATAAAGCTAAAAGAATAGCAATTTACCAATTAATGTTCAATAAACAGAGAAAATGGCAGAGGAAGCTCCATGAAAGTACTGAAGCTGTGAAGTAAAACTACTCCAAAGAAAGAAAACCCATGAATAAGAACAAAAAGTAAAGCAGAAAGTACAAAGATTTAGCCTTGAAGGGGCCGGGGGCAGGCAGAACTTAACAGAAAAGGGAAAGAAAAAAAAAGGGTTTAATAAGAATAAGAAGAAAAAAAGGCCATAAATGAGTTATCATGTTATAGTGTATCATAAGTGGGTAGAATGTAGGTGGTTTTCTTAAAGGGAAGGTTATCTTAACTTACAAATTGTGAGTGTTTTTCTGTGACTCTCTGGAGCTGAAGATGACACTTCGTTTTTTCCACTAAGAAGGGGACTCTGAATGTGAGAGGAGAGAACCAAGATTTTGGAACTTTATCCAAAACTTTTTTTTATTTTTTTTTATTTTTTTTTTATTTATTGATATGGAAAAGGAAAGAAAAGAAAAGGGCTGCTTGTTTTCTCGTGGATAAACACCTCTTATTTGCTTATCTATCATCATCCACTTCTTTTTCTTTCTTCAGCATCTTTGCTCATGCACCACAATCCCTATCCTAAACAAATATCCATCTACATTACAACCATTTATTGGACCCTCATCCACCGGTCGTGAATTATACGCATTAGTATTAGTATGATATTGTATGTTTTGTGTTTAGTTTATACATATTTGTTTTTAACACCTCATCTTTTCGAAAAGGATCTCTTATACGCTTATCAATTATTTCTTATTTAATCTACGTGGAATTTGAGATATACACTCACTCAGCATGTACCAAAAAGGAAGGTTTGACAATCGGGCCAATCTCCCATGCACATTTGTTACTGTACTAAAGTGCGTGTTAATTAAGCAATTGAATCATTTGAGTTTAGTTTGAGTAATCTTGTGTAGTATATATTCACGTTGGGTTAAGTCATGTTGAGTTAAAAATAGATCTAATCGACTTTAGTTCAAATTGATGTCTTCGATCGAGCTCCTTTTGCCATGAATTTTTGTAGTAATTTTGTGATTACTAACTAAGATTGTAGTAGTTACTCAAATCGTCTTTTTCAATTGTTATAATCCACATATCCAAAAATACTTTTAGCAAATCAGATTGTGCATATTGCACATGAGTGAAGTATAAGTTAAGAAAATTCGTAGCAAGGCTTTTGATCTGAACGAACATTTGGTATACAAATAAGATGTTGCAATTTTCTCGGCCAAAATGTCTAACCTAAAGGAAGTGATTGTCTTTGTCATTCTCATTAGATGAATAATGATATATATAAACGTACGATCTAGAATTTACAAAACTAAATAATTACAAAATGTTCTACACAATAATATTGATTACACAATAATCAAAAGATATTATTGTATCACACCCCGCAGTCGAATCGGAAGCTTTACGGATTCTGAGACTGGATCAAAAATCATCAAATAAAACTTAAGGGAGGCCTTTGGTAAAAATATCGGCAATCTGATAGCGAGATGGAACATGAAGCACCTGAACATCACCACGTTTAACTTTCTCATGAACAAAGTAAATGCCCATCTCGATATGTTTAGTGCGTTGATGATGAACAAGGTTGCCAGACAAATAAACAGCACTAACGTCGTCAAAATAAACAAGAGTGGTCGTAGTATTGAGACAACAGAGCTCAAGAAGCAAGTTACGAATCCAACAAGTTTCAGAAACAACATTGGCAACACCCCGATATTCGGCCTCAGGATTGGACTTAGAAACAGTAGGTTGCCGCTTAGCAGACCAAGATTCTAAATTATCACCCGGGAGAACACAGTAGCCGACGTTCATTCGAGAATCCTAATGAGTATGAGGGTGTAGATTTATAGGGTAGAGATTGATGAGATATGCATGGCTTGGCTTATTTTGGGAATCTCATAGACATATTAAGACTTTGTTGAAGACTTCTACAACAACTTCCAGCTCTATAGGAATAGGATACACTATTTTGCAGACACCAAGAAAGTATCAATTATATCAATATAAATTATAACCTTAAACACTGTTAGGATTATGGGTGACTTGTGTCACCAAGTAATCAAGACATGATTAAGGTAATTAATCATTTTTATTAGTAAAGGTTAGAAGAGGACATATCACATGTTTGTGATTTGGAAATCTTTAGTATAAGATTGTATGGGGAGTAAATCTTGACATGTGAAGCTTTGAAATGGATAAAATCAGTCCTTGAACTAAGGTGGCAAGCATGGGAGACCGTGGGTATCACGAAAATGGAAAGGCAAGCAAGAAAAGATGTCAGAATGCAGCTACTGCAGGCTGCTCGACCAACTGCTCGATCGAGCTTAGGTCGAGCAGGTCTTCTGTCCCATTTGACGTATGAAACTGCTGGCTCTTTGCTTCATAAAGTTGCTGCCCCTATTGAAGCCATATGTTCCCTTATATATACTCCTTTATACCCTTAGTTACAAGTGCCCAAAAGTCTCATTAAGAGCTACTCTCTTGCTCATGTAATTACCCCCATTTTAGCTCCTCTCTTCCCACACTTAAACTCCATTGTAATTCCTTCAAAGTTTGTATTTCTCCTTTAAACACATATTAATATAATCCTAGGCTAGATGGTGGATGTAGCTCAAGATTGGTGAACCACCTTAAATCTTTGTCTTGATTATTTACTTTATTTTTGCCATTCATCATTATATTGCATATTTGATTCTTATATTTGACACAACACAAACACACACTTAAACCTTAATATATTGATCCTTGAGTGAGGTTCTTATCTCTCCTTTCAATTGGTATCAGAGCCAAGGGTTAATTGAGGTTACTTGAGGTGTTAGTGGTGGTCATTTGAAGTCCAAAATGTCAACCATGAAGTTAGACATTGAGAAGTTCGATAGGAACACAAATTTTAGTTTATGGCAAGTAAAGATGAAGACAATCTTGATTCAAAATGGTGTTCATAAGGCACTTGGAGGTGATGAGAGTAAGCCCATTGGTCTTAGTGAGGCTAAGTGGGAAGAGATGGATGCAAAAGCGTTATCCGCCATACAACTTTGCCTCTCCAATGAAGTTTTGAGGGAAGTTGTAAAGGAGGTGACTTCAAAAGGGATTTGGGAGAAGTTGGAATCACTCTACATGGCCAAGAGTGTTACCAACCGGTTACTCTTAAAGAGTAGATTATATGATCTCCGATTGCAAGAAGGTAAGCCCGTGAAACCTCATCTTGATGAGTTTTACTCTATAGTTTTGGATTTACAAAATATTGATGTTTCACCTGATGATGAAGACTTGGCCATTCTCTTATTATGTTCGCTACCCCTTTCTTTTAAGCACTTTAGAGAAACCTTGTTATATGGTAGAGACACATTGTGTAGTGAGGATGTTAGAAAGGCCTTAACACAAAAGGACCTTATGGATTCTCAATTTGCACAAACGTTGTCCATTGAATCTAATGATGCTTTGTTTGTTAAGGATTCAAGTAGGAACAAGAGAAGTATGACTTACAATTTTTGTAGGAAGAAAGGCCATCTTAAAAGATATTGTTGGAAGTTAAAGTCCAAGCAATCCAAGGCTAGTTATGTTGAAGAAGAATATGATGTTGGTGCTCTTGTTGTCACTAGTGAGTACAAGGGTGGTGATTCTTGGGTATTGGATACGGGATGTTCATGCCATATGACTTCTAACTCTAGTTTCTTCTCAACTTATCAAAAGGTTGAAGGAAGAAATGTCACTATGGGCAATGAGGCTAGTTGTCCGATAGTTGGTATGGGTGATGATAGAATCATTATGTTTGATGGTGTTGTGAGAACATTAACCAATGTCCTTCATGTTCCAAGTTTGAATAGGCACTTAATTTCCCTTGGTACTTTTGATAAAGAAAGTTTTGTGTGCATTGGTAAAGGTGGAGTTATGAAGGTTGAAAAGGGCCACAAGGTGTTCTTGAAAGGGTCCATTGATGATGATGGCTTGTATAAGCTACTTGGTTCAACCTTAGTTAGTTCGGTTTGTGATGCTACTACCTCGATCAAGCTTTGTGATGATACTTCTTTTGATAGAAAGAATGTAATTCCAATATCTTCCAACAAGTCCATGGATTGTATGGACTTGGTTGGTAATTAATCATACTCTTTTGTAAGCCCTTAGAGGGCATTGTAGTACATGTGCTTTTGTATATTGTTGTGCACATGTTTTTTGAGTATGTTGCTAGCTAGAGATTTTTTGTGAGTGTTGTTGGATGATCTTTGAAGGTGATGTTGACTTGAAGAACACAAGTCAAGGTGGAGATTGTTAGGATTATGGGTGACTTGTGTCACCAAATAATCAAGACATGATTAAGGTAATTAATCATTTTTATTAGTAAAGGTTAGAAGAGGACATATCACATGTTTGTGATTTGGAAATCTTTAGTATAAGATTGTATGGTGAGTAAATCTTGACATGTGAAGCTTTGAAATGGAGAAAATCAGTCCTTGAACTAAGGTGACAAGCATGGGAGACCGTGGGTATCACGAAAATGGAAAGGCAAGCAAGAAAAGATGTCAAAATGCAGCTACTGCAGGCTGCTCGACCAGTTGCTCGATCGAGCCTAGGTCGAGCAGGTCTTCTGTCCCATTTGGCGTATGAAACTGCTGGCTCTTTGCTTCATAAAGCTGCTGCCCCTATTGAAGCCATATGTTCCCTTATATATACTCCTTTATGCCCTTAGTTACAAGTGCCCAAAAGTCTCCTTAAGAGCTACTCTCTTGCTCATGTAATTACACCCATTTTAGCTCCTCTCTTCCCACACTTAAACTCCATTGTAATTCCTTCAAAGTTTGTATTTCTCCTTTAAACACATATTAATATAATCCTAGGCTAGATGGTGGATGTAGCCCAAGATTGGTGAACCACCTTAAATCTTTGTCTTGATTATTTACTTTATTTTTGTCATTCATCATTATATTGCATATTTGATTCTTATATTTGACACAACACAAACACACACTCAAACCTTAATATATTGATCCTTGAGTGAGGTTCTTATCTCTCCTTTCAAACACCAATATGCAGTACAAATATCGGTCAGTCGAGATACAATCATAGAGTAGTTGTATAGACACGGACACCTATCATCATTTTATATTTGACACAACACAAATATATATATATATATATATATATATATATATATATATATATATATATATATATATATATATATATATATATATATATATATATATATATATATATATATATATATATATATATATATATATATATATATATATATATTAGAGTTGGTGAGAACCAAGCTTATATGAGAACCGTGAGAACCAATCGCCTTGATAAAAATGTGTTACTTTTTTATAGAAAATGTGTTACTTTTGAACAAAAAAATGTTACTTTTGAACAAAAAAATGTTACTTTTGTTTTTAAAAAAAGCTGTTACTTTTTAGCATAAAAAGTGTTACTTTCAGAAAAAAAAAATTCAAAAAAATAAAGTAACACATTTTCTTTGAAAAGTAACACATTTTTATGTAAAAAGTAACACCTTTTTCTGTGTTTTTTTCAGAAATTTTTTCTTAAAGTAACACTTTTTTGCCCAATAGTATCATAAAATACAGTAACATCTTTTTGCCCATAAGTAACACCTTTTTAGTAAAAAGTAACACTTTTTTGTAAGGCTGATTGGCTCTCACGGTTCTCATATAAGGATGGTTCTCACTGGAACTTCTTCCTATATATATATATATATATATATATATATATATATATATATATATATATATATATATATATATATATATATATATATATATATATATATATATACACTAAAACTAAGACCACTTAATGACATGTGTCAGCCTCTTGGTGTACGCTATAAAGTACTCCCTCCGAATCATTTTAGTTGTCCCATTTGGGTTTTCACGGTTATTAAGGGTGGTGTGGGGTCCATTAAAAAGGTGGTAGTTGGGTATTTTAATTGATTAAATTAATTGTAAAGGTGGTAGTTGGGTATTAGGAATTGGAAAAGTGGGAGTATTTGGGTAAAAAAAAGATGGACAAAAAAGAAAATGGGACAATTGATATGAATTTGCTAAATAAGGAAATGGGACAATTAAAATGATTCGGAGGAAGTATAATTTGGGGAAGGATTACTTTTAAAAAAAAAAATTCTTGAAAGTGGTGAAATTTGGCCAATAAGAACCCCAAACTTTCAAAGATATTTAGTTAGCTTGTACCAAATTGATCATTATAAATAGGTATATAATGTACTTCTTCCTTCAAATAATACGATATTTAATCATCTACTCTCTTTTTTTACACGAAAAATCCTTCTCTAACTACAAAAATTACTCAATTAAAACATGTTATTCCCTACATTTAATATATTTCTATCTTTATAGGAAATTTTCATTTTATTTTTTTTATATTTATATATTGAAAAGTGCAAATTTAAAATATTTTTGAAATAAATTATCATTGCAGAAAGATGGCAAAAAAAACATTCTATAATATCTAAACTAAAGAATTAAAAAATAAAAACATCCAAGATTATATAATAGAAGTTTCTAAAAAAGTAATTAAGATATTATAGTAGAACTCTCTGGAAGGAAAATATAATTAAAAAACTTAAAAATATCTAAGATATTTAGTTAGCTTGTACCAAATTGATTACTATAAATAGACGTAAGTGTTACCAATATTTAATCATCTACTCTTTTCTCTTACACGAAAAATTAAGAAAGACAGCAAGAAACATTCTCTAATATCTAACTAAAGTATTATAAAATAAAAATATCTAAGATTATATAATAAACAGGTAGTTTCTTGAGAGACCGTCTCTTTGAGAGACACCTCTCAAGCCCTGCCCATTATAGCTTAATTCATACTTTTACTTTATATTTTATTTTATGGGCCGACCAAATCAGAGATGGTCTCTCAAATAGACCGTCTCTCACAAGAATTTGTGTATAATAAAAGTTACTAAAAAAGTAATTAAAAATAAAATTAACTAAGATATTATGGTAGAACCTTTTGGATAATGTAATTAAAAAATAAAAATATCTAAGATATTTGGTTAGCTGGGAAATTTTCAAATGGATAAAATTTGGTGACAATAAACTCCAAGATGTCTACCAATTCTTCCAATTGAAAACACGCAAAAATACTATGTGGTTTAATCACAATGCACCTTTTCCTACACACATACAGTCTGAACTATCTCTGTGACCTTTGGTCAAAAACACTTACGCATCTTTTTTTTTACAACTCCAATGATTGCACAAAATGACTAACCAAAAAACAAGACTCAAATTTATTCAATGTGAAAAAAAGAAACAATGAAAAAGACTCCAAAATGATGGAGAAAAAGATAAAATACAGAAGACCAAAGAAAACTTCAGTTATTTTGTACTTTGCAAAAACATTATGAATGGGTCTTTCAAGAAACCTATCAAACGTATGATAAAGTACACAAATGATGTGTTTTAATGAATATGTGATATTTATTGATAATGTGGTAAAAAATGAAAGCCAAAGGAAAGGTTCTTGATGAGTTTTCGAAGATAACTCACCAAGGTACTGAGAATTGCTTGATTCTAGAAGCTGGTAAAGAAAAATGGATATCTCCTTCTCTACTCCACCAATTCCACTAATTCCAAAGCCCAAAGTTCCCTAACTCCAAGAAGAAGATTAGGTAAAAACAATTTTCACAATCTCCCACAAAACATCCTTCAACTCGATCAATTTTTCAGACCCAAAAACGAACAGATTCTAAAAAAAAATTTCACACTTCAATTTCTTGCACTTTCTCTTCTGTGCGTACCTTGCCCTCTTCTTGAGTCGTGCTCTGATACCAAATTGGACTGAATCTTGGGGTGGAAATCCTTCTTTGCAACGTGGTCTTGAAAGATAGGCTATTTGAATATTCAACGCACAAAACCAAACCCCAAATCAGTTTTGCAACAATGATGATGAACCAATGATTTGTGGTGTGTGTCTTGAATTGTTGCTTTGGTTCTTGGACCCTCCAAGGCAACAATTCCCTCAAAATAACCAAGTACTACTCTTAGTTATGATGGGTGACAATCTTGGACTACTCAAGATAGATTTGAATGTTCATACACACTCAAAGAAAAACAAGGGAAATCAAACCCAATGTTTATTATTTCTCAAATGTTGAAAATCTCAATCGTTTGTTTACATGCCTTTGGGCTCATATTTATAGGCTAATGAATCAAGAGACAAATGCATAAGAGTCCTAAGGACTAAGAGAACTAACAATAACGGTCATATGGACCCACGTGCAAAACATGTGCATTATTTTAAATACAAAATAGAAAACAGCAAAGTAAAGCTGTTGTCAAAATTTCTTGCGAGTGGGTGACCTTCTACCCCTTATGTTGCTGTCTTTTCGTGTTTGGAAATGGGCTCTTAGTGTCTTGATGGAAAGTCCCTAGTTTGAGATTTCATTCCTACCTTCCATGTCCTCTACTATCCCTTGATCAGCCTGGTACAGTCCTCGCAAGGTCTGCTGGTCCACCATGTGCACGTTCTGATTTCTGATCTGTTTGACTAGGGGTCCTTGATGCTGGTCCTGTGGGTTCTCTATGTATTATTAGGACTACCCTTGGTCCTTAATTGCTTGGTCCATGTACAAAGATGCCATCCCTTGAGTTTTCTTGGTTCTTGGTGCACAGACCTGCTCTCCAAATGTCGTGCAAGGTTAGCTGGAGGAAAGCCCGACCTGTTGTTTGTTCTTTTGTCTTTGTTGTTGAATTGACTTGTTGAACTTGTTGCTGCCTTGGCTTAAGCTTGATCAAACCATTACAAACTCTACTTATAATCTTCCAATGCGCAAGAAACCTGCACTATGCAAATATGGTGCAAATTCTTTGTATATTTGTAGGAGTTAAAATTTTTTTCATTATCAAATCTTTAATGTAAATCAAACTTTTTACTAACATGAAGTTGAAAAGTGTTTATTAAAATAGAATATCCAACATATTTGAATTTAATTAAAATTAATTTGAATATGATTTCCTTGCAACATGTTGGACGATCCGTTTTGGTCTACATAGAAGCAATCTTGGAGATGACTGCTTGAATAGAAATTTTAAATTAGCGAAAAAACTAGATTTATAATGATAAAAATTTTGGCAGTTTGGGAAACAAGTATAATATCTCTAAACTGCAACAAAAAAATTTCGTAGAAGTTAATACAGCAAATTATGTTGGAATATTACTTATAAAAAAATTAATTAGGTTAAGCTTGTTTTGAATGTCATTGGTTGTTCTTGCTCGTTTTAGCAATTAAACAAGCTTTTTATCAGTTCCATCATGGCTGCCTCAAGGATGATTACACTCCTAACAAATATAAATGTTGAAGGAATTCTACCTTTAATTATTAGATGGTGCCTAAACTTGATTTGAATTCTACCTTTAATCACGATGGTTACACTCCTCAGTGTTCATTGCTTTCACAAAATGTTAGTGTCATCATTAGTTAAAATATTACGTGAAAGTAATGAACATTTCTCCTTATTTTGCACAATAAATAATTGTAGCGATATTAGATTTTTGTTTCTAAATAAGTTTTCCTGCCTGACATAGATAAAATAGTTGAAGAAAAAACATGTAAAACTAAATAAATCAATGCTCCAAGTTCAAATAATGCGATAAGCTTTCACCATTAATCTTGCAGTATAATTCACCAGAAATTTATTCCAACGGCAGCCAATCAAAAGTCAAAAGCCAATTCGATATGTAGACACATTCCAATTAAAGAATTCTTGATTTTGCAAAATTACACAGTAAACAAAATTTGCTGGAGGCCTATAGGCCCATTGAACACCCCTACTGCCGACTCAAAGCCAGCAAAACCCGACCCAGAATTGGCCCGACCAAAATTGAATCTGATCCTTGAGTTTATTTAACTGAAATTTCACAAAATCAAACAAATCAGCCAAATATTATCAACAAATCCTAATAGTTATTTTTTAACCAACGACCAACTCTCCAAGCCTCATTCTAAATCTTGTTTACAGAGATTAAAAAAAATGTGACTGAAATTTCACAAAATCAGGCATATATTATCAATAAATCCTAAGTTATTTTTTAACCAAACCACCCGCTTATTTGCTACAGTTGAAATATTTAGGAAAGCACTAGATCACACAGAATCATTCAACACTAAGTAAGGCATCAGATAAGAACCAAAGCAACTGACTTTCTACTATCCAGAGAAATCCTAATGTTATCCCACAGTAACAATATACTTCTTGAAGGATCATGGAAAGATGATTGGAAGAAAACATTACATGGGACAAATGGCAGTGTTTTACAACTACAGCTTTTTGGTAGAGTGAAGATTCAGCCTGAAAATCAATTGTATCCACCATACACGCCAAACAAACTAATGCCCTACTCCTCGCAACAGCGAGCTATAAATTTCTATTACTTAAGATCATGTATAATATTAGGAATTCAATAATTCTAAGCAGTTTAGTTCTTCAAGAGTCTAAAGTAATACTAACTTCATCTTACAGATTACCAAAAGGGAAATCAAAACATGCACCTCAATTCATATACAACCATGCCTATTGCCTAGTTTGCTGGGAAAAAAATCACAACATTTTGTGAAATAATGCTTTGCTAAACCTCAATTTTCAATTTCCATAGCTTGTTGAACTTTAGCCCTGGTCGAAGCTGTAAGCTTTGTTTTCAATTTCTTCTTCAGTTTAAATTCACCCTTGTTCTTCTTCTTTTTCTTCTTATCAACCTACTCAAAAAAAGAAAAAAAAAAACATGAAAAACAATAATTACAGAAACTATTACCCTCCAAAAAATCCAAACGATGTGATACTCTAATGCAATTTCAATCAATTAATCAAAACATATTACCTTCATTTTATCCTTATTTGCCTGAAGCTTCTTTATCTTTTTGTCTTTCTCATCTTTTTCTCCTGGTATAAAACAATTAGATTTCCCCCAGTAATGATTTTGCAAAAATTTAGACAAAATTAAAAGGATGAGAGAAAAGAGTGATACTTTTAAGGTCGAATTCGTGTTGTCTTCTCCGAGTAGACAGATTGTTCTTCTTCGACATCTTTGATGATGATTAGTGTTGATTTTCTTCTCGTCTTTGTGATTGAACTATTTGACGAAGAACCCTAATAAAAACCCTAAATTTTGGTCGGTTGATGGCTTTGTGGGCTTTGGGCCCTAGGCCCACCAGCTAAGTTCGCTTTTTAATTTTAGGATAGAAAATTCTAATTAATCACTGTAATTTATAAATCACTTAAATCATTTTAAAAGACAAAAAAAACAAACCAATAAAATAAATGATTTTTAAAGCAGCTGAAAAGTTGGCTTTTAAGTCAAAATGAAAGAGTTGCTCCAGTTAGCTTTTTGTGTTGGCTTTTGGCTTGTTGGCCCACTTTTTCTCTAATAAACAGCCAACAACTAATATTCAAATTTACCAAACATCTCCACAAACAGCTAGCTTTTTAAACTAGTTTAAAAGCCAACAAAAACAACCAATATTTCCAGTTGGTCAAACAAACCAACTAAAAAAGTCAACCGCCAACAGCCAACAACCAATTGTCAAACACCATTACAATTTAAAAAATATCATCTTATTAAATCCCTCTAAATTCAATTACTGAGCTAAAATTGCTCGTTTTAGGATATGGTCGTTGAGTAGATTAGCCCGTCAATAGAGGTGTTCAACGGGGCGGGTCGATCCAACGGGTCAAGGGTCAGATCACATTTTAACGAGTCATTAGCGGGCCTTGGTGTAAATGGTCGGGCCGGGCCGGGTCGGATAATTATAAAAATTAATTGCGAAAAAAAATTTGCCACTTTGTTTAAAAATTTTTAAATGATATTATTATAAACATAAGTGGATCGACCCAACGGGTCATAAAATATAATAAAAAAAATTGTTTTTATTAACTTTTAAAAAATGGGTCAAAGTGGGTCGGATTTAAACGGGCTTGACCCGCCCCGCCCCGTTTAACATTTGACACGACCCGACCCGGCCCATTTAAATTTTAACCCGCCCCGTTAAACACCTCTACCCGTTAACCTTCATAAGTGGCACAACCCGGCCCAATAAGGCCCCTTACACCTTATCCCAACTTGGCTTTAATTTAGTTTTTTATCATTTGAACAAGAATTACATTTCACCTAGCATTTTGAATTTAATTCTCATTTAGTGCTTACCTCTCTTAGCTTATTCTATATTCCAAACTATAAAAACATTTGCATATGATATGTGACTAATTTTGGATCGTTTTTTGTTCACCTTTCAACAACATAAAAACCTAAACAATCTATTCCATACGTCAGGGTAGGACTGTAGGTAGGGGAATAGGAGGAGTATGAGAGGAGTAGCGAGAATCAAATGCATGTTTTCAATCTACAAAAGTAATAGTTAAACTAGGATAAGACTAGACCAAATCAAACAAAATTAATGAGATACTACTATATGAGTTGTTTTGAATATATTTAGTGGAGAAAAAAGAATCACTATTACTTTAATCAACAAGATTTTGTTGGATGACAATAGATCTATGAGCTAAAATATTTTTATGAATTACAGGGCAAGCTAAGGTGAGGAGAGAGACTCGGTAAAAATCGACTCAAACTTTCAATCAATTAATTTTAAATATCTTTATTATGGTATTTGGAACCAAACTTAAATTTGAAAAACCAGATGTACAACAAGATAAGAGTAGAAGCATTTGCATGATTACATCTAGGGACTAGGAGGAAGAGTAGAGGAGGCCTACAAGGTCCTAGACTTACTCCCATTGCATTGCATCAAAAAAAGGTTTTCATAGTCCAATCTATCTGCCTTTTGCCTCGAGGAAAGGTAATAAAAAGCTGAGGGAGTGTTCTTAAAGATCCCAATCTCGAGTTTGAGTACAACCCACGTGCAATTCCATAAAGTCCTCTTTTTTTACTCCCATTCCTTAGTATTTTCCCCTAACCTTGTTTCTTGTTCCTTTTCGGCTTTTCCCAATTGACCAATTACCAATCTCAATTATTATCTGGCGCCGTTCTGTAAAATCAACGCCTAAAATTATTACAGCCACTCTCTTCCTACCACTGTTTTATTCTTGAATTTTATTAGACAGAGAAAATTAAGGAAAACTATTAAACTATCCAATACCCATATTGTGATAATAATGGAGGGAGGGACTAAAAACTATCACAATTCACAATTATAGTCTTGTCTATGTCTAATTCCTAATTTTACTCTACAAGATTTGATATTTTTTAGGTTTTTTCTTTCCAAATTCCCTGAATTTAGACTAAAGTTTCAATCTTTCTAGTCAATCCTAGTGATTTCTTTTTCAGAAACTTTCAAATCTCTGTAGATTTTGGCTTTTGGGCATTTTCTCTATTGCCCCACTTATAAATTTGGATGACCCAGTTCTGTTATTTGATCTGATCCTTTCTTGCTGTATTTAAGTTGTCTTGCTATTATATCAAGTGGGGTTCTTTGATTTTTATGCCTCAAGATTGCTGCTTTAATTCTTAGGTAAGGTGCTCAATATTGTTGTTTTGATTGAATTTGACTTTTTTGTGTGATTAGATTTTGTGGGTATGAGAAATGTGGATCTGGGTGTGATTACTTTATGAGATTTTTTTTAATGCTTTTTAGGGTTCTGTAAAGACTCCATTGACTGAAGTAAAGACTTGATTTTGTGTGAAAAGGTTGGTAGCTTTCAATTTTTGTTAGTTCATAAACCAATCTATCAATTCTATTCGGATTTTACTTTAAATTTGGTGTTGGGTTGCTAGATTTATTGCAATTTTTGTTTGATCTATTTAATTTTTTCCTTATATGGGTCTTGTGATCTTGTTGCTTTTAATTGATTTAGTTATAGTTGGAAATCTTTTTTGATGGGACAAAAGTAGAAAGAAAATGATATTTACTTCCATGATTTGTGTGCGGATTTTCCTGCCACTTGTCTTGGTTTACATTCTCTTTTTATAGATAAAGGGATTATAATGGGATGCTTTTTAGAATGAAATTCTGGATAATATGTGAGAATTATAGGAGTACTAATTAATCAGGACTTTAGTGAAATAAACTTGCTGTTTTATGTTTCATCTTATTGTGTAGAAATGGGAGCTCAAGGTTCAAAACTTGGAACATGCTGCTTGGGTTCACCTAAGACTGCAGTGCTTGAGGTTCCTGATGTTGGTGAGTCAAGCAGTTTCTAATTTCGAATTATCCTTGCTTGATTTTTTCGTATTGGAGAATTTAAAGGCTGGAAGTTTTGTGACAGGTAATGAGGAGGATAATGGACTTGGTTTACCCGCATTCCGCGAATACACATATGAGCAACTTAAAAACGCTACATCAAGTTTTGCAGTTGAGAACATTGTGTCTGAGCATGGTGAAAAGGCTCCAAATGTGGTGTATAAAGGGAAACTAGAGAACCAAACAAGGATAGCTGTTAAGCGCTTCAATAGAAGTGCGTGGCCTGATGCTCGTCAATTCTTGGTATACATTTTTTCTTATCACTCGTCATTCCGAAATATGTTTTACCTTTCAAGCATTTGGTTCTTCATCTATATGAATGTCGTGTCTTGTGTTCTATCCGTGTCACCCGAATCTATGCATCTCGCTATCCTAGTATGTTGGCTTTTATACTTTCGTTTGTTCATTGATCAGATTTCGACATAATTTTACTCACTATGTGCTTTACATAAACATAATTTATAAGCTCTCTAATTGGAAACCATATGAGAACTTGCTTACATTGGTTAAATAACATTGTTCTTTCACATTTACAGGAAGAGGCTCGGTCTGTTGGTCAGCTTCGAAATCAAAAGTTGGCAAATTTGCTTGGTTGCTGTTGTGAAAATGATGAGAGATTGCTTGTGGCAGAGTATATGCCTAATAGTACCCTAGCAAAACATCTTTTCCATTGTAAGTATATGCATGGTGGCGCTAAGCTGGGTTTAGTTTTAGGGTTTGAGTTTCTCCTTATAGATTCTTAAATGTTCATTGGCACTCAATTTCATAGGGGATGCACAACCAATGAAGTGGGCAATGCGGCTGAGGGTTGTTTTTCATCTTGCTCAAGCTTTGGAATATTGTACAAGCAGAGGTCGTTCCCTCTACCATGACCTTAATGCATACAGAATTCTGTTTGATGGGGTAAATAAATCATCCATTGATTTTTAAAGCTTACAGATATAGATTCTATTGGACTGAATCAATATTCGAAATCTTGCAGGATTGTAACCCTAGACTTTCTTGCTTTGGCTTAATGAAAAATAGTCGAGATGGGAAAAGTTACAGTACAAATCTTGCCTTCACTCCTCCAGAGTATTTGAGAACTGGTATTTTTTGTTCTCCCTCACTTGATTTCAGACGTCAAAACACAAAGTCATGTCTCATTTTACCAATGTGGATGCTATTGTTGATTTTTGAATGGAATAGAATTTTTTTGAAGTCAGAGTTTAGGGAATCTTGTTAACCTAATATCTTCTATTCGAGTTGACTCTTTAATTTTATATACTTCTATTTCCTTATACTAGCACTAACTTGTTAGAACTGAGGTTCCATGGAAAACCGGGTTAAAACTTAAAAATGAAACTTTGTTTTGAGACTCTAGTTTAGTTCTTCGTGATTTTATTGAGTCATGCTCATACAGTTGGATTGCCGCTTGTATATTTTTGTTGTGTTGTTTTGGTAGGTAGAAGTTCTTGTTAGGTGCATTGTGTGTGTAAATGAGAATTACCAAGTGTTTTTTGTCACATTCAAAGAATTCCAAGTACTAGTGTTCGATTAATTTCTAATACCCAACTGATAGAATAACATATGCTCCTGAAATCTAAGAAAAAAAGCATGAATGAAAATATGGATGATATGTTTTCGTAAAATGGGTAAATGGAGGAATAAAAGGGGCTGATGGACTTGAATTTGATGCTATGAGTTACAAAAGGGTAGATCATATATAGAATATTGAATCTGATTTAAATGACATGAGGATATTTTATTTGTGAAGTACCCATTTGATATATTGCTACTGAAAAGAATGATCAACTGCTTTCAGTTTGGTTAGACTACATCAGACTAGGCGAAATGGATCTGATGTCTTCCTTGTGGGGTTTTTCTCTTCGCTTCTAATATTTCTTGACGGGAAAATAATATCATTTCGAGTATTATCTTCTAGGCTGCTACTGATGATTTACACTTAACACTTCGAATCATGCTTACGCAAATCTTCACTTCAAATCTTTTTGTTACACAACTTGGTACTCCAACTGTTTATATATTTTATCAGTCCTAAGAGTGTAAATAGTGCAAAAATAAGGTTGGGTTGTATTGTATTGTTCATGTTCTAATTATATATAAATTTACTGAATCAATATCACCCACGCTGTGCATTTTAGGCCGGTTCAAGGTATATCTCATGATTTCAGCCGGTATTTGACGGTACGACAACCACATCATTCCTATTGCCGTATCACAGTTTCATTACCACAATCATGATCATTAAAGCTTTTTTGCACTTTGGTGTTATATTTGAGGATGATATCCTTTCTTGATTATCTATTTCTCATAATTTCATTAAACTTTTTCCTGCTCCTCCCAAAGATTTCAATTTCCTGTGAGATTGGAACTTTCAAAACAACCGATCTTTGGTGATTTTGTTTGTAGGACTTTTGAGTAAGATTTCTGTGTGTGGAGTATGGACTTGTATGACCATGCTAAATATGATATCCATTCTTGGCCATTTTTGTTGTAATTGATGTTTTAGACAGAGAGTGTAGCCAGTTGTGAAATCCATACTCTTATCTCATCTCGTTTCATAATAAATAATTGGGATTTGAGAATCAGTCTGATATATGATTGATCCTTTAGATTAGATGATAATGTAATCCCTCTATCTATGAGATTATCTATATTTCCTGTGCAAGATTGTAATTATATTATTGTTTATGTTATGATTATCTTTTGGTTATAGGGAGAATAACACCAGAGAGTGTAATATATAGCTTTGGTACTCTGCTGCTTGACCTCATTAGTGGAAAGCACATTCCCCCAAGTCATGTAAGTATACATTTATTTCCTCTTCATTTGGATCTATTATTTTCTTTGGTTAAATTGCAGTGCTTAAACCCTCTCCCCTACATGAATTATATTTGAATTTCGTGAAAAATGGATGAATCATATGCATATGTTTGTAGGCTCTGGACTTGATAAGGGATCGGAATCTTCAGATGCTGACTGATTCTTGCTTAGAAGGACAATTCTCCAATGATGATGGTACTGAGTTGGTACGTCTTGCTTCCCGATGTTTACATTATGAGCCACAAGAGCGCCCAAACACTCGGTCACTGATCTCTGCTTTGACCCCTCTTCAGAAGGAAATTGAGGTGATTTTATGACTAAATTTCTGATTGAGAAATAATTATGAACTGGCTAGTATTTATTTTTCATCTGTATATGACATAGATATATGCCCTGTGTTTATCTATGTGAACCTTTGGTATTTAGACTGTTGAGTTGGTCATATCTTTGTAACTCTAACATATGATTGGCTTCAACATTACTTGGTGTTTCAAGCTTCATGTCCATAGTAATGATGCGTTATCAACATATATGCACTGCAGGTTCCTTCTCATGTTTTAATGGGTGTCCCGCACAGTGCTTCATCCTTGCCTTTATCTGCTCTGGGTGATGCATGTGTAAGAAGGGATTTGACTGCTATCCATGAAATCTTGGATACACTCGGATACAAAGATGACGAAGGAGTGGCTAATGAGGTTTGTACTGTTGTACCTTCCTTTTCTGATCCTTTGATTAATCTCGTTCTTATCAGCGTTTTCTTTTTTATCACAGCTTTCTTTTCAAATGTGGACCGACCAAATGCAGCAATCTTTGGAATCAAAGAAAAAGGGTGATAGTAGCTTCAAGCAGAAAGATTTTAACTCTGCAATAGAACGATACACACAGGTTTCTTTCTTACAACTAAACCACTCCTTATGAAAAAGTTGCGCACTAACATTGACCCTTTTCGTTACATGCAGTTCATTGATGGCGGTATGGTTTCTCCAACAGTTCATGCACGCCGTAGTCTTTCATATCTAATGAGCGACATGCCACAGCCAGCATTGGAAGACGCAATGCAAGCTCAAGTGATTTCACCAGTGTGGCACATTGCTTTGTACCTTCAAGCTGCCGCTCTTTTTGCCCTTGGATCAGATGACCAGGCTCAAGAGGCTCTGAAAGAGGCCACTACTCTTGAAGCCAATAGGACAGGTACTGATACAAAGTAATCAGAAACCCCTGGCCCTGTGAATTAACATCTTGACACTTGATCAAAATGGTGCGTTTTCCGATATAACTCAACATATGAAGCTTAAAATGGTAGAGCGACAAAGCTACGCACCAATTCTTTTGTCGGAAGTATTTTGGCTCCATCAAACTGGTAGCATCTGAGCTGTGATATATGTCTGATGTCGAAGCGAGTTTTAACAGTAATAGCCGTGGAGAGTTGCAAGCACGGGACATCAGAATCCTATAAACTTGTAATTTGTGTACAGTTTAAATTGTATGTGGTATTTTGAAGTAAACTAAAGTGTTTCAGTTGGAACATATCATGGCTTCCGTTTCTCTTATCAAAACTGTGTGTGCAAATTGCAATGCCTTGTTTAATCTCTACCATATATTTGACCAACTCACTATTGTTACTCATGTTTTGTGGCCTTGTCTTTGATACTAAAATCAATATTAATATAAACAATTTTAGTGTTTATTGGTTGAATACTTTGTATTGTAAATGTGTGTTGAGGGGGAGGGTGTCTTGGAGCAACTTGAATACCTCATCAACATAAATGTATATCTAATTGGGTCGCGCATCTAAACAATGTTACGTTTTTACGAGATCTTTTGTCTACGATCCGTTTTTATCAATTTAAAATGCAAAGATAAATAGTCAAAAGTGTTTGTTAGTACTCAACATCGCGGATTTTTCTTTTCGTTATCAATTGTCCTCCAAATGTTACTTTAAATTAAATTTTTACTCATAAAATTAATTATAGCTTCTTTTTTTTTTACGTAGACTGACTTCTCATTTTAAAGTCTATTTTAACTTTCATGTACCATGCAACTTGAAGCTTTTAACTTTTTGGTTCGGTGCTAATGAGTTCAATTCAATATATTGCACAATTTAATTTGAAAGATTTCATATTGAGCAAAAGGTTTGAAGTTTGATCCTGTTGGGCGCAGGAATGAGCTGGGGTTTCTTGACTACGCGCGTCCTTTTTCCTCCCTCCTTGAGGTGAACAAGTATAGTTTATCCACATCTTTCAGAAGAAAAAAAACCCACGCAAACCCTACCTTGTGCTGGATACCGAGAATGTCATTACATAGTATAGTCTTTTATACTTTCTTTGTGGGTTCTAAAATTGGTTCAAGTAATATTTACTTAATTCTAAAATTTCGTTGCCCTCTCCTAGTTTTGTTTCCTCGTCCACAAACAAACAAAAAAAATAGAAATTTTAGACACAAATCATTCTAAATCAAATCCAAAACAAAATTACCCAAATGAATCCCAACAGAAAAGTGATCTAACTACAACACCAAATGATTTGCATGGCAAGTTTTAAACCATAAGTACAGATCTCCATTTACAAGATAAAGGTAACAAACTAACAATAGGAGTAACTGTGATCCAACAAAAATATTAAAGGGAAAAACGCGGTGCCAAAGAAACGAATGATACAACGAAAGCACTAGAACTAGGCAATTAGCTATCACATTTTTTCATAGAGAAAAGATACGAGATTGTAGACTACACACGCTGACTTGCTACCTACCATAATACTCGGGTTTAATACATCTCATTTACCGGCTCGAAATGCCTCCTTAGTTCTACCATAATACTCGGGTTTGGTTCCATGAAATGTGATGAAATTCCAGCCAAAGGCAGAACCACCTACAATATAGGTTCCGCTGATTTTGTTAATGCCCTGTGTCGGTTTTTCTAAGTTACTCCCAACTGGAAAGCGTCTTTCTTGATCAGCGGGCTTCTGAACCCAGCTTGCTCCGCTGGACACAGGAACTTTCTCTGCTTTCTGCTGCTCTCTACATAAATCCACCATAATCTTCATTTCTGCAATTTTACCATGAATTTTTTAAGATAAGAATACTCACATAACTTAATGATTCGCAAAATATATAACGAAAGAAAGAGCAAGAAACATTGATTGTTCGTGAACAAGAGATAAAATCTCAGGTAGAAGGGACCCAGCATTCAACGAGGCATCAGTTGACCACATAGAAATTTACACACCGAACTTCTTCATAAGTCATAACTAATGGTTTCTTAACAAGGGAAAGAAGGAAAAAAGCGAACATTTTTCTGCAGCGGCAATTACCAACTAAACAAGACAAAAAAAATACATAACCATGTCGAATCCTCAACACTTGTTAGTTGTATAGACACTCGACACAACACCTTAGACAAAAAACATGCAAAAGTTTCATTATAAAACGAGAATTTCCAAGTCCAAGTAACATATTTGATATTTTGAATCTAAAATAGAAGTACATTTAACGCTAAAGACGTAAAGAAGTGAACCTACTTTCTTGAATTCTGCCGACAGCCTCTGATGACTGAAAATCAGGGACACGAAGAACCTTCACATGGACAAAAAACAACATTAGCTTCGTGTATGATCATAGTTCATATCTAGAAGCACGGTAAAATCATGGAACACTTTCCTGAGTTTATCACAATAAATTAGTAAAAACATTACTGATAAAAACTAGGTAAAGTAGCATAATTCACCTCAAGTCTAGTTTGAGTATCACATTATTCGACTTAACGTATCATGGTAAATATAAACAGAAATCATACTCACACTCCCATTCCATAGCTATTTAGGTAGCACTAAAAAAACTCAGTTTTTCCTACAAAACAAATTATTCGCGTAGAATGTGATAAACCTATCATAACTCAGAATATACTGTGGTGCTGAGGACAAATGTTGATAAGCTACGAGACAGAGAAAAGCATTCTGTCATGGGCTCACACAAGATAGTAAGGCTATGCGGAAAACTAAAATCTATATCATTGTCAAAACGAATTTCTCTAGTCAAACTAAAAAAAGGGAAGACAAGAGGGGATCTAGAGCATTTAAGCCAAGATCTCCCCTTCTTGAAGCAAAAAGCTAGAGTCAAATTATCAAATATAGTTGTAAGCAAAGTTGAAACAACAATTTTCACTAGCTATAACTCTTCACAAATTTTGGATCAGCAATAAAGCAAGACAAAGAACAGTAAAGTACATTGATGGAAGGTTCAGTCATAAGAGCACCCATTAAAGTCCATTTTTACTGATATATAGAGTATCGTACTATATACAGATATAAATCTCGTTCTTGCTCCAGTTCTGATGCTTCTTTTTTTTGCTTTGGTAACTTCAACACTTGATATATAATAATAGTATTGCTTTTTATCGAATTTTGAAAGTTATCGTAAGCAGAAGATAACAAAGATTGACCAAAGTGGAAGTTGGCTTTACTAATGGTCATCTATCAAACGCCCACGCAGGGAACACGTGCAAAGTACGCGGCTTTAACATGGAAGCAAAAGGCTAAAATCAAGGGATAGTTGCCAAAGAATCTTCACAGCTAGGCATCACCAACAACCTCCATCACATAGGTCATTGGATTAGCCAACGTACGACAGCACGTACGATTAGGTCACGGGTATCACTGATATTCTAAAAAAGGATCTTAACTCCTGATTAGGAAGCAGCAGGCAGAGGAAGGTACTACATTCTTGATTCTTGTTGATCAAATGTCAACAAGGTTCAATAAAGAAAGAAACAAAGCTTAGTTATTTTAACAATTCATTTTATCCAACAACCAAATCAAACCCTAATTGGACATTGTTGTACTTAAAACACAACAGCTTCTAAATAGCAATGCAACTTCGTTTTGCATCACATTACATTACAACCACAAAACCACCCATAACCATACCATTGATCATGAACTTACAAACCCAAATACATATAGCAATAAGTGACATGTGATTAGACTTAAATCAAAAAAAAAAATGCAAAAACACCAAGCCCAACCTATACAATACACATGCATATCAATCCGGAGTATCCAGATTCCAACAGTTGAAACACGGTGTAAAAAAGGAGAAACCAAAATCAAATCAAACTTAAAAATGCACCACTAACAAGGAAGACCCCAACAAAAGGAATGGCATGCACCTTTGAGTAGATGGGTTGAAAATGTCGAGCTTTTGATTTAGTGCTTTTTTTTAAAAAAAAAAAAACCCAATAAAATTGTCAAAGTGTGTACAAATATAAAACTTTAAAATCGGCATTAATTAGCAATTCACACACAAAAAACTTTAAGCAACACAGAATTCCAACTAAAACCCAATTGCTTAAAAAGCCTCTACAACCTAAAGTTCACATCTTTGTGAAAATTAAAAAACAAAAACATATACCCATAAGGAAAAAAAGACCACTAACGAATTTCCACAGCTAAAAAGTTGAAAACAAAACATAAATTCAACCAACATTCAAGTGAATACACAAAGCAAGAGATCAGAACATATAAAACAGTAAACAATTACATAATCAAAGAAAACCCATAAAAATTCCATCAAAATAGCATAATTTCAAATTAAAGAACAGAGAAAAAGAGTGAAGATTTAGAAAAGAAAAAACCTCAAGAAAAAGAGGTCGAAGTTCAGTGAGAATAGTACGCATCTTAAAGTAAGGAGAACTTTGAAGAAGGTAAAGATGGTCTAAAGGTCTCTTTTTGGAGTTGAAATTAGTGTTATTTGCAAGCGAAGAAGGATAAATTGGTTGTGGCGGGAGATTTGATACTGCTGGAATTTGATTTTGGTGGGTATTTGATGTTGTTGGAGTAGTTGAAGAGGGTACTGTGGGTTGTACTGAAGACGCCATTTTTTTCTCTCCTCTTCTCCTTCTTCCTCTACTTCTCCTTCAAATCCGGTGGTTTCTCTCACTAGAACTATTGGTGCTTCTCTTGGTTAGATCTAAATTCCAAGAGTCGGAATAGATCGTTTTTCTGATAGACGTCTCTCAAGTCCAATTCATAAAAGCTTATTGCCTACATTTACTTGATGTATTTCCTGATAGCCATCCCATTTAGATCTCTCAAATAGACCGTCTCTGAATTTGTGAAATTCCAATTTAAATTCTTGAATAAGGATGGGCAATGAGCCATTCAAGTTCAACCAATTCACTATGTGAATCACTATATTAACCTAATGGACTTGTACATATTCACCATTTCAACGGTTAATTTACCATTTAATTCATTAACGCTCTCAAATGTTTAGCACAAATTATAAAGATAACAACCAAGATTTAATAAGGGTAGAAACGTCAAAATGGTGAATTAAACGGAAATTAACAATAATTTAACGGAAAATGCTACGGTGGTTAGATTAAGCATAAACTAGATGCTACCATATGGAAAAATCTTACAAAAGTGTTATCACTGACGTTTAATGAAAGTTCGATGCTACCATGTGAAATTTCTCATTTTCCATTTATCGCCACTGTTTTCATTTCCGACTCCCTACAAAATGATATTTTAATTTGTGTATGATATCTTTATCTCAAATTTAAAAAGTACATTATATTGTATATGTCCTAGATTTGGTTCTGCGAAAGTTACTCAAAGAGAACGATCCAATCCTCGATAATAGGTCGAGTGCATCTTCACCTAACTCTTCAAAAGTGGAGAAAACAAAAGGAATGAATTTGTAGCCATTCTCCTCACACTAGCAGTGTATTTCTTTCTCTTTCGGTCAACAACATTGGCAAAAGAACACTAGACACCCATGAGGAGACCCAAACCCAACAAAAGGCGAGCTTCCAGTGACATCCACATATGCGTCTTTTCCATGAAGCCAATCAAAATCATGGTTATCAGAATCTCGATCCTGATCTACGATCCTACGATCCAAAATCAGGCGACCGATCCGGATCGTAGGTAGGATCTTAATGTTGGTAGAATCGTACGATCCTACATAGCTCGAAGATTTAAGTGGTAGGATCATAACACGATTCTACGATCCTACGATCTTACGATCCGATCCTATAAGGGTAGTTTCAATCGTAATTTTTTTTTTATATTATTCTGATTTTTTTTGAATATTATATGTATATGTCTAAACAATTACATTAATATGACTAAAATTTAAGTTTTTTTTGATTCGCAATATAAAAATGATTATTAAAGGTATTCTTTTACAAAACTTAATAATTGATGTCAAATAAGTATAGATTTAAACCTTAGAACTAAAAAAAAGAACAAATACAATTGAAAATCAGTTATCTAAAGCATATTAATGCATATTTGTAGGATCACAGGATCCTACGATTCGATTCTACCGATTTCGATCCTACCCCCTCAACGATCCTACGTAGAATTCCGATTCTAACAACTTTGATCAAAATATCAAAGTTTGTAGGTTCAGACCAAAAACACAGCATTTCTATCACTTAATCTAAAATTCCGACCACCAAAATGGTCGAAATTCTATGTTTTGGCCTAAAAATGCAAGTTTTAATATTTTATTAATTGTAATTCACAAAAAATAAACAACAAAGTTGTAATTTGCAAAAATATTAAACTTAAATGCTATAATTTTTAAATTATTATAAGGAAAAAAAATTTAGTACTCGTATAAGAGAGTTGGACACCCGTTTCCAGTTTCCACATTGTTCTGAAAGAGAAGAGAAGGAAGAAGATGAATCCAAACACAGACAAATTAATAAGACGAACAACCATGGTTGGAACTGTTGTTGCTGCTTACTTTCTCTTAACTGCTGATTATGGTCCTCAACCCAATGTTCTTGACCCTGTAAGTTTTTCTTCTTTTTCCCGAATCATTCCTACTCCATATACTTGTATTTTTCCTTTTTGAAGGCATCAACAAATGTGAAATTGTTGATATCCAGATCCAAAGTTTTGATCTTTACTGCTAATATTAAATAATTTATTTGATTTCTTGTATGATTTGGCCTTTGGGTAGGTTTGATGGATTTTGTTAAGTAAATGTTTAATCTTGTGGGTTTGATCTTTGTAATTTGTTTTGATATGCTTCCAAGTTCCAATCTTTGTTGGATTTGTTAGATGGGTGTTAATGACCAAAAGCCTTTGTCGCTCAATGGATAGAGCATTTATGTGGGGCGCAGAAGATTTGGGGTTCGACCTCTACTGGGCGTAGGTATTAATTGGGGGTTTCTTGATTACACGCATCTCTCTTTACTCTCTCCTTGGTTTACTCTCTCCTTGGGGTACGGGTATGATTTGTCTGCATCTTTCAAGAAAAAGAAAACCCCATTGGGACACTGCCTTGTGCGGAATACCGAGAAGTTCCTTTATCCTTTACCTTTCTGTTAGATGGGTGTTAATGCTATCATGTCTCTGATTTGTCGAGGAAGTTGATCATAACATGGAGTGTTGATTTGCAAACTGACTGTAAGACATTGTGAAAATTAGCAAAAGCTTTCATTAAATTTCATTGTAATACAACTGAATGAATACAAAATAATAAAGATGATCTCAAAGGTAGGATCTTTGAGAAAATCAGTTTTGATGTCCGGGTTTTAAGGGGTTGGGGTGGGTTTAGATGTGTTTGGCATGTGGAAAGGATCAAAGATTGAACCTTTGGTGTATTTAATGTGAGAGTGGTGTATAGGTAAGAGTTTAGAGGAATTTGGGTTTATGAATTGGGCTTATGGTAGACAAAGATAGATAGATAGAGTGATGTATAGAGATAGAAGTTCATATAGAGAAGGACGACTATGATTGTGGCTTGTGTGTAGAAAAGTGTCGTATGGTTGTTGGTGAGCAAGGGAATTGGTGTAAGAGAGGGATAGATGGAAGGGATGAGAGATGAAACTATTTGTAATGAAGGGATAGGATAATAAACTTAGTCTTAATCTGGTATAGTTACACTACAGAATCGAAACTATGGTTTCAAGAACACGAGCAGACTTTCTGGACGTCTGACAGTTTATGCACAACAACGTGTAATGCACTCTTTATTTATAGGTCGCTGCAAACTGCAAAAACCATCAGTCAAACTTCCTTGATTCAATATTTCCTGCACATAGAACAAACCCTGATTAACCCTAGCATGAAGCGAAGGCTTCATCAGAGGCCCATGAATACAGAAAATATTATTCGTAAAATACACATTAGTGTTCATATCTCTTGCTAACTTATGTTCAGATATGAGTTAAATTTGAATCCTAGAACGAATAACACATCTTTAAGTCACAACCATTGCTCAATTTTACCACACCAACAAATTCAATCTTTATTTGCAAATACTATGGTGCTTACCTTCTAACACTTCATAACTCAAACATATCAATTTTAAAGAAACATGATCCTAGGCACAATATAAATAATCCCTTTATCAAAATTCTGTCCAGTTGAGTTAAGCATATCAATTTTACTCAAAATTTTACCATCAATTAAATTCATCTAGTTCAGTCTTAAAGTGCATCAATTTGGTTGATAGTAGTCCTAGAGAATAAGCTCTAACAGTGCGTTTGGTTGTCGGTATTGAATGGTGGGAGGTAATGAAAAGTCGGTGTAATTTTGGAAGAAAACTTACTTGAAATGTTTAATGGTCTTGCTTGTTCTACACAAAATTCATTTCAATGCATTACCATTTAGAAGGTGGTATTAGGTGGTGATGGAAGATTGTGTATAACTTTTTTTTTTCATGATAGTTTCGTTACCATGAGAATGGAATAATACGTTTCAAGAAAATTTGTACTACAAATCATTTCGATTACCACTATTTTAGTACCAAAAACCAAACAGGCCGCAAGAACTTTTATTGTAGAATCCTTTTTTGTGTTCGTACACCTTACAAGAAATGCATAGAGGAACTCTTAGTTGGTGCCATGCAGTGTTTCACTGTTGCTCATGGTTTAAAGCATGTATGATGTGTAGTATTCTGGGGGTGGTGACTAGTAACTGATATTGCTATTAACATGGTTTGTTATCTGTTTTATTATCCCTTAATTTACTTCAAGTAATTGTTTTAGATCACTTACCCATGGAATTTATGGACATTTTGACACCTTATATTGGCCAAATTTAAGGATAGAAATCACGGATGCCGTTGCAATCGGGCACCTCATGCCCTCGCGGTGTTAAGACTCGTTCGAGGACATTGCAATGGGAATGGTTAACTTCAAAAATATCCTTTTCGACCACATATATCTAATCCAAAGCTTATAATTGACCTTTTAGTTACTAATAGCCAATACATATTAAATATAGATTATAATGGCTGATATGTTAACAGTTTATAATAGTTGTTAAAACAGCAAACACAAAATCAGTTACAAAGCTGCCGTTATTTAACTGAAAGGGTTCATTTATATTTTACGAGTCAGACAACACTTGGAGTTTGAGCAACTCGAAGCCTCAGACATTTGTGTTGCCCCGTACATCATCTATATTGCTATTCTCTTCTTTCAAGTATATAATACCCATTTCCCTTCAAGGCTCATTGTTTTTGTGCTCAGTTAATGTCAATCTTGCGTTGCAGATCAAGAACACGATACTATCTGCAGAACGCTCAGCAAAGGACTTCATATTTGGGAACAGGAAAGGACAGGAAGATGGTAATAAAACTGGGAAGACAGACTCAAGCAATGCAAAGTAAAAAACACGATGTCTGTTCAAACGTTTTAGTGTTAAGAATTAGGATAGTTTTTATGTGTGTGTCCTTTAATTGTACAGACTCGAATGTCTATTCTAATGTAGCAGTAAAAACACCCTGTTTCTCGTCTTTACCTGTAAAGTTGCTTACTTAGATTCGACTCGATCATAGCAACTTTTGTGAAGTGCTTTGACAGCGATGAATGCACATATTAGAGTATATAACATATTCTGGGACTCAACCATCAACTTAAGTTTTTGGTTGAGTTGGTTTCTTGACATTTTTAAAAAAAAAAAATTATTTTTATTTTTTTGAAAAAAGGAAAGTTTTTAAAAAAAAATATGTAAATAAAGCAAAAACACCATAAAAATTACATAAAGCTCAACCTTCAAATCTCAAAGGGAGCGGCATTTTTAGCAAAAATCAATTTCTTTAATATACAATCCATGAGAAATAGAATTAACCTCCCTACTCCACCCTCTCTCTTTATAATCATAGCCCATAAATCTGGTTCTAATGATCGGAAAAGTCATGGATCCATGAGAAATAGAATTTCTTCAGTTTTTTGAGCTACCTTCAATTTCTTCAATGGAATTCCACTCTCATTTTTCTTAGAAAACATCTCATTATCATGTTCCTTTTTCTTAACTTTATTCTTTGAAGCCACAAAGTTTGACTCAACATTTTTTAGCTTTTTTTCACCATTTTTTTCATATAATTCTAACCGTACCCAATATTCAAAACAATTAAAAAGAGTTTTTAAGACTGAATCATGAAGTATGAAGTATGATTCAAATGGAACAAGAAGTGAAATGAAAATTTTGATATCTTTTACGCCACTTTTAATGTTGTTTAATACATATAACAAATACTTCATAAAGTAGTATCAGAAAGTGGTCAGATTTTCTACATTACGCTAATCAAAGTGAGAGGTTGGAGTTATTTTGAACTCCTTTGGATATACTTCTCTAAACCTTTGAATTTGCTATATTACGCTAATCAAAGTGAGAGGTTCTTTGAATGTTGTATAGCAAAAGGGACAGAGGGAGTAGTTTTCCCAATTCTTTGGGTTATGAAACATCAATTTGAACAACTTATGCAGGGAATTGTTGCTTTCTATATTTCATTAAAATACTTCAGTTATGAATTATGATCTTTTTCCTTGGAAGATGAGGCATGTACTAGTGTGTTTTCTGAACTGTATTTTTGGGATTGAACATGAGGAATTCTTTTGCTTCAGCTGCTAAGTTGATTGCTCCTCCAACTCCAAATAAGGGTATTACCAACTCCCAAGTTTTTCAAAACACAAATTCTTATATGAGATGGTCTCACAGTGAGAAGTACTCCATACTTGAGTTAAATATTCAATAATAGTTTGGTTTAGTGAACTTTTGTATGGACTCGTCTCATGGTGAGACGGTCTCATACAGGAGGGTTGTTTTTAAAAACACAAAATTGTACAAATTAATGGTTAGAAACTACCTATATAATCACACTTTTTCTTACAAAAATTACTCCATTTCAAAATAATAGGTTAGAAATTACAACTGCCTTTTGTAAGATAATAAGTCATCTTTAGTCTCCTATGAAACTATCCTTTATTTTTTTGATAGCTTTACTTTTCTCAAAAAAACTCACATAAAAAGAAGTGTAGCTATTAAAAAACTTGAGGTATTATTTGATTGCTAGCGTTGGTTATATGTTGACTCGACAAGTTTTTTCTTTATTGCGATGTAGCAACTGGCGGATAATGAGATAATCTTTACCGATATTTTTAACATTGCAACGACGTTTTTACAAAAGAACAATTTTGAGCGTTCATAAAAGGTGTCAATTTGTGGAAGTCTTTGAATTAAGTTCCAATGAACCCACTTTTGGAACAAGCATCTAGAGGCACCTTCAACCGGAAATTTAGGAAAAACCAACAAATTGTATTGAATACTCATTATAATTGGCTTTTTGGTATTGTAATTTAGATAATTGTAATAATGAAGCAAATTCAAACTATAGGGCTGAAAACTAAGACCAAACATAAAAGAGACAAAGCATGGTTTTGGAAGCAAATTTGTGCTTCTTTGTAGGTGAAACGTGTAAAAAAATCCACAAGGAATCAACGGTTTCCAACTACTACTTGCTAGTAGCCTAGTACTAGTATATTCCTCCTTTTTCTCTTCCACTGTAAAGTGCAAACCCCAAAACTCCATTTTTCTCCTTCCACCTATTTCTCATCTCTAATTCCCAATCCCTTCAATCAATAAACCCTAGAAATCCCAAAATGTCAAATTCATCTTCTTCAACCTTAAACCCTCCTTCAAAACCATATCTTTCTTCCAATTTTACCCCCAAAATTATCTTCAAACTGTACCCTTTACCTCAACCTTCAAAACCCACCTCCAAAATTCATCTAAAGATCAAATCTTTACACTCCCCAAATCATCAGAACCCCCAAAAGATTCTTAATTTAATCTCAATTTTGAAAGATTTACCTGGTTGGGCTGATGAAGTTCAAGAAAAGGGTATGAGAAAGAAAAGGGTTTTGTATAATCATGAAAAATGGGCTGAACATAGAAGTTCTTTTAGACATGTTAGACATCTACTATCTTCACTTTCTTCAAGGGTTGTTGTATCTCTTGTTCCTCCTGTGCTCTTTTTCACTTCAATAGCTGTTATGGTTTCTGTGTATAATACTGCACTGTACTTTGAATTGTTGCCTGAATTTTTCCCTGTGTTGAGGTTCTCTTCCTTGCCATATCAGCTTACGGCGCCCGCCTTGGCGCTTCTGCTAGTGTTTAGGACGGAAGCCTCGTATTCGAGGTTCATGGAAGGGAAGCAAGCTTGGACTAAGATCATTTATGGAACTAGTGATTTTGCTAGGGAGGTGATTACTTGTGTGGATGATTTGAATGATGAGGTGATTAAAAGGTGTCTGTTGCAGTACATTATGGCTTTTCCTATTGTTCTCAAGGTTAGTTCATTTCTTGTCTTTTGGTAATTGTTATTATGATCAAAGCCATTAATTCAGGGTTGAATCCTGAATACTAGTATAAAGTAAGCCAAACACTCACCCCAAATTGTGTGTCGAACCAATTCGGTTACTATTCTTCGGCATTATATGTTACGCAATTCAATACTAAAAGAATTTCTAATCAATTTACCTGAGCCATTGCCTAGGCAAGCTTGAGTTTAGATTCTCCCCCTTCTATTATGAGCTTTTGTTAATCATGATTTAGTTTAGAGGTTAATCTTGAAATTTGCATTTGTTGTGATTTTAATTGGTTAGGAAGTGGTTTTTCCTGGATGAAAATGAGAACTTGTGTGAGGCTTTGGTATCACAAAGATTAACATCCTTTTGTAGCTTTTTTGTTCTTTGTATGAATGCGAAGTAATGGTATATCATTAGGGAATAGAAGTTGCTAAAAAATGATGTTTGGAAGAGTTGGATTTTAGATGGAAGTGATGCAATCTTAAAATGATCAACTTACATTATACATGTTTTTTTTTTTTTGGAAAAATTGTCGGGAATAATCCCATCTATTGATGAACAACTGCGAATAATCCGAACTATTGATTATTTATGAATAATCCCACCTTTCCACTTTCTTTGCTCGTGGCACCCCTATTAATTCCTGACCAGCTACTACAGGTAGCATTTGATATACCCCTTCTTCATCCCCTTTTATTTTATTTTCACTTACATTTCAAAATCATCCATCTCTCACCATCTTCAACTACTGCTTCTTCCCTCCTCCATCTCCAAAATCATCTCATCCACCCATTTCGAAATTTTCCAGACTGCAATAATCCTCACTCCAATTTCGAAAACTTCTGTATTTCGCCATTTGCAAACCCTACCAAAATTATGGTTTTTTTCGAACAGTAGGTAAGGGGAATTGGGCGCTGCTGTGCAATTCGTAGGTGGGTGTTGAACCATCATTGCAATTGTCTCCTTGAAAATGGTAAGTTAATTCCCTTTAATCTTTGATACTTGAATGTTTCCATTGTTCTTGTAGAATTAAATTGGTATTGATTTTGAAAATTTTCAAGTGATGTTTTGGTATGGGGGTAAATTCAAAAGGATTGGGGTAGGGTTGGATTATGTGGGTGGGGAATATAGAAGTGATCTTGATTTTATTTCATGGTTTGATCTTGATGATTTGAAGCTCTACTAAGGCTGGTGAAACAATTGGAGTTCATTTACTCTGAAAAAAAAATTAAATTAAGGAGAAAGAAGAAGAAAATGGAAGGAATTAGGTGAAGAAGGAAGAAGAAGAAAATGGAAGGAATTAGGTGAAGAAGAAAATGGAGGAATTTAGGGTTAATGAAGAAGAAGACATGGAAAGAAAGGAGAAGGAAGGAATAAAAAAGGAATGGAGAAAATACCTGCAACAACCATTTCATTACCTGCAGTAGCCGGTTATTTTTCAGTAGGGGTGCCACGAGCAAAGAAAATGGAAAGTTGGGAGTATTCATAAATAATCAATAGTTCGGATTATTCGCAGCTGTTCGTCAATAGATGGGATTATTACCGACAATTTTTCCTTTTTTTTTTTTTTGAGCATGAAGAACATTTCATTAAACCAATAACACCAAAAAAAAAAACAAGGCTACACCTCACAAACAACAAGAAACAAAAAACCACCTTGAGCTAAGTCAACAAGCTGCTTAAGCTAGTTTCGTTCATTTGGAGACTTCTTCCCTTGAATATAAAAACAAAGCCCTATCACATAGCTCCTTAATAGTTCTAATGATATAGGCAGCTGTAGTGACACTAGCCTTCCATTTGGCTCATGTAAACTAAGCTACAAATAGTAGCAAAGGCCAGCTTACTTCTAGTTTTGGGGATGCTCCTTGTTATATTTTCCATAGAGAGCCTGCTTAGTCTAACATGATTCGCTGGTTAATTCTTTTTTTGGATTCGTGATTCGCTTAAAATGACCCCAAAATAGCCCAAAAACGACAATAATTTGCTTTTTTTGATTCGCGATTTGCAAGGAGATTAGTGAATTATGTGACAATAAGCCTGCTAATAAGTTTTATAAACTGATTGAATAGAATAGGAGGGAACGGTTCCAATTCTTGATTTTATCTCCAACTTTGAAGACTTTCTTAAGAACCCAGCAGGTGCAGGGGTAATACATTGGCATTATCAGTCACTCTTCATATACACACCATGAACCCACTTGACTCAAAGACTCTTATAAAGAGCCAATATGCCTGTCTAAGTTCCATGCTTCCAGCCTCTTTACGCCAAGACCACCTTTTTTGGCTGGCAAACTTTCCCAACTCGCATTAGCAAGTGTCATGGCAAAGTCAACGCCTACCAATGACAATAATTGTTTTATAACTTTTTTAGGCAGTAAGAACATTTGACGTCAATAGGTGGATATGCTCGTCAAGACAATTACATTGCGGCTAGTGTAGGGATATGGATTTTGTCAAAACTTACTATGACATTACTTATAACTTCATATTTAGTTTTTCTGGTATGCTTAGTGGTTTTTGTGGCTTGATATGATGCGTTATGATTCTGCAGTGTCATTTGCTTTATGACTCCGATGTTAGGCGAGACCTGGAAAATGTCCTTGAAGAAGATGATCTAAGTGTTGTTCTGAATTCAAAGCACCGGCCTCATTGCATGATACAATTTATATCTCAGAGCATCCAGTTGTTAAATGTAGAGGAGCCAAAACGGAACATATTGGTAAACTTTCCCCCAAATTGTTTATGCTTTTATTGCTGTGGTGCTTTCTTTTTTTGCCCCCTTTTTTGCGTGCTATTCGGTAGTTTCTTGATCCATTTTACTTAGTGATAATAAATTGGTAAAATTTTATGTGCTACAATGAATAAGCACTGGCTGTTGTGCAGGATTCAAAGTTGTCTCGTTTCCACGAAGGAATTGGTATTTGTGAGCAAATAATGGGAACACCCATTCCTGTAGCATATACTCGGCTGACCTCAAGGCTCCTGGTTCTATGGCATCTCACATTACCTGTCACTCTATGGGATGAATGCCGCTGGATTGTGGTACCTGCAACATTTATAAGTGCAGCATGCTTGTTCTGCATTGAGGAGGTATTCTCTCTTGCCCCTTTGAGAACAAGCTTTTTTCTTCTAGTTATGGTGCTCTTTGTTGATCCTTATGTTGTGTTTAACATCATTGTTAAAGCTCCTTTTATTCCTGGTATCATTTTTCTAACTGTTGATCTGTGCATTTTCATGAGATTAGCATATGTTGTTCTGAACTCCTGTAGGTGGGTGTACTTATAGAAGAGCCCTTCCCTATGCTTGCACTAGATGAAATGTGCAAGGTGCTTTGCACCAACATTCAGGAAGCAATTGCAACCCAGAAGACCATTCAAGGGAAGGTGGCTGCTAAAAGGAAGAACTATCACCACGAGCACCCATCGAATGGCTGGCCAGCCTCAAGTGCAGAAAAGATTCGGTGAATTTTTGTCCTCATTCCCAACTTACCTATGCTAACACTCATTTATGTACATTTGTATAAGTTATTTGGACTATAGTTACAATTATAATGGAACAGCCAATTGAAGTGTTGAAAAGCTTGAAAGACATGAGCTACAGCCAACTAAATACCAAAGAGGTGAAAAGAAGCAACCTAAAAATGCTCAGAAGACAAGCAGAAAATCTACTCACGGCTGATTGAGGGTTCGACTGAAAATTGAAGTTCATGTTTCCAGATATTTCATGTATATAAGATAATGACATGTAGATATCTGTATATACCTAAATACAATCATCTACCTCTGAAAATTTTGCACCTTGGATTCAGTTGAGTTCGGACTGTGTAAATTATATTAAATACACTTGTGATTCTCGCTGAATTACAATAATTCTGTTGCAGAATTATTCTAGTTTTTTCTCGAGTGAATTGTACAATCAGTTACAAACAAAAGTATAAGAAAAATTAAAAATACCCTTCAAGAAGGATGCTATCACCAGCAATCCTCGTTGATAAATTCTTCAACCTTTGACTATGGGTAAGGTTCATCATCGTCGAGGAAGAAAGACTGTGTTCAGGTTCATTCCCTGCCCAAATTGGCAGTACCTCCACTACAATTTTCTGTACTGAATTTGTCTGGAATGCTTCTTCCATAATCTCTTCCAAATCACTAAGCGTCCCTCTCAAATCCACCAATACATTAGTCATTTCTTGCTTACTCAAATACTCTAGAATAGCATCCAGGCTTATGTGATCCATAACCACTACTTCAATCCCTTTTTGAGACAATTCCGGTCCTACACTTACTTCTTTGTTTGCAAATACAATGGCATTACAATCTGATTCTGCAACTAGGTTGTTGAGAGAATCCTGATTTGTAGCTAATAAAATGTGGCGAGGTTGGCGAGCATTAGGTTCTTGTGACCGGAGAGATGACAATTCTTGCGCCATTGTGGAGCTGGCGCTTGTGTGTATCACCGCATCATACTCTTGTAGCAATTTCGAAAAATATCCTCCACATTCTGTAACCTTTTCACCTACTTGATCTAAAATCACACCGTTTACAGAGATGGAATACCTGCAAATGATTTAAGTATTCTAATTATAGTAATCAACACCATTACCAGTAATCATGCACAACTCTAGAAGAGTAAGATTTATACCTAAGAGTCACAAAAGGCTTTCCAGAAAGCATTTTGTGGATGAATGCTTCATTGAGCTTCTTGCACATATCCTCCTCAACACCCACGACAACTTCTATGCCGGCTTCTTGTAGTTTATTAATCCCCCGCGAAGAAACAATTGGGTTGGGATCCACCATGCCAACCACAACTTTCTTCACTTTGGCTTTGATCAAAGCCTCAGAACAAGGAGGTGTTCTTCCATAATGATTGCAAGGTTCCAAAGTCACATAGGCAGTTGCATTCTCAGCCTGATCTCCAGCTTCTCTCAAAGCAAAGACCTTACAAAATAACCTTTACGGTTTAGATCATCTGTAGGAACTACATAACTTGAAAGGCAACAACAATTTCAAACCCAAGCCCCCAAATAATATGACTTGAACCATTGAAACGCGAAACGCGAAACTATGGCCCATACCACGGTTCGGAACAATTGTACCAAAATTGTAAAAAACGCGATTCGAATCACTAAATTAATATTTCTCACTTCTCGTTTGCATCAAGCTTTGAAAACTCGTCTTTTTTTTCCTTTTACTGTTATCTTTATATTATATTCTACTTTTGTGATACAAGACTTTTGCTTTAAGATTAATTTATGGTTGTATTTCCTACTTAAGATCAAATATATTTGGACAACATCATGACCCTATCTTAGCTTCTATCGGATCAATTTTCATTTCTTGGGTTTTCGAAATATTAAATTAACACTTCTCATTTTTGGTGTCCATTTCTCAAATTGAATTTCTTTACGTGTATGGGTGAACGATATGTCTTTCACAGAAACACAATTTCCACCTCTAACAATCGACTCTAATGGGGTATGTTTGATCACCAAAGGGTAAGAACAATCAATTCACTCTACATTTTATTCAATTTTAACATTCAAATAAGTAGCATATATCTTATAAAAAAAGCATTATACTTTTGATAAAGATAAAATACATAACACTTATTTACACATTTGTCAGAACAAATGAACACATAACAGTGAGCAAGATTAAGCAAATTCAATCAATTACTTAGAAGTGAATAATGATATATACTAGCAATTACCTCAGCATGAGGCTGTCCAGCCTTAGGATGAAATCCTTGGCCAACAATCTTACCATGTTTAACAATAATGCTTCCCACCATAGGATTAGGACTAGTATATCCAATAGCCTGTTTTGCCAAATCCAAACATTTCCTCATATAAAATGCATCTTCTTCTTCTCTATTTTCAATTTCTACCCTTCCACACATCACTTCAACCAAAACCCTACCATTTCTGAAACTCTCTACATTCTTATACCCAAGATTGAATCTTGAATCAAACCCATGTTTCCCCACATCACCCAACTTTTTATTTGAATTAGACACCCATTTAGGCACACTACAAGACCCAGAAACAGCTCCAAAAATGGAAATTGAAGGACTGATTTTGAGATTTGTGATTGAAATTGTGAGAAAATTCATCTTTGTTTTGATAGTGATTAGTAATGTAGAAATATCAATAATTGGAAAACAATGTGATGGGAATGAATGAAAGATATATGGGAGAATAAATAGCATTAAGAAAGAACAAATGATAGTAGTTATGTGTAGCTATACAAGTACTTTTGAGGGTTTAGATGTCATTGTAATGCCCGGGGTGGACTGATACAGAGAAGATGGATCGGAGAATCATTGAGAATCAAAAAGGAGAGTCATGAATCACATTGTTTGATAACTTAATTAAGAAACTTAAGACAGATTAAATGTTATTTAATGTTAGTGATGACTTAGTGTTATGAAAATATTTTGGTAATTATTATTGATAAACCCTAAAAAATCAAAAATTCAATTCATGCCAACAAATATACCCAATTCAAAAAAAACCCCTAATTGTGTCGTTGCAAATAAAAACTTATTATGAAAATTTTCAGCATCATTCCAACCTTAAAAATGAATTACTACAAATTAATTTGATTAATTTCAGCTATAAGGTTAAATGACAAAAAAAACTGCAAAGAAAAAAAAAACCTTGAAAAAGAGAAATGGTCCAATTAATGATTGAGATTAGAGAGAAGAGCAGAGCTGGTGAGATGACAGGTGGATGTCAAACGGACGACGGTGGTGCTGTGGTGGTCAGGTGGTGTCGACAGCCGGCGACAGGTCACAGGAGACAGCAATGCAGGCGGCAATTAAGGGTTTAGCCGTTATGGGAAATAAAATCACCGTCAACATTCATATGTGGGTTATTTACTTTCTTAGGGAATCGCGAGTATTAACTACTTCTACTTGCAACACAGAAAAATGTATTTATCTATTACTCATAATTTATGATTAGTTTTTAATCGTAACATCTTGTTTGATTTGTCTTATCGTAAAGATTATTAATATTAATTTTTTTATAATTTTATATTATACATAAATAGAGATATTAAAGACTAAATTAGTATATTAAATTCAAACGTTGTAACTTGTAAAGAATTTATAGGAAAAGAAGTGTTGATAGGGTAGGTTCCAAAAACGGAAAAAAATAATTCATGGAAAGGTAAAACTCATGTACTCGGTTTCGAACATAGGTATTATCACTATTACTTGTGTGAGATGATAACACCAACCAATTCATATAGCCATAAAGGAATATTTATACATAGAACTTGATTAATATTCAATAGTCTAAAAGAAATAGTAGACCATAATCTAAAACAAACAAAAAAATTATTTTAGCTAAAAGGTAAATTTTTTAACTAGCGAAAAAGTTATTTATTAAATCTTTTAAGTTTTTTAGTCGACCAACAAACCAAAAACTAATAATAAAAAAAGTCATTTAGCAATTTTCTATATTTAATTACTTTCATCATAAAATAGTACTCTCATTATCGCATAGATTTACATCACAGAGAAATGAGTGGGTATGAGTATGATAGAGTATAATTCCCAAAAAAAAGTAAACAAAATTAAGGAAATTGAATCAAATACTTCCACCGTTCCATAATACTTGCTATTGAACATGTCACATTCGGTAGCAAGTATTATGGAACGGAGGGACAAGTATTACCTCAGCATGAGGGTGTCCAGCTTTAGGATGAAATCCTTGGCCAACAATGTTTCCATCTTTTACAATAATACTCCCCACCATAGGATTAGGACTTGTATACCCAATTGCCTGTTTTGCTAACTCCACACATTTCCTCATATAGAATGCATCATCTTCTACTCCATTTTCAATTTCTACCCTTCCACACCTCACTTCCACCATCTTATACCCAAGATTCAATCTTGAATTACCCATCTTTTTATTTGAATTAGACACCCATTTGGGCACACTACAACACCCAGAAACAGATCCACAAATGGAAGCAAATGGTGTGATGGGAATACTTGGATTTATTTTGAGATTTGGGTTTGAAATTGTGAGAAAATTCATATTTGTTTTGATGATTAAAATGCCAATTCTTTGACAAGAATGAGAAAATTATGGGATGATAAATAGCAATAACAAATGATAATTATGTGTGGCTGCTGTAATTGTAACTTGCAAATGGCATGCCGCATGCCTAATGCCTAATGCCTAATGCCTAATGCCCATCAAAAGGAAATTGAAGAATCAAGTTATTTTTTTAGGTTTTATTTAGTCTACTTTCGGAAATGATGAATTCAAAACCATCCTAAAAGCACATACAATGACCATTTAAAACATCCAAAACAATAAGCCAGATTCAATGGAAGACAGTTATGTTTTAATCAAATCTACAACAAAATTAGAGTGGGTATAGTGAAAACTACAAATTAATGATGATTGAATAACCTCTATTAAGGTAAATACATCGAATACAAAATAAATCGGGGGTGTTTGGCAAATTAGCTTATTGAGCAATTTTAGCTTATTTGGATATAAATAGAGGGTTTAGTAGTCAAACCAGCTAAAGATAGTGTTTGGTGAATTAGCAGGTTGAAACAACTTATTGATACGGTTTTTGAACAAGCTGCTTATAGCAGCGGGTTCAATATCAGCTGGTCAAACCTGTTAATAAAATCAGCTGGTCAAACCCGTTAATAAAATCAGCTGATCAAATCCGTTAATAAAATCAGCTGGTCAAATTCGTTAATAAAATCAGCTGGTCAAACCCGTTAATAAAATCAGCTGGTCAAACTCGTTAATAAAATCAGCTGGTCAAACCCGTTAATAAAATCAGTTGGTCAACTCAGTCACTATAATCAGCTATCAGCTATTTGCCAAACACCTTCAACGTCTAATTTGGACCAAAAAAAATTATTTTGCTTAAAAAATTTATCAAATTATTTATAACCGCAATTCATATCTATTTATTTGAAGTTAAAAAAATCATTAATTATGATTTTATATTGACAATTTTTTAAAACCTTTTTTGGCTTTTGTTTCTTTGCCCTTTATTAGCTTCGGTGGTAAAAAGTAAACGATAAGATGATGTGTTTATTTGAATGCAAATTCTTACTTGAAATCGTCTTTATGAAAAACGAGTTTCGTATGGGCCGGCCTATTGTTACTAAAAAATTTCCAATAAAATGTGCGTTGTATAATCCTATTTAACGTTGATGCTATAACCTATTAAAGTTGATATTATAACCTATTAGAAAAGCTATATATTCCGAGATAATGAGCTTCTCATTTATCAGTTTTGTGATCATTTTGGTGTAGGCAACTTTACTTTGTGAGTTAGCACACAATAAAATATTTCAATAAGAAAAGTGATTCATAATGCATGAAATCATTTTAATTGATTAATTTATTCTTTCAAATATAGAAAATTATTGTCATGAAGTAATGTGTACAACATGTTATAAAGTTCATAATGTTTTATACACACACGAAGTCACGAAATAGAAATTAGAAATGTATAACTTTTTTATAGTAACTCAAAATATATAATTTTACAGAATATCTATATGCATATTTTTAGTCTCAATTTGAAAGATCTTTTTATCAGATAGTGTCACAAATAAATGGCGGAACTACTTTTGGAAGAAACTCGACCATAATACCCTTTAAAAATAGAAAAAAAAAGCATTTTTTTTGGAAATAAATCAGAGAATGTATTTTATGTATTGGAGAATTGGACATTAGTTGGCTAACAATTAATTTGAGTTTACGGAAAAACATGTCTGAGCCCGGGTTCGAACCGGGGACCTCTAGTGTGTGAGACTAGCGTGATAACCAACTACACCACCCAGACCTCATTGGCATGTAAATAGGATATTTGTTTCTGATAGTTTTAAATTGAGAAACAACACTACAACAGGCGCTGGCGCTTATCCTGAAATTTTCAAATCAAAACCTAAATCTTGTTGCAAATGTTTCAAAATCCCCAAAATTAAATTTCAAATTGAATTACAGTAGAGAGAGAAAGTGCCTGAGTGAGTAGAAAGAGAGAGTGAAACTCACTGATTTAAACTGACTCAGCATGAAGAATAAGCTGAGAATTGGTGAGTCAACTCATTCCACTGACTCACTCGAGCCAACTCATTCCACTGACTCACTCGAGCCAACTCATCCAATTGCAGAACCTTTGGATACCACTGGAAATGCGAATGAAGAAGAAGGGGACGAAGATGAAGAAGAAGTAGGAGAAGATGAAATACAGAAGCTTGAAGAAGAAGTTAAGAAAATGGCGAAGAAATTAGAAGAATACAGATCTACTTTGCCGAATCAACTTAAATCTTCTTACTCTTCTCTCCTTTCCGAACTCCGTCCTACTTTTTCTCTACTCGACCAAAATGATGTTGCAGAACCTGGAACTTCCAGTGCTCCCCACTCTGGTAAGTTTTCCCCTTTTGTTTAGGTGGAGTTGCTGTGAATTTCAAAGTTTGTTGAAGTTTATTAGTTATGGAATATGTCGTTTGGAGGCGTGTGATTTTCCTTTTAAGTCTCGTCCAAAATGGTCCAAATCCGGTTGTTTTCTGATTGTAATTCACTAGGGATTTTTGAATTAGGTAATAAATTTTGTGATAATTGAATTGTTTGTTTGATGTTGATTTTATGATGTTAATATAGTTGAGATTTTAATATTTCTTGAATTGGAAGATGACAAGAAGTTCGTATAGTTGGTGGAACTCTTCGGATTTGAATACATGATCGGGCTCAACCATCAACTTGTTTGGTTCAACCCCAGATTATGTTATATCATCTAACATTCCAAGCATGTATTGGCCATCGAGGTTACTCTGATGGTTGGATTGGTAATTTAGTATGAATTTTACTTTGTTGATGAATATCCCATTGCTGAAGAAAAGTAATATAGAAACCCTACAAATGTGAACCTATGGAATCTAGCAGTTGAAGTTGCCTTTTAATTTCTTGATTATGGTATCATGTATGGCATCACAAGATATAAATTTTGAGGCATGAGATTGGCCTCCTGTTAGGAACATTTTTATGCTTGTTGATGCCTTGATGGATAGCAGTACTGAATTGAAGTAACCTAGAAACACTCAACATGGTTGTCAAATTATGGTTGTCTTGATGATGACATTTATGTTCTTGTTCATGTGAACGCCATGTCCCATGATAAAGTATTTCTTGTTGAACTTTGCACTGCTAGGATATGGTATTTTGATCCTTTGAGTGCTTAACCACGAGGGTATTAATTAAGTAGAGTAAGATAAAGTTTCACAGATTAGATAAACAGACATTATAATGCTGGAAGAGATAAAGATTGTTCCAACATCAAGTGTGCTTCAAACATATTTCAAATTAGTGGAGATATCCTATTAGATATGACTCATAGCCATAGCATTAAGTGCGGTAGCAAAAATGGAGAACGACAACCGAAATATTTTGTGATTGAAGTGTACCTTATTAGATATGACTCATATTTCAAATTATCTTGGTATATTAACCGGTCATGGTCGGTTCAAACACCAAGCTGGTTCAACCGGCAATAGCCAGTACCAGTTTTTGATCATGATTGGTTCAAGTTCAACCGGTCACGAACCAGAACCAGGTTCGCCCAGACGGCCTTCTGACCAGTTTTGTTTCGGTTCTTGGCTGGTTGAACCATCTTGCTGTCTAAAGCGTCCTGGAACCAATTGGGATCAACCCGGGGCAATCTTTATTTAGGTATATAAATCTCAAAATGTAGAGTAAACAATTTGTGTGTCGACGAGTTTGGTTTTAAAAGTTAATGACATGGTTATGATATTCATGAGCTTCACCACATCAATACAAACAGAAGGACCATCTCAATTCTCCATACATTAGGCAAAAAAATATGAAAAAAGAGGAGAAACAAGCACCTTCTGTTTTTTTTTTTTTTCAAAAAAAAACCTTACCCATGTTGTATTCATTGTTCACTATTTATTAGTTTCCTCCATTAGTTGCTTCTGACCTATTGTGTGTAATTCAGGTCCAGTTTCTAGCCATGGTAATTCCAGCGCAGAAGTAGAAGCTAGTAATGATGAACAACAAAACAGTGATAAAGTTCAACTGCTTAGAGATAAGATTTCTAGTAACATAACTGCCATGCCCAAGGTTATAAAGAGGATGAATGACTGCATTTCTAGAATAGAAAAGCTTGTCTCATCAGAAGTAACGATTCATCCTGCATTCAAAAGGACAAAGACATGATATAGTTTTGTGTTTTGTTAATTGGTGATTGTTTAGATAGTAAAGTTGATTTTGTACAATTATCTTAAGACGCTAGAGCCTAGGCAGTAGAAGCTCACTGACTAAAGATGTAACAAAAAAAATGCATCTCCACTGTAATTTGTCTCAAGCTAGTCCAATCTGTTATTTATTATCATCTATTGTAAATTGAGTTTTTAAGATAAAATTTCTCGGTTTTCAAGTGTCTATCTTTTTGTATTTTGCTATTCATTATTTCACCCAAAATTAAAATCATTTTCCATCTCACCACACATTTTTTCATTCATTTGTTTGTCTTATTCTCTAGCTAATAGCAATAAGATTGCCACATTTATTTACAACTAAGTACATCACAATCAATTGAAAAAATGGGTATAGAGGAGCTCGCACTCACTCCAAATAAATTTATACAATCTTGTTATTTCGTTTGTTTCATTTGATTCCTTTAAAATAAATGGATCAGATAACTATCGGAGGTTCTTGGTTCTTGGAACACAACTTTCTTCGGCTGATAACTTAAATTTCTTTTCCGACCTTCCAAACGTCTTTAAGATGGGAATCATGTCAAAAAAAAAAACAATGGCATGAAAATCATCTTCAAGACACTAATTTGTTCATTATACAAACACAGGGAGTCGTTTATTTGACAGCAGTGATTGTATAAAAAGTTTATCGGAAACAATATAGCAAATAATAGGCTTCTAATTTGTACAAATGAATACTTAAGGAATGCCTCTCAACACTAGAGAGGTCAATTCCTAATTGTAATAGCTTTCAAACTCATCTATAATTAACCGAGGTCTGTCTATGGACTCTGAAGTCTGAATGACAGAATGTACTTCCGATTTAGGTCCGTCCCTCATGTATCCATATCTTCACGAGAAAACAAAGTACAGCAATATATCAGGCTTTGAGCTTCAATATTTGGCTCTGATGGCTCTCTGTGGTGTCTTTGCCTCCCTGATTAGACCTTCTTGAGCTAGAGACACAACAAGCTGACAGGAAAACAATTAGTGTTATAGTAAACTCGTTGCAAATAGAGAGCTGTTCCATGAACTTTTAGCTTTACAAATTTGGCTACTAAATGGGTCGGCCTGGTATGAAACCGTGGCCTTAAAAGCAAACTCGTCATCAATTATTAGCGGAAAGGGGCAGGCCCTTGTTGGATCAGCAAGAAATAAAAAAGATAAAAACGACTAGACAGGGTCGGACATAGAGTTGAGATTACCTCTCCGCTCCTATTGAACATTCGGCCTGCAACTATGCCACGTCCAGAATGTGCAGATGGACTCTCCATCTATGTTAGAGTGGTGTCTTAGTATTTCCGGGAAAATATTACCTAAATTTAGACCACAAGAGTTTTGTCGAGCTTACCACAAATAGTATCCAATCATCAGCTTTTACAGGCCTATGAAACCACATCCTGACAAAATGAAACCAAGAAAATTAAAGGAGCTTAAACAAAGAATTCAATGTCAACCAATGTCGGCAAAATCCCATTTGGAGGTGTAAAATATGACCTAGGGCGGGTTAAATACAGGTAAAGCACTAAAGGGAGACAAATGTATATCTGAAGATACATCCTACGGGAAGAAGCTGTTACTCACGTATGATTTAAGCTTAGAACACTAATCTTCAGACCCCTCTTACGGTGAGGATTTGAGCTTACTTCAATAAACAGCAGATCCGAAGCATAAGCCACCACGCATCTGCAGAACGATTGAACAGTTTAAGGATACATCAAGATGAGTACAGGAGCTGTACACAACTTCATGGAGTACCAAATACAGGTTCCCATGAGATAAGAGAAGAAAAATATAACTTGGAAGTACAGCTTACTAGCCACAATGACACTCATTGGCTGAGGCCAGAAATACTGGCAGGCAGGGCTGAGGCGCCCACAGATTACCAGGCCCACATATAAGGGTCCATGTTTGGCTCAAGCCGCTTTGATAGTATGGCCATGAGGTGAAAAAACTTAATAGCTTTTCACGTCGCATTTATGAGTTGAATTAACGCAAATGTAGTTGTACTATTATAGTTTAAAACACGACTTAATAACAACAAAATTGACAACAATGCGAAAGCCATATTGCAAAAATGTGGTAATAGTTGCAATTACGGTAACAGATATGGTGATGCTATAACGAGGGTGATGCAGTTGTCTTATCGCCAAATAGCGGCTAAAATCATGAGAAGTCCCTAGAAACGTCCTAATACGACGTTTTTTAACACCTTTATGATGCAAATAATATTTGTTCGGTAAATTTTAAAATCCTTAAATGTGATCGATACGATACAATGTGTCCTTAGTTTTGCACCATGGTTAAATCCTTAATCAAAAATATTAGTATAGGCTACATGAAACAAAACAAATCAATGTAAGACCACATCATTAACAATGCATCTTTTCCAAGGGCGTGCAACCAAAAAATTATATTAATGGAGACCAATTAGTCGATAGACTAGTAAAATAATAATAGTCAAATGATCGATACACTAGCAAAATAGTTTCTTATGAAAAGTTAAAATTATTAGTTTTTTTTTTTCATATCAAAAAAGTTATGTGTTTTGAATGAAAGCTTCAATAATTTGAGAAGTTATAAGATACTGAAAATGCAAATACGGGTTATTTATCGGGTCATCTCACAGTTTTCCGTCGTGTTTGGGTCAACCCATCAAGTCAAAGATTTATTAAAAATATATGGTCATCAAATTTTTTCCAATACATACATATAATATTATTTATATTTCTATAAAAAAAATTTACAACAAAGAACCAACATACCAATTTTAAGGCTATAACCAAAAATGTTGATTCAAAATACAAAAATTGACTAGGAGCATAGACGGTACCACCGACGAAAAACAATGACGTGAAACGGTGACAAAATTAAGAAAACAGGATCAACACAATTGATTTTCGGGTAAGGTTGGGTTTCGGGTCAAACATTCCGATTTATGACCCACTAATTTGGGTCGTATCAAAATTTGACAGGTTTAGTCAAGAAGACGTGAAACAAAGGCAAGTGCATTGAAAGATCACCGGAATCTGAAAACGTAGAAACTTATCAAAAAATCTCATCTATTTTGATTTTCAAGTAGACTTATTCAAGCACCACAATAATTAAATCCGCGAGTTAGCACATATTACCTATGCAAAGCCTGGTCATCTGACAATTTTCCTTTGGCTCTAAACCAATATCTTAAGCTGCAGAAAATATAACACAATAACTTAGCAAAAATTTGGATACAACACTAATAATCAAGATTTATGGGGAAAAGGATTACAACCTTGCAGGGGATTTAGTCTGATTAGTGGAAGTGTTTGGATCACAGAACCTTATCTCAATCGGCCAAGGAACAAGCTTAGCAGTGGCCACTTTGTTACGGTAGCTCCTGTCACAACATCAACCAGACATTGTAAGCAAAAATGTAAATAAAAAGGATGCAGCATTGCAAAAATGCGGAAATGGAAGCAAAAATCCCGAATGAGAACAATAGATAGCTTCAGGGAAGCATCAGACATAACAGACAAGCTCATCCATAAACCTTCAAGCCCAATCCAAAAGAAAAAGAAAAGAAAAGAAATTTATTTTTAAAACATTGAGTTTTTGCAGTTGGGCCTTAGGGGCAGAGAGAATGAGAGAAAATCACAAACGTATATCAAAATATTATGACTTAAGTTACTCAAAATGACAAACCTGGGAAGACGAGGATCAATAATACGCCGTTCACGTAGCTCTTCCAGTGATAGAAGCTAAAATGCAGAGAATATATAAGTGCGGTAAAGTGACACCCCAAAATCATGATACAGACCAAAGAAAATATAAACCCTATACCATTTCTGGAGCTGGTACCGAAGGCATTACTACTTCCTGGTGCTCAAATCCAATTTCATGTTTCTGCAAAGTCAAGGAAAACTCAGAATGATGCTTGAGAATATCATAAGCTTCATCTAGCAGTTGTCAATCAGGCCAATTGGTCAACTAAACTCAACAAATATGGGCAAACAATGGTACCTCAAAATCCAATTACATCTATCTAGTATATATTCTGAACAATTAGCCAATTAGTCAACTACACACATAAAGAGAACACAGCTACCGGGATCAAAGTGACAATAATTTCATGTGTCGTTTCAGTGTAATAGCTCCTTTCCAAAATTGATCAGCAACTACATCTATCTCGTACTATATGTAGTGATCAATCTAAACTAACAATAACAGAAGCAATTAAAAGCTGATACAGAGGCATATAATTCATTTTCTACTATTACTATCATAAGGGAGTGACAAAGAATAGTAAATTACTTGAAATGATGCAAGCAAAGTGAAAACAACAATTCCGTTTTGTATTGCGTCTACTCTTCTGGTTGCAAAGCTTTTCCCATCACGGATGCGGTGAACCTGATATATGATTGGAACTGCAATCATTCAAAAAAAAATTACCCAAAAAGTCGGTAAAATAAAAGATTCTAAATTCTTAGTAATTACAACCTTAGTCAATGCTAATATGATGATTCTCTCCTTAATCTTCCCTTGAATCTTGATTACAGAATTTTCTTTGCCTTTCCCAGAACTAACTTTAATGTCGTCTTCTACAAGCAATACCCTAACCTAACCGAATCATATGATACTTTACATTGCACCATATTAATATTATAGATAAAAATCATATGATACGTCCAAGCGTAAGACAACAAATTCAACTGAATCTAACCAAACAGGACAAGTGTAAGGTCAAGTGTAAGAAAAGCATATTTTAGGTGCATTTTAGGTGCATTCAACTCCATCAATAGGAACTATGGAGTGAGAACCAGTTTATGCAAGTAAAAATATAACTCCACATTCCACGACTTCGATGGAAAATTTTACATTGATTAAGATAAAATAAGCAAAAAAAAAAAAAAAGTAGAAGCGCCAAGAAGGAAAAATAGACATTAATAATCTCAACTAATATCCATTCGCTCAAAATAACCTCAACTATTGATTATTCCATAATAATCCCAAGTATGGGGTGTATTTTTCTCAAAACAATCCCAAATATATTTTTGCTCTTGTAATGCACCCAATTAGTTCTATTTTTCTTTCGAAGAATCTAAATCCGCATTAGTTCTAAAAAAAACTAGTTGAAACAAACTTACTACAAAATCTATATAAATCAAATTTCATACAGATGAGGACTAGAGATTATAAAAAGTCTTTCTTTATATACTTTGGTAAGATAAGGTTGCATTTAAAAATCACCCAGGAATTTCAATATACTCACTATCATAGTCTCCAACAAGAAGAAAATAAGCCTGCAAATGATGGAGGATTTTCAGACAATCAATAGTTTTTGTTGCTGCGGCCAGTGCCTGCATTTTAACAAACTAAACGTCAGGTTCTATGTGCTGGGAAGATCATGATTCTTCAAAAGAAACCATAAATGATAAAAAGCTCAATTTTGCTTTCGAGCATTCAATACTGATACATAAAATATAGATAAAGGGACAGCAATTCAGCTTAAACATCAAAGTTTAAAGTGAGAAAGAGGGGATGTAGTTCAGGTGGACTAGGACTAACGCATGCAGTGCTTGAAATTATAAAACTCAAGCAAGCAGCTTTTTTCAAATTAACCATAAGATTTCTCATAAATAGTGTCACGTATAGAATAAACCAGTGATTACAAAAGCTACATTAAAACAGTGTTTCAAGGCATCACAATACTGCTGTAATAGATCAAATTAGCAGGCACGATTAGGAAAGACTTCTATTTGCAAAAATACTAACCCTTTTGATATATATACATGGTAAATATCTTAAAAGTATACTAGGAGAACAATCATACTTGTCACCAAAAACTATGAAACCATAAAGTATTTTGGCGGTTCACAGGTTTACAACATAGAAAACCGAAAAACATGCATCTTTTATTTATTCTCTCATAGACAATGGTCAATGAGCTCTTCTCGCCGTAATAAAAAAAGGCAAGTTCCAATGAAATGATGAAACTCATTGCAAGTTCTCAATAAACAGAAACATTCAGGTACAGGTTAGAAATTAGGTTTGTTTACACCAGTACTCAGTTTATAATCACTTCTTTTCCTTTCTCCCTTTTCTTCTTAACGCTATTTGTCAGAAAAAACAAATTATTAAAACGATACCTACGTGCAGATGATATAGAATAAAAGAAGCAAGCTATTATGAACAAAAAAAGCACTAGGGTGCCCTACAGCCTACAGAGCAGCATCTCAAACAAGAACAATGGATTTCTGATAGTAGCATCATATTTCTATCTTTCAATACCACTACATTGCAAAGAGAACAAACCTCTCCTGCTTCAACGGTCCATCCTATATAATTAATGTAATTCAACATACGAGCTACATAGGAAAAATGAGAATGAGGACAATAATCGTATGATACTCAGACTCAAGTGCCAGTGAACGGACACAGGTACGTATCCTATTAGGCTTCATGAAAAAAAAAAAAAGATTTTCGCCCATATTGAAGTGTGAAAGTGATATAATCATGCCTAAGAGAGCCATGGATTCTCACATGGGTACTTGAGGTAAAATGATGAGTATGAGCAATAATATAATGAGGAACCTGAGGTGATCACTTCATGATTATTGTATTGTCTTTATGTGAGAATTACATACTGCACCATTACAAGTTTACCAGAAAGTAGAAACAGTTCAGGCACCTTTAACACTTTACGAGGTATAGTCAAATAACGACATATGCATTTTATTCAAGCATGTAGTACCATGGGAAAAATAATATGCCACATATACCTGACCAATAAACTGTCCTCCAAAAACTTTTCCAAATTTTGGGGCATCAGGCAAGGTGATCCCTTGAAATAGGTTTACCTACAAGGAGTAATCCAAGAAAAAGTTAGACTTCACTTGAGCAGAACTTAATGCCATCAGCAAACAAATTTCTTTAGAAAGCATATTGACAGACTCAGTCCACAGAATGAACTTATGTAGTTTATTACACAGATAACACATGAGATAAGACTACCAACAAATATATCTCCATGGTCATCAACAATAAAAATTAATTGTTCCCAGCATATGACATCTCACTGCCAGTGACATTTCAGATCCTCCATTCATCAGACTATCAATAGTGTGATTTAACAATTATATAAAAAAGTTTATGTTCTGTTCCCTGGGATGAGAGGAATAACCGGAAATTATCATCATGGTTAATCTCAGTCTCAAATGCAAGACATCACACACATCTTCACGATCTGAGAACACGTGCAAGGATGTTGAGAAGAGAAAAATATTCAAACTTGTGGCAATCAGTTCACCAAACACAAAATGAGAATCAGATGGAGACATTGTACGTTTTGTGCATGAAGACGCTTCTATTACAATTTACACATTACAGTTATGGCATGGCGCTGTAAAGATAAAACTGAAATGCATAACATGTGACTTCACCCTGCACCATAAGAGAAAAGGTATCAGCTCTAGACCAATGAAAACTATGTATTGCAGTGGCTAAGAAGTTATCTAGCAGGCCAACTTTATTGAATAAAACTTCCTTGGCGAATTCGCAATATGTTCAGCTCATGAGTAGTTTAAACTATGAAGTGTGATAGGTAACATCCAACTGGTTAAATTAGTCAAAAATAGCTTCAAGCAGTGATAGGAACTTACAGAAAAACCCAACAAGTCAAACTTGTATTGAGGCATTAACTATTAAAGTGGAGTCACGAGGTGAACAATCGTGTGAGCTACCCACTAATAAAGTACTTCAATATCTAGACAGACAACGCACCAAAATGCACAGCAAGCAACTTAAGAGCCCTTAAAATACAAACACTTCTGTTACGTAGAAGTAGACATACATCAATGGGATCCAAATGTAATATGCTCTCTACAGCCGCACGAGTCTCTTGCTTTTCATCATCACTCCATATTGATTTTGGCCGCAGCAAGGCACAGTGGTCAGAGGGCAGCATCAAGCATGTCAACTATCATCAGAATGTAGACACAATTAATATCCATCATAAACTTTAATGAAGAATTTGAACCAGGTTCTTAATGTTCCTGTCATCTACTTTAGCAAAGGATTCAATACTTAAACTACACTTAAAAAAATCAGTTGAAGGTAAATTTCACTTGTTATCATGTCCAATCAGGACATATTGCAAACTTCACCATAACACATTCCATAAAATGACTTCCTTATCAATGATTAAGGCCAACCCATTTGGTATGGAGAAACATTTTCAACAGAAATGCTAGAGTAGTGAAACTCGTTAATGACTGATTAGAAAGCTAAACACATGCCATCTGGTTCTAATTATCAAGACATAGTTATCAACGCCGTCAAATGGGAATTTCTTATGAATTCTTCTGGATAAAGGGCATACCTTGGACGATGCAATAACATCTGCCTGTTGCTCATGTGTTGGAGCACCTAGAAAACAGTAGATGGCATCAAGTTGCAACACCTTAACATAGCTCACAAGTCACAACTATGATTTTAGAGGTTAAAATAGGCCATCAGTATGATCAATAACTTCATTACAGAAAATCACAGGAAAACTGGGGTCTGGGTATAGCCACTTCCACAGGACAACATGGGAAGTGCCTGGCAACAAGGCTACATTAACTTACATTTCTAAAAATATGCATATAAAAACGAAAAACCTGAACATGGACATGGACATTACGATTTTCTATTATTTTTCGCATCTCATGAAATTTTTTACTCAATAGCAGAGTTGGACAGTGTTACATGTATTGTGTCAAACACAAATGGAGTAACATAACATTCAACATACAATTCAAATTTTCCATTAGTTTCCGCCACCATTGTCTTTTTTTTCACTCTTGTTTGTTTGCAGTAAACATAAAACATAGCACCCACCATTGCCAAAATAATCATAGCGTTTTAGCAGGAACTCTGGGCGGATTTCTTCCTCTGACTGTCCACAGACTTCAGCCTATAATACATGACAAAAATACACAATTAACAATACTCAAGATAACCAAAAAGATAGTGCAGGGCAAAATATAACTGAGAAAACAACAACTTACCTCCCCTTCCCAAACAAAATACACTCCACCTGCAGTCTCTCCTCTCTGAATAACGTACTCTCCAATGTCTACATTAATAAGTTCAAATCATACTGTCAAGTGTCAACTAAATACCAAAAAATATATACAAGCAACTATAAGGCCCGTATTAACAGAATTCATTGGTATATGCAAACCAAGGCATGGATTTAAAGCAAATGTAATTTGTACTAGTTAGAAATAAAGAATTACATTTTCATGCTTTTTCAAATCAAAAGATTATCTATTGTCATGGCTTTTTCAAATCAACATAATATTTTGTTCTTCCATTTTAGAATCATAAAACACATAAATAAGACTTCTTAAACTTATTATCCATTTATGAATCATGATTAGCCTAGTGATTAAAGGTTTTCTATTTCACCTAGTGATTAAAGGTTTTCCCTAAAAGAAAGATTAGTTCCCTTTCCCCCTTGCTCTAGCCTACCCCAGATGCCCAGATCAAAAAATATGACTTCTTAAACTAATTATCCTTTTGATCACATAAAATTACACCCACGTGATGATTCATTACATTCATGGTCAGATTTATAATGTTTTTTACACTTCCATTTCATTCCTTTTTTATATGGCAGAAGTAATTTACATAAAACAGAAGTCTAAGAACTAAGCAAAACATTCATCAGCAACTCAAATCCCACCTTCACTTCACAAATTTAAGAAAAAATAAATCATCATAATTCACAAAGATCATGATAGCACCAAAAAAACTGCCATAAAAGCCTTAAAATTTGCAAACCCTATACTGAATCTAGAAAAGAAAACTAGGGAAATCAAAAAAATAATACCAAAATGCTTGACTTTAACGACCTCAGCAATTTTCTTGAGAGATGAACTGGGTAATCTCTGAAGCAATGGAACTTCTCCCAAAAACTCTCTCACTGAAAATCCCACCATTGAAATGACTCAAAACAACAAACCCAACAAAATTATAACCAAACTTATTGCAATTTTACATACCAGATTCTGGGTTCATCTTCTTTTTCTGTCAGACAGAAGATTGTTGAATAAAACGTAAATCCCCAGCAAGAATCAACGGCAATCATATGTAGAAGACTAAATTATAACAATGCCTTGCTTCATGATATGGCTTCTGTGGAGATCAACAGTTTGTCCACTAATTAATAGGAGTATTTCTAAGTAGAATTATGGGGCATAGGCGTTGAATTTGTTGTTCATATTTACAACTATGGCTGACTCATCAATCTGAACGGGGAAATTGTTACAATTTAATAACAAAACATATCTCATCTCTTGTCCTTCCTAAAGATTATTTGCCCTAAATAATCATTCTTGAAGTATATTTTATTTAAAGAAGTATTTTCTAATCTTCCTAATAAATGCAACATTAAAAATATTGCACAATATTTAAGTATTTATAGATCATTATTTTTTTGAAGATTATATATATAGATTATTATTAGTTTGTGATTAATTTTTAATTTATAAGTTAAAATATAATTAAGTAGGTCTTGTTTGATTTTTTCATGTGCAAAGTTACTATTGACTTTTTATAATTTTTATTATGCATAATTAGAGATTTTAAAGATAAATTAGTATATTGGACTGTATGAGAAATCAAATATTGCAAGTATATTAGAACGAAAGAAGTGCTATAGTGATTTTTTTAATTGGCTTGTTTAACTTACAAAAAGTCTTGCTTGTTTAACGAGCTAAAAAGTCTTAGATATTTTTATTGACTTTTAAACTATTTGTAAATCACTTATCATCAACTACGACATCAAGGTTTTCATCTTCACCATCGATTGGCATTATCAACTTCATTATCTGTCGGTATCTTTAATTATTTGATTCAGAAATATTTAGCAAATAATCTATAATTATTACTAAAATAACTATTACTGTTGACATCATTATTTTAATAAATTGCTTACGTGTCATTTTTTCAACAAAAAATTTCCCTCTAAATTTCAATGATGATGTCATTGTTATTATAAATACTATGACTTTTTACAATTTAGGTCAAATCATCTTATGGGTATTATTTCTCAATAGTATTTCATTTTTTCCAATTATCTATAAATCTTTTCAATTTTATAATATAAAAGTTATTTCTTACAATTTTAATTTCTTACTTTATACTACCTCTGCTCTAAAATACTTGCAAGTTGCAACATTTGTCTTTTTCACGCAGTCCAATGCACTAATTAATCCTTAATATCTATAATAATTATGTATAACATGAAATTATAAAAGTTTGATATTCATAATTTTACGTCGAGGCGAATCAAACAAGATCTCACTTGACTATGTTTTAACTTATAGATTACTTATTAATCACAAATTAAAGGAGATAAGTAAATAATGCTTATTTTTCGTATGTTGCGACTATATTGGAACAAAGGAAGTACAAAATATGTCAAAAATTTATTACATCCGTGCATCGCATATGCACTATCTAATGGAGAAAAAAGTGGAGAAAATTGATGACAATTAAAACTATTTTTTTCCTTTTTTAAAAAATTTCTAAAACATTATGTTGACTTAATATGCATCCATTTCACTAAGAAACGAATGTATGCAACAATCTACCATACATAAATACATATTTAATCATTTGATATTATACAAATGATATAAATTTATAAAAAACTAGAATTCAAATTATTAGGTAGACACCTAGCATGACCCGACGCATTATAACCTGAGCAAGGTACGATACAAAAAATCCTAATCAATCAAATCATCATAAAAAGACAGAAATAATAATAATAAAATATACAAAATAAAAAAAGATAAATTAAAATAACAAAACTCTTACTCTAACAAATTCTACAGCATAAAAATAACTTCTTAACTTCATAAATAACCGTTATTAACTCAAACTTACTCAGCACGGAAAACTTGCTGTCCACCCCAAAGTTATCTTTCCATACCAATCATGTAGTTTTTTTTTCAAATAATACCAATCATGCAGTTAAACCAGTTTTTTTCCATAATTTTTTACAATAAAAAAAAGAATTCCGTATTTTTTAAAACCTTTCCATCTGGTCATTGAGATGAAGTATGAACAGGTAGTTGTAGGCCAGAACTCCAGCTAACAATCAAGTTCTTCTAGAAAATTATACTTCAAAATTTGTCTCCACTCTTATACAAACATCAAGACCCAATTTTAGATTTCTCCACCTTTCAAACCCTTTTTACTTTCCCTTCAACTTTGAATGATTGTTGTTACCTGTTTTTGAACTTCCAGAATCAAATAACAGTCTTCCGATTTGTGGGCAAATTCATCTTTTTTTGAATATTTATCCTCAGCAAGTTCATAAAAATCTTGTCTTTATCCTTGTATAGATTCTCATAAGGAAATTTCTAGATAAAACATGATCTATAAGTTTACTTTCTTTGCTTGTCATTTTTTTGATTACTTCAAGTTCTAAAACCCCCTGTTGAATGATTGAGACTTTATTTGGCTATTTATTCTGCTTTAATTAATATTTATATTATCAAAATTTAGCAGAAATTTGAATACCCATTTGTCACAATACTATTTTAGTTCAATTTCTATGTATAATTGATGAGTACAATTGAGGGTTTTTTTGGTTAATTGATGAAATTGGCGCATACAGTTTGCCATAGTTCCAAGAAATAGTTGATCAGTAGTATTGATGATGTATTTTCAACATTAAGCAAATGTCACTTGCATGTTGTTTGCCTATAGTTGAATGTGTATATTGTTTAGCTTGTGCTAGGTGGGTATGGAAGCGGTGTATATACACCGCCGGCCATGAGAGTGAGAATTGGGGGCTTGCTACAGCTGAGGAATTTCAGCCCGTAGCTAGACTTTGTCGATACATTCTAGCTGTATATGAGGATGATCTTAGGAATCCCATTTGGGCGCCTCCCGGTGGGTATAGAATGAATCCTGATTGGGTAGTTTTACGGAAAGATTATGATGATACTGAGAGTAGGGTGACTCCTTATATAATATATCTTGATCATGAAAATGCTGATGTGGTGTTGGTTGTAAGGGGATTAACTATGGGGAGAGAAAGCGATCGAGCCATTTTGTTGGACAATAAATTAGGGAAGACGCCGTTTGATGGTGGTTATGTTCACAATGGTCTATTAAAGGCGGCTCAATGGGTTTTCGATATGGAGCATGGGGTGTTGAGGGATTTGCTTGAGGAACACCCTACTTATACATTGACTTTTGCTGGTCATTCATTGGGTGCTGGGGTAGTCTCTTTGTTGGCGCTTGTGGCGGTGTTAAATCGGGAAATGTTGGGGAATATTGAGAGAAAGAGGATTAGATGCTATGCAATGGCTCCTCCGAGGTGTATGTCTTTGAATCTGGCTGTCCGATATGCGGATGTCGTGTATTCTGTGGTGCTTCAGGTATGACCTTTATTTCTCTTCAAGCTTGAAACCCACATTTATGCACATTAACAGATTATCAAACCCACTTCTAATGAAAGGATTGTCTCTTAAACAGGATGATTTCTTACCGCGGACAACAGCTGATTTAGAAGATGTCTTGAAGTCACTGATCTGGTAATGATCTTGTATGTGTTGAACTCCGCTTTTATGTAATACCGTATCTGTGGGAGGATAACCTTTAATAGATTGAATAGCTAGTGTTTGTTATACTAGAAATACGGCAATCCAACATCTGGTGTGCTCGTTGCAGTTAGGTCTTTGAAATCCAGTCCCTTTGAACTTGTATGTATTGCATTAGTCACGGCTATGTCCACCTTCCGAATATCTAATTCAAGAGTTGATGACAATCTTATATGCCGTTAATAGGGTAATTGCAACTATATTGATTCGAGTACATAGATCACAAAACTCATAAACTAAAATTTATCAATTATGGTTGTAAAAGCTATGAGCCACCTCCTAATGTTTTTGTGCTATTCCATGTGTTTGGTCCAATTGAAATTGTCAAGGTGTTTTTTAGCTTTTTTGGTGCTTTGCAAATGCACTTATTGTAGTTATATTGGATAGAATCTATACCAGCAATGGGGAAGGTGTTTTCTTATAATGGGACACTAAATGAATTTTTTATCATTTGGGATCTCAACTTATTATTAGCTATTGTGAAACTGTAACAGTAACTTGCAAGGATTCCAAGTATTTCTTTGCAAAACTACCTTTGTTTTCTATTCTGGTTTGCGCCAATTTGTATACATACTTGCTATGGTTTTGCAATTTTGCATATCTTTGATCATAAACATGCAACATTGTGCCGTAAGATAGCTATCTTGACTTATGGTGGCTATTTTGAATGATATGGGAATGTCTGTTTTCATCAGGAGTGGTAATCCGTAATTGAATCTATCTTTATGGCTGCTAACTTCATTTTTGTTTACAGTTTACCGTGCTTATTGTGCTACATGTGCTTGAAAGACACTTGTATGGTGGAGGAGAAGATGATAACTGACCCAAGGAGGCTGTATGCACCTGGCCGTGTATATCACATTGTGGAGAGAAAACCCTTTAGGTATGTCACATTGAGGTTACTATTTCATTTTATCCACTCAATGCTATTCGCATCATTTGGCTACCAAGCCAAGAGAAGATTTTGAGGGTAGTTTTTGAGTTTTCATGTTTGTTCCTTGGATAATAGTTTTCACATATAACGCAAAACTGCTATATCTGAGTATTTTATGGATTTTCAGTGAACCTAAAAATGTGATTCTAGGTTGGAAGTTTTGGTAAACGGACAAATATGAGAGGCTAAAGAAGATTAGGGTTTGTAAATCATAGTTTAACATGTAAATGACAGATAATTGATCTAATAATCAAACAAAGAGCAAATTTCAAGAGTTCAAGTATATACATACCCAATCTAATCCGCAACTTGAACTTGTTCTCTAATAAAGCTTGAAAATCTTGTTTGCAGCAGAGAGAATTTCTCTGGCAGGGTTAAGAGGGATTGATCCCTGATTTTCATGTGTCTCGTGTGTTTTTTTTTTGTTTTGTTACTTGAAATACTTGTAGTGTTGTACGAGGAAAAAATAACAAAGTTTAAAGGGGACTAACGATTAAAGTTGAAAAATTAGGAATCAATCCCTATGCAAATCCTAATTCGCCTTTTGTGACGAGATCTTTGCATTATGTTATCATTTTTTTGGGGCTAAAAGATAGGAATCTGGCTTAGCTTATTCAAGATTTATAGTTTTTGGGCAATTTTGAGGAGATTGTGATTTTGGACCGTCATAATCCTTGATAAAAGTCCATTAGTTATGCTAAAGTTAAGAACAATATAAGTTTTGTAGATTGGGTTCTCATTCACCCAATTCCAATATTTAGACGTGTCCATTAAAGTTGCTGTATGCAATGTTGTGGAACTAATTATAGCTAGATTCTCGAGCACACGTGGTTGTGAGGGGAGACCTTTAGGGCAATCTTAACAATGACCATAGCTTTTAGTGTGTTCAATTCTTAATACTTCAAACTATTCTAATTAAATGTGCCATTTGGTTTTGTACACACGCCGATGCACTATTTCAATCTTAAATATCTCTAATTGTGATTGGTTAAAAATTATAAAAAGTTGTTTTTGATAAAAGTGATTGGTGAATAGTGCCAAAAAACAAACGGGACATTTGATCTAAAGAGGAGGAGGTAATTTATTTTGACAGGTTTGAAAACCACCTTGTCTTCTCTAACGCATGGTGATTTTCACTCTCTTTTCCCCTATTTATAAATTAATTTTCATATTTTTTAACTTCTTCCTAATCTCTTATTTATTTTTTCAAAACCAAAGGTATGTTCATTGTTAAGAACGGTCTCACAGCCTTATATAAAAGGCAAGAAAACGTTTCCTTTTTATGGAGTTCATTAGCGGAGTTCTACACCCAACATTAAAAGGTGTCTAGTAAACTAAAATTTTTGGACCAAAGGCACCATGTAAATTTGTGGATGATGTGCGATAAATTGATATTCTATTTTAGTGTTCTTCAATGACTCTAGTTTCATAAAGGCACTTATCAAGTTCATGTGGAGACTTGATAATCTCAATTATTGAGATGGACCAAAGGGTGTAGAATAAATTATCTTTTTAAGAGGGCTATGTGGTCCATGCCTATGACAGGCCTATGCTTTAAAGGGATTCAAAAAAATCAAACTGCTGACTATATTACTCATGCTATATACGATATATATAAGTACATCCTCTACAATCACCTGTAGAAAGTAGAAGAGCAGAATTGATTATGCACGAGGTCACAAAGACGAGAAGATTTCATGACTGGGAATCTCAAATTTAATTTTATAAGTTGTGTCATGTAAGAATCCTAGGGGGCTTTAACTTTTACTTTTACTGGGTTTATGAGTGTAAAAGAAAATATAAAGGAACAAATTTAGTCCATTTATGAAGAGAACTAAAATTAAGAACCTGAAGAGCTATAGCTGCCTGCATGGGGCCATGGGTTGCAAAGGTTAATAATAGTCCTTCGCCAAGTTTCGGTTCCTTGTTGGTGTGGTCAGTATCCTTCTTGTCCAAGTGCAACTGCTTGAAGGTGCATTTGTTGTAGTGTATCAGCTTGGTGATGCGAATAATTTTCTTTAATATCTATTCTGATGCAACAATCAATGATAATTACCTATAAGAAGCCCCTGCTGTTGTGTCTCGCTTAATCTTTACGTATTGTCGCAATAGAAATGATGAGATTCTTATGCCACAGTAGTCTGTCAATTTTTTCGTACGGAAAGATATAGATGCTATGAACAGGATGGCAAAGCCATCACCTTAGGCCATAATGCAAAAGTCGTGATTGCGGTAACGACACGGTGATGCTTTAAGGGGGGTGATGCTGTTATTGAAACGCCGAATTTCGACCGAAAGTATGAAAAATCCCTTGAAATGGCCCAAAACATGGTTTTTTTACACCTACACAATACGGTGAATATCAAATCTTTATTTTGAAAATCTTTGCATCTCAGCCGATACAATGCGATGCGGCTAACAACTGAGCATGTGATCTACTCTCTTTGCATTTTCATTGTTGTTTGTTGTTTGCATTTTCATTGTTGCTGGTTTGTTTAATTAAACTGTACTGTGAAAAAGCAAGACCTTCACCTATGCACCCGTTTTCTGAAACTTTTGTTTTTGGGTAATAGATGTCAAAGATTTCCTCCAGTAGTGAGAACAGCAGTTCCTGTCGATGGAAGATTTGAGCATATCATCATATCCTGCAATTCTATTCAAGACCATGGCATCATTTGGATTGAAAGAGAATCGCAAATTGCTCTCGATGTAAGTGTTCTTGAATTGGTTCCTTTTTTAAAAAAAATTCTTCACTTCCTTGAAGTAGCAAAGCCCGTTGGTAACTAAACTAATGGACAATCCATTTCAATTGTTAAATTGTTTTGTCGGAGAAATACCTACGAATTGTGTAACATGTCAAACTACCATTTTATTTGCAAAATGAAATTTACCCTAGAGTTTGAGGACAATATCGAAGTTTTCTATTGCTTTAATGGAAAAGCTGTTCATTTCTTTATTGAAACTAAAATTTTTAGTCAGAAAGTGTGGCGTGGCCGATCAAGACTTATATTTTTTTTATCATGTACTTCGATGTTGCATGTGCGCTTTGTATGTTTCTGAAATTGTACATGACCTTATCTATCTAAGGTCTATTGGAAAACAACCTCTTTGTTAGTGTTATCGGTACCAAGGGTAAGGTAGCGTACATCTGATGATCTGACCCCCAACCTCCACCCTAGGTGGGAGCTAACGACATTGGGGTAATGCAATGTTTTTGTTGTATGATGCCGTACCTTTTTAGTGTTTTCTTGATCACTCGCGCCTTATAGTTAACTTCTATTATCTCATCAAAGTCACAAATTTAACTCAATTTCGGTTTTTATTGCAATAGTTGATGATGGAGAATGAACATGTCATGGAGATTCCTCCAAATCAAAGAATGGAGCGGCAAGAGAAACTTGCACGAGAACATATACAAGAGTACAGAGAAGCCCTAGAGAGGGCTGTTGCCTTAGACGTTCCTCACTCTTATCCGCCTTCCCCATACGGAACTTTTAATGACCCCGAGTCAGGTGAAGGATCAAATAAATCAAGTGTAGAAGGTTCGTTGTCGTCATCCAAGACGAAGAGGGAGAGTTGGGGTGATTTTGTTGGGCGACTCTTTCACACCGATAAGTCTGGCCATATGGTACTTAAATAATATAATTGCTCGCTATCTCATTCTTTGATTAATTTAAGTATATTTTACATAATAAACTTTCTTGCATCAGTATTATAGATCAATTTTGCCTGTTCTAGTTTTCATGATCATTATCGCCAATTATTTCTTCTATAAGCTTGAGCTCGAGATGCATTGCTCATTTATTTCTTCTACAGAGAGAAAACTTTTAAAAAAAACTACTATTTTGTAGTCAATAATACGTGCAATTGACGGTAAAATGATCGTATTTATACTAAAAACTATTCTAAACTAATTAGAAAACTTAATTCAGATAGTAGTAGGGAATCTGTGCAAATAGTGGACGGATGTAGCAAGATCAGAAAGCTCGGATATATAAAATCAATGTTTTAACACGTCAAGAAGTGCGCAGCCTAGCGTTTGGAAGTGCCCGAATGCAATTTGTACGGAGAGGAAAGCGTGGCCTCAAGTGCACAGCCGTTGTTTTCCCATCTTGATTTTCTTGTTTCTTCGTTTTTGATTCTTTTGCTTGGACTCGAATCTTCATGGTTTTAAACTCAATTTACATTCAATTTCATATTAATGGGAGTATTTAGGGATCCTAAACCAACTAAATATTACACTTAACTCAAAAAAATTCCTAATACACAAAACTAAACAAAAAGGCTAAAATCTTATTAAATTCATTGGGAAATAAAGCAAAAACCTACTCATTTAGCATAAAATAATGTTTTTCAGTAACATCCAATTGTACCTATATTTCGATTGTGCTAAATTTAAAAACCTTGATGCAATGATGCAGCGAAGTGATTAACATTTTACCATTCAAACATTAACAATTGATGTTTCCATGAGAATAAGGCATGCATAAATTCAAAAAATGAGTACAACTTGACACCAATATATTAAATTGGATGTAAAATTCTGGTTGTCAAGCCGCAAAGGCAAAAGCCCTAAGAGCAAATTAGAGCAGCTTATCCCCTGATCAAATCATGTACAATATAAGAATATACACCGAGGGGATCGCAGATCCAATTTGTAAAACCATACTAAAAACTGCACGCCATTGTCAGCCATCTGCAGGAGAAATGGATAATTTAATCTTCAATTATATCTGTGGGTCAAGAACTGCTTCGCCTGCAATAAGGACATGTTACACTCTATTATACTTTGCCAATGATCATATCAACAATGATTAGTAAAGCATTATGGAATCATTTTATACTTGTATTACATTGTAAGCTGCATTTTATATTCATTTCAGTGAACTAGGGACCTGTTGCCTCCACCCCTAATAATATTTTTTTAATAAAACTTCATATAACAATATGCCGAAGTAATTTTTTTAATTCGGGGTAAGGCTGTAGATTACCCTACATGGGGAGGGGGAATTAATCCTTCTTGTAGGTGGTGACTTGCGACAATTGAACACCTATCATGAGGAAAAAACGGGAAAAAGGGAACCAATCCTTCTGGTAGGTGGTGGCCAGTAGTTCTCATGACATTCTTTTTACCATTGTCTTTAATTTCCTATAACCCTCCTAAAACATAAATTTGGGCTGCACCATTGCCTCCACGATAAAAATGTGGTAGAATGGAGCGACATTAAAAGACAAGAAATGACCATGAATTGAGCTGGATGCAGACTCAAAAACACAAAATGATTAGCCCTCTTGACTAGCTGGGACATTTATGGCAGGAAAGATTTGCAAAAACATTCTTACCATGCATTCTTTTGATAAATCTTTCAAACTCCATAAGATTTTGTCTTTCCATGAGTTTGAAGCTAAGCCGATTGTATTTGAATGAAAGCACATGCCGTCCATCAGGATCACTGAAGGGCTTTGCATTCTCTAGTATTTTGTTATAAACTTCTCTACTGTGGCAAGGAACAGAGTTTTCACTGGCAACTGGAATGCAAGCATCCCATACAGAATTCAGCACCTGCAACAAAGAAGAAAAACACTTTACTAATACAATCTTAATCCTTATTTGTAATCACTCTTGAAAATTTTATTTATTTTTACTGGAATAAACGGAGGTAAGGCCGCACACAACAATGTAATTTGGTGCTTACTTGCCAAGCCAAGCCTTCAGGATCTGCTAGTGCTTCAGAGGAATCCTTGGACTGATCTAACATGGCCGCTTCTGCAGTAGTGAAACTCAAAGCAGCTCCATGCTTCTTTAACATGGACATCACTGCAGCATAACCATCACGATTGCATGAGTTGTAGAAACCTGCAGTTAATTCAGCTGCATGACTGGCAGTCTTGTACCACCAATGTACCCCTGATATCTGCTTGGATTAATTACATTTAAGAGTGAAAACACCAGTAAATTGAAAATCTGAAGTTACAAGAGCTTAGCCTTCAAGATTAATGTCAGAAATTAAGCATATGCTTTATGTATGTACAAGCCTAAAACTCCCCTCCCTCCCTGTTCTGCTAACTTGGCATAAAACACACCTTTGCAGCAATGCAAGTTCCGTCAAAAGCTAGCTTGGCCAGAGAAAGTATCCGATCACCATGTTCAACTAAGACCTGAGAATACCAGTTAAGGAAAAATCTGCCGTGATAACCATCGTATTCGCCTCCATCACAAAAAAATTCAGTCTCCTGAGGCCGTGAATTATAGAAACCTGCATTGGCTGGCCCTTTAGCCCAAAATGCATGTCCTCTGGCTTCAGCTGCCTTCCGCAAGCTTTTCAACATATACTGATCATAACACTGCCATGCAGGATAGAGAAAAGTGTGAATTTATATGCATAAGAAACATTACACAAAGTCCAGGTGATTTATTCGATATAGGTCACATAAGCTTAATAGTGCAGCACACTGATAACATGAATGTAAAAAATGTAATGCTCAAGCAATGTGAGCAAAGGAATCAATTTGTACATCAGAATGCAACTAGGCAAGACATTTTACAAGAGATAGCTTTGAATAGAAACAGTAATCCACGATAGATGTAAGGAGGCAACTTTATAAGCAAACAAAAAACTATGCGTACAAAGCAAACTTAGCAAAACAATTCACAATATCAAGAGTGTTTTAAAAATAACCTGAAACTCCCCAATGCCAGGGTATCTCCAACCATGCTTAACGGGGAAAGAGGGGTATCTCAATTCACCACATGGACCTAGTCCAACTTCAATCATGGAGATGATACCATCTTCAAAAAACTCATCGAACTCTATCCGGAAGCTTCGCATGAAATCAAAATAGACCTGAATCATTTTAAGACAGCAAGACACATCAGTTTCATCTCTATTACACTAAGTCTTATTATGGATGAATGATTCAACAACAATTTGGATTTTCTAAGGTGGTGACGATAACAGAGTGAACCAGTTAGTCTTTTTTAGAAAACATGAGAAGAGGAAGAGACGTTGTGAATGGAGAAGAGTCCATGAGGAGAAGAATGGGAAGATAAAGAAGGGAGTCCTCCTGTAATTATCGAAAGGCCATATTATTGATTACACTTTCACTAGATAAAGTAGCAGCAAATGATATTTGAGCAATAAAGTAGCCAATAAACTGAATATAAAATTTGAAGTGAATGCACCTTATAACCAGGTAGTCAAATCAAATGCAATACCTCCAAAGCTGTTCGGCCTTTTAGCACTCGCTCCTTATCAATTCCCCATGAAAGGCATTCAGGATTTCGTCGTCCCTCCTTATCAGTGAAATATATGTTGGGGTTACTACGACCGATCTCCGCCACCCAAAGGGGCAAAGGAATACAAACATCATCACGAAAGTTGCCTCCACATTCATGAAATGACATCACAACCTGGAACAGTCAACCACATATCAACCTCCATAGGTATATTAAAAGCTAATCTGTTATGACCTGGGTGAGTGCAAATGTTAAATTTCAGATTCCAGTGTGACACACATAAATCAATCTAGATCCAAAATTTTAAGTTTTCTCGATTTAATTGAATCTGTTAAATGCATGACAGTCCTCGATATCCTTAACCAATCTGTTATGACCTGGGTTAGCCTGATGTTGGAACATGATGAAAAATAAGAATTAAATGTTCGAACATTTGTAATTTTCCAAGCATGAATATGGAGCCTCCCTTTGAACTTATAATCTACTCATGTTTTATTTCTAAATGTCCAAGTAATTACAGATTATGCTAACAAAAAGTTCTTGCTTAACAAATTGTAACAGGAAATATTCCCTTCCATCATATTATTTTGCATCCATTACTAGCTGCCCTCTAAGAGGTATCTAGATGAAGTGTATTGTATGGGAGGCCATGTACCGTGCATAACATTACCGGCCGCCCGAACATATACCTTGTACCCAAAGATGGTAATAATCCACTACAACTTGAATGAGTAAATGCAAAATTAGGGCATGCACATAAAATTAGGGCTTTGAAAACTGCTCTAGTTGGCTTTTGTTAGTCCACTTTTTCTCTAATAAACACGCAACTGTCAATACCTTATTTTACCAAACATCTTCCTAAACAACCAACACACACTTTCAATTGGTCAAACAATCCAAGTAAAAACGTCAACAACCAACAACACCCAAGGCCCCACCTCTTAATTACTGCGACAAACCACTTTTTAATTTAAAAGTATATCTAGTAGAAAGCTGTTCTTGTTAGACATAAACTTTTCAAGCATCATTCAAAATGTTTAATATTGGAGGGGAAATGAAGAGTCCAAGCACCATAAGAAAAAGGATCGTAGCTTTCAGATCAACAAAGTCAAATCCTCACATCAAAGACCAGCAACTCACCTACAAAATTAAAGGTGACCAGTCTTTCCAGCAGTCAAAAGTTAACAGCCAGAAAATGATTGCAAATAAGAGTGACTTCATCAAAATATAACGGGGGCCTTGGTTTATTCTGTCCCTGGTCTTTCAATTAAACATTAATTCATCATCCAACCTCTAGTCAGGATTCAAGCATTATTTTATTAACTTGTTCACTCCATAAATTTAAAAGGACATATCAATCACATAAGAAAATCAAAATCATGTCAGAGTATTAAGGTCTGACTTTTCCCAAGATCACTCGGAAAATCAACAGAGAAAAAAAAGTGAAACATACGCAAAAAGCTATAAGCCAAAAACTTACCTGCAATTTTAGTTTGACATCTCTAACGATTTGGAACAGTCTCTTGTAGCCATTCCAATTATATTCTTGTGGTACATGAGCTTCCACTATCCCCCACCAACAGTCAACCATAACACCATCAACATTAATTGATTTCAAAATCCTCAGCTGCTTAAGTAGGCCATCAGGGTCAGTAAGCTCGCATTTCATATTTATGACACCCAACTGCAACCAATTAGTAAACACCATGATGAATGTGAGTATCTTAAAGAAATCAGTTTACATAAATTAGAACTTGTTCCTTAACTTGACAAGAACAGCTAATAGTTAATTACAGTAAATTTTGAAGATTGAATGCCAAGAATCTGGTTTGAACAGAAAGTACCAAAAACTTAGGTAAACACTTACTGATAACATTACATAGACCGGAATGTATGGAGTTCCAGCAAAGTCACGCTCTTGGAGTCTTGATGAGGGATCAATCACCTATATTTTGTATAGAGGAAGTCAGTTTAAGCAGCACAAAGCAGCAAGTTGATATAAACAAGTATATTAGTTTGCATAGTCAGTAAAACAAATGTGCACAAATAGGTCAGTCAAAAGCGGGGAAAGCATAGAAGGTTCTGAGCATGTTCAACATATTCAACCGCACAGGGCCTAAAAATTAGGGGCTTCAATATTAAATTACTTAGTATATGTCAGGTGTTTAAAGATACAAAATTGTTAGAAGAATATCATAATTTTTGAAATTGCACAGGGCCTTCATAGAATTTGTCAATTTTTGCCTAGTGGAAAGCATTTTCATCATTAAATCACATTATCGGAAAGTACATCTAAACTTCATTAAGTCACCAGTATTTATAATGCCTCAATTAAAATTGATCATTCAAAGAAAAGAAAAAAAGGATTTTCTATCATCCTTTAAGCAAGAGCTACTGGTAAGACTGCACCTGCTTGTTACCCATGGTATCAACAGAGCTACTGGTAAGAGGATAGTTGTCTGTTCCTTCTGCTCTACTACCAACTGTGGAGGACGCATGGGAAAGTGAACTAGAAGATACATTGTAAGGAGATGTAGTTGACATGAAGACACCTTTTTCTGGAACACTGTTATATTCCACAGAGGTATGGTAGTCGGTGCTCACACCTTTAAAGGAGGCAGACTGATGCTGTTGGGGGCCTTGGGGCAACATTTGTTGAGTAGGCATGGCAGCTGGTATCAATGGATCACCAGAAGGCCTTGAACCCTAGTTTAGATTAGAAGAGTTATCCTTGTTAGATTCTACATAAAAGTAGACCAAAAATTCCATAAAAATCATTTGACAAGGCTGTACAACCAAAGAGAAAAAAAATTGAAAATTCATTCCATGCATTGTTTGCAGTAACACATTGAAATGACATCACTAACGCAAGATTTCTAAAATCATTTCGTATTCGTGTTATCACCAAGACCACCAGAAGCCTCTCCGAAATCCAAACAAGATTCCTCACTTCAAGCAACAGCAATACAAACTAACCGTTGTTTACATAGAAAGGACATATATTATCACCAAGACCACCAGAAGCCTCTCAGAAGTCCAACACCCTCAACCACCATACACTGTACTCTACAATCGAACATCCAAAACAGTGACATAGACCTATTCCTACAACCAACTTGGTGAAATTCTCCGAGCTTTAGAAAGGAAAGGTCATACTTCAAATATCCATTGACCTTTTAGAGTTTCAATTCACTTACACAGTTACACTGGTACACATCTCATCAGTCACAAGGGTTGAAAGGCCCTAGACGAGAGAGCACTTGACCTTTCATCTCTCGATCCACCATCTTCAGTTCCTCATTATCTCCTTATAGGACCTGTCCCATGTCTCTATAAATCTTGTGACCAGTATGTGCTACCATCCAAGTTTAAATGGTTTTGTTGACCAAATTGCATTCATAAAAACCTTGCTTTCCCATGGCTCATCTGCCCCATATAGTATATGCTAATTGCCGTAAACTAATTTTAGATATTGCATTCTTGTCTAACAAGCCTCAGAAAAAAATCTAGCAAAGTTAAAATATAAGAATTATTGACATACCTGAGACCGTGAAGGAAATGTAGTACCATCTGGAAGCACAACCCACCCAGCTTCTCTAGCCAGAGCAGCAATAACATCATTTATATCAGCTCTGACCCTAAGATTGTAATTCCCATGGCGCCGAAGCCCAGCTAAGATCCTTGCAGTAATGGCTCTCCGATGACGTTCCCGCAACTTCGTTCTCTCCTTCTCTTCTAATGGCCTTGACCTTCTAGAAACTCCTCCCTGATTAGTTGGCTCTTGGATTTGTAATTGATAATGAAACTGATTGTTATTGCTGCTTATAGCAATTCCTTCATTCATATTGACCATCATGGATGCTGCCAAGTTCTTACCTTCTTCATCATCATCTTCTTCCTTTGCATCTATCCCCATCTCTTCCTCATCATCTTCACTAGTTCCAATCAATTTCTGAATCCCTGTTTCCATATTCATCTTCTTTTTTAAATAAATATACTACAAAGAATTCAATAGTGTCTTCTTTTCCATTAATACTTAGACGAGAAAACCTTCCATATCAACAAATGGCGCCTTTTTCCCACACTACACTTGCTAGATATGCCGGAAATATTAGCAATACACCGGCCAGAAGCTGCAATAACAAAAAGTCTCAACCTTTTATGCATCCTACAAATATACATAAGGCGCCATCTTCAACAAGTTTCTTCCAAAAACAAAATAAAATTTCAACCCTTTTATATTTTAGCCCAGAGTTCTATTAAATTCAAAATAAAAAGTATATACACTTCAATTCAAACCTACAACAGCTTGCATTTGAAAACTGTTTAACATACCAGGAAATTATAAAGCTTACACTAACAATTGAGATTGTAGAGTGACAAACATTTAACAGGCTCCTTTCTAGGATTCCGGTAGCCTAGAATGAACCTAACTAATGGGCTCACAGCAACAAGAGATAAAAATAAATTGAAATATTATGGCCTTAAAAATATGCAAATGTAAGATGATTGAAAATTATTTTTTGTTATTGTGTTTGAACTTTGAAAATATAATTTTCAAATGCGTTACATTTCATACAAAAATTAGACAAACTCCCTAATTTTTGCATTTTTGCGCGTACGGTCTCGCCCCGTCCCAGATATCATCCTGACATCAATAAACAATCTACAATTAATACTGTTAGCTAAATCTTGCTAATAAGAACAAGGCTAATGTTTTTACTATCACAGTACCACTTCTCTAATAATCTTAGTTGTTACAGCACCAATTAGAAGGGCTATATTCCTTTTGCCTCAAAACAATGCTCCATTTATAAGGTTTTTGGTGCTAAACCTCGTCAGATGTTCCCATGAATCTGACCTCAATCAAAATTATGTCTAGCTATCATAATTTACAGTTAAAACAAAAGAAAATGATTTTTGTATGATGATAAAACTACTCAATAACTTATTTTTACGAGAAAAAATTTCACATCAGACCTTCATTCAATAATTCCTATATCATAAAAGTTCTAACCATAATTCAACATCAATGCATAATTTAACAGTCAAATAATAATAAGAATATCAATTTATGAAGTCAAGTCATCAATAAAGAATTACATCATCCAAAAATCTCAGAAGAATCAGAACCCTAAAAATTTTAAACATAAAAAAGAGGGAAAATACACCATAAACACAAGAGAGAAGAGTATACCAGAAAGATGGACACGTATCATGACATGAATGATGCAAAAAACCCTTACGGAGATGCTACGACGAGGATTCCGACAGAATTATGGGGGTTCCGGCGAATTTTCCGGCGATAGGAGAGAGAAAAGATTGTTAGATAGTAAAACGTGCGAGCATGTGAAAGAGGGAAGAGTTAGCACGCGTGTGAGGCAGTGAAGCGTGTTAAGGAATGAATATTATCACGGGTTTAGGATTCGCACATGGGTGAGGCCCGATGTAGTGCTACCGTCCAATCAATTTTAGGCCTAACACTAGCTCTCATCTCATGGATCACATATCACACGTGTCTGCCATCATGTAAAATGCAATAAACCAAAAATATAAATAAATTGTTGTATGAGGTGGATTTCAGATTAAAACATGCTCGGTCTAAATAGTCTAATAAATATTTCCTCCGTTTCTTTTTTATTTTCCACTTTTTATTTTTGGCAAAGACTTTTTACCTAAATACTCCCAACTACCCCAATTTATATTATTTAAAATACCCCACCTACCACCTTTTTAATTATTATAATTACTTAAATACCCCAACTACCACCTTTACAATTATTATAATTACTTAAAATACCCCACTATCACTTTTCTTAATTTGCGTGCCCACTCGAAAGTGGACAATAAGAAGGGGTGGAGGGAGTACTAATTAAAAGAATATCATAACATAAGCTTCTTATTTTGAGGTTGTTTCACTAAAAGAAGATAGCTCACAGGAATAAACACAAACTCTTATTTGCGACGATCGTTATTTATGGGTCAGCCATTATCAACATTAGAATTAAAAAAGAAAACTAAAACTAACAATGTGCTTTTACTTTACTTTTTCTGACAGTCATCTTCCAAAAATTTTTCCCGCATAATTTGTAGTTTGTCATTGATTGCAGTAAATTTTCTCCATCATAATTACATGTAATATACATTCTCTTAACTCATGTGTTTACCATCTAATTCGCAAATCACTCCCTCAGACCTTACCAATAGGAAGGCGCTATCCCAGAACTCATTCTTCTATATCTTGTAAATTCGATAGCTTGCGTCCAACAATGAAGACAACTCGATAATAGTAGTAGGGATCTTGACTTTCTTGCGTTATAAATCATACATGCATTGGAGAAGGAATATATAAAGTTACATTCAAATCTTGTATTTCGAATGTGGTCACATTTTGATTGCCTAAAGCCATTGTTTCTACATATAACTCTAAAAAAGGAACATACGTGAACGTTAAATGTTAAATGCTCTAGCCTCTAATGCTTCCTCAACAATCAACATCAATAGGATATAGACTAAGAATTATCTATTCATTTCATATTTAAAACTCAAATTCACACTATTAGTAGGTAGTCAATCCCAATTCTAGAACATATATGAAATTTTAATGTTCACTATTAAAAAATTATAACTTTGAATCGCCGTCTGTGGGGATCGAACCCACGACCACGTGGTTAAAAGCCACGCGCTCTACCACTGAGCTAAGACGGCTAGTTTTATTATTAGAGTTAATATATAAAAATTGATCTCCCTTCTCTAGTTATCATAAATGTCCAAAATTTATTGCGCATCCGGGGAATCGAACCCCGGTCAGTACCGTGGGAGGGTACTATGATACCACTACACTAGATGCGCCTCGTTGGCTGCCAAGTGATAACTTATATCCTTGTTCAAATACTCTTGTATAGGATTTTTTTTGTACTAGCTGGTAAGGCGTAGCAAGCACATGCTCTCTTGAGAATTTATTTTTTTCACTTAAAATTTTAAATTAAATGAAATGTTTAATCTCATCTCTGAATATCAAAATAAACCGACAAAATAAAAGTATTTTTTGTAAATTTCAAAAATCTACATATAATCAGATGTTAGAAACATTTGTGACGAGAACATGTGGTCATACCCAAGTAATTAACTACTCCTATTACATTTACTACAAGCCTACGATTAATTATAAGATGTGAATCACTTGATGTATACAACTCATCTAACTCCGATTTATAGTAAATTGATTTACACTTGTATTCGTTTTTTAAATGATTTAAGGGATGTGAATTGACCTTATTAAGATCCTTTTGAATCCGTCTTTGTCTCCTTGATGTAAGAAGTTATGCAAATTTAAATTTATATATTTAGGTAGGTTAGTAAGTTATTATGTCATCCTATTTGGATCATTGAAGTGATCTCAAAGGTAATGTTAGTTTAATTACATATTGCCATCACATTACTTTTTAACTTAAGGGCGCTTTGCAAAATAGCAAATTAAGTAGCTTAATTCTTTTGATACGAATAGATAATTGCGCGTGTGGCTAAACCCTCTAATGCTAGTATGTGGTAAACTTGTTGGTTGAAATAATTTATTGTCATAAATAAGTTACTTTTAAATAAGTTGTACTTAATAACATGTTTAAGATCAGCTAGTTAAACAAACTTATAAAATTAGATAGTCCCATCAATCAATTCAATTAACTTCAGTTATCTTTTATCAGGTGTCTGTCATTTGCCTAAAACCCAAAGTAATTAAATTTAATTTGTTTAAGTATTGACAAAAATAGTGCATATAAAACAAAAATGAAGTAAGAACCATGAAAGATCAAGGAAACTTCTAATTGGCCTTAAGTTTACTCAAGCAACAAATTAAAAATAAATACGATAAGTAATAGCCCAGCTGTATCCTGCAAGTCTAAGGAATTTTTAAAGAAACACTTGCTTCTTTGACTAATGCTACAACTAAATAACTCTTTTCTTCAACTTTATAGCTAATTACCTCTAAGCACGTCATCATTTAATTATAATTATGATTCTTTATATAACATATTACTCCCTCTGATTCTATTTAGATGTCTTATTTGCTTGGACACGCTGATTAAAGATGGTGTGAGATTCATTAAAAAGTGAGGGTATTTTGGACATTACTTGTGCTTGTGTAAACATGAAGTATTTAGGTAAAAAAAAAGATTGACAAAAAGAAAATGTTACAATTGATATGAATTTGCCAAATAAGAAAATGTGGCAACTAAATAGAATCGAAGGGAGTAGTATTTAGTAGAGGCTTATGGTCTATGGAGTAGTAAGGACTTAGTCTCAAATTTTGACATGCACAAAAAATGACCAAATATATATCGAAAAAACTAACCTAACTACGACTGATTTGTTTTAATTTTATTAATTTTCCCTGTTCGTTATCATTTTTTTAGTTACGACTCACAATATATTTTAGTTACTATTTTGAATTAATATTTATCTGTTGAAGCCTTAAAATCTAACATATTGATATTTTAATAAAAATGTAGTTTATTTAAAAATAAAATATAATTATTATTTATTTTTAGGGGTAAAACCTTTAAAGATAAGAATTTTTTTAAAAATAAAATTCAGGCTTGATCCTAATTGAACTTGTATATAACCAATTTAAAAATAATTTGATTCGAAAGTAATCTGATTAAAAATAATTCGACTTGAAATTTAACTACCCAACCACCATAACTTATATATTAGGGGATAGACTTAATTACTAAGTGAAATTAATTATTCTAGTAAATACTCATAAATGATTAATCAAGTATTAAACCGCAATAATAAATCAATATTCCCATTACAAAAGAATTAAGTCAAAGCCTTTCAAGTTGCCAATTAACTAAATTTGTCTCTCTCCTTTGAATAACAGAAGAGGGAAGAAAAATACAATCCAATTATTATCAGCAACCAATCATAAACAAACAGTTAGAATCACACCATTTAAAACGGCGGAACAAACAGCATCAGACAATCACCACTAATACTCGTTTGTCTCTTTGAATTTGCACGCATATTAATGTTTTAAACTTTTAAAGTCTGGCACATACAAAAAATACTCTCTTGTTTGATTAACATCAAAGAGAAAGAAGATAGTTTTTAAGAGTGCGGTAATAAATAAAGAGAGAGAATGAATTGTGTGGATGAAATTAAAAGAGAGTAAAAATATATGAATGAGATTAAAAGAAAGTGATTGACCATCACCCAAAAATAGAAATGATGCAAATTAAGTGAGACATGCCAAAATGGAGTAGAAATTAGAGATATTATTTTCGAACACTAATAGTCTTCTGTTTCATTAATTTACACGCATATCAAAGTACAGGTTTTTTGAAGTCTGTAGCAAATTCAAGGAAACAGAAAGAATACATTAGAAACATTACTAATACTCTTTTATTTCGTTGAATATGCACGCATATCAAAATACGAGTTTTTTGAAATATGTAGCAAATTCAAATACATAGAAAGAAAATACATTATAAACATTAGTTTCAAACACTAATATACTTTTCGATTTCATTGAATTTACACGCATATCAAAGTATAATTTTTTTAAAGTCAGTAGCAAATTTTAAAAACTGAAAGAGTAAATTACAATCATTATTTTTTTCAATCTTTACTACTACAATCAATGGGCTTAAAATATATTCCAACTTAACAAAATTTATACACTCACATATCGAACATATCTATAAGAGGGAAGCAGCGAATGCAGAAAGATAGTTTTTGATTTACACGTGATTATATACATCTCAAACTTGTACACTCCTGTGTCACATGATTCACTAATTTCCTCGCGAATTGCAAAAAATGAATTAGCCAACGAGTTATGTAGCACCGGTACACCCAGCAAAATCTCTAACGGTATTACCCACTTTGTCATACCTATCTTTATCATCAAACTCTCTAAAACGAACATAATCTCGACAAATAAAAGGTCTAAAAACTCTGTTATTCCCATCACCCACCATTTCTTTAGGTGCAAAAATCATCTTATCATCTTCAAAAGTCCAAAAAAAAGCCAAAGACAAACGATTTCTAGGTTTACTTAACACGACCCGATGTTCAGACGACCTTAAAATCGAATTAGTCCAAGCTTCAAACATGTCTCCAATATTAACCACAAGACAATCTTTACAAGGTTCAATATTCATCCATTTTCCTTCTTTTGATCTAACTTGAAGACTGTTTATATCATCAGGATATAGAATTGTTATACAACTCATGTCTGTGTGTTTTCCAAGTCCTTCAACTTCTTGGGAACATTTTGGGGGTGTGTAGTTTATGATCCTTAAGTACCCATAACATTTACTGAATTCTGTTTCATTGAATTTCTTGTCAAACTCATTTCCCAAGCTCATTAGTATCATTTCTACTATTCTTCTGCATAATTCTGTCATTTTTACTCCATATTCTTGCACCACTTCACTGCCAAAAAATTTTATGTAAAGGTCAAAACATGTATATATAACATATCTTGAACCCTCAACCATCAACTTAATTTTTTTATTGAGTTGGTTTCTTGACATGGTATCAGAGCCAACAGACAAGAACCTCAACCAACCTCATTTAAATAATTAAAGGGAAATATTTAGCATCAGATATGACAAGGATATATGTTGCATCCACACTTCTAGTCTAAAGAAAAATCTAACATTATGTTTGATTTTTGAAGTTGAATGATAGAGTGTACGGAAATCTAGGCTCGGGTTTGTTTAAGCCATGCTTGAGTAAATTAATTACAATACATAGAAGAATGGTAGTTCCAATACATATATATGAGTCTGTTTGATAAATGATTGTTGATCTTTAAATATATTTTGAAGAAAAAGGGAGTTCAAAGGTCAATGAAAAAGTTTTTCATTATAGTTTTTTTGTTTTAGACTAAAAAATCATTAACTAAATAATTATTTTTGTTAGTTTGACAAATCGAAAAGCCAAAAGTCAACTAAAACCCATTTACTAAACACATTCATAGAGAAAAAATTGTCGATGTTCGTTTCAAGGAACAACTCAACCAAAAGCTTAAGCTGATGGTTGAGGCCTCAGGATATGTTATATACTCTAACAGTTGGATGGACGCTATACTATTGGGAGAATTAAGGGAAGTATTAGTTACCTGAATTGGGTACTCTTGGGCCCAAACAGAAGTCTACCAGAACATTGAGCAGAGGAAAAGAAATCTGGGCCTGAAACTCTAAGTCCTTCATAGAAAGGAGAAGCAATAAACTGAGGTGTATATGTCTTAACAGAAGAAAAAGGACCAAGCTTGAGCTTAACATCAGAAGGAAGACTAAAAATTTGTGTAGAAAATGAGGCTAATTTGGTGTAAAGTTGTTGAGAAATTCCATGATTAGTGATCTGAAAGAAACCCCATTGTTTACAAGCTTCCAAAAGAGAAGATAAAGAAGATGGATTTGGTGTTTTGGATATATCTAAGATTGAAAGTTTTAGAGAAGTACTCTTATGGGAATGGGTTTGAGACATTCTATTCAAGGTAAAGACAATAGCTTTGCCTGCCAACTAACTTTGTCCTTCAAGATACAGTTGGAAATGTTAGATTACAAGCCAAACAGAATATCTTCTTTAGTAAACTATATATCAATTAAGTCTTCCTTATAACACTAGCCGCTCGTCTGGTTAGTGCTACTAAATAGTGGTAATGGAAATGATTTATAGTGTAAAATTTCATCAAAAGTTTTATGTTGACATTCCCATGGTAATGAAACTTTGATCACAAAAGAGTTTTTTTGTACATAAATTTTCATTACCGCCTAATATCATATCTTCCAATGGTAATGCATTATAATGAATTTTATGAAGAATATGAAATGATTGAAGTTGAATAAGCATGACCATCAAGATAGCCAAGAGATTTTTCAACCAAATTACACTAGTTTTTCATTCCTATTACTACTGTTTATTACCACCTACCAAACGTGTCGTGACAACCTTTCTAGTTAGAAGTGTGAATGCAATGCATGTTCTTCTTAATTATATACGACGTTAAATATTCTACTTGAAATTGAATTGATGGGTGAATGAGATTCGAATTCATGACCCTTATATCACAGTAACTTCTAATACTATGTCAAACAATCAAGTCAACCAAAAATTTAAACTGATAGTTTTTATTAATGATGTTATATAATTCGTTGGTTTTAGTGGTAATTTGTAAATGATGAGTGGAAAAGGACTAGGTCATTATATGGAGCAATTTGAATAAAAAGTCTTATGTCTTACCTTCAACTTGCCCTTTGAATATTTTTAAATGCTTGATTAAGGACGGAATAAAAATTCACAATAAGCATGGATAATTTCATATTGTAATAATTTAGAGTTATAATCAAATAATTAATTCAAAGTAAAGTAATCTAAACTAATATCTCAAGCCCCAAATTTCAAAGGCTTAATACGGTCAAATATTTTATGATTACAAATTACTACCTCCTATTCAGCCTAATTGTCTCATTTAATTTTTCACACTTGCCGAGACAACATTTTAACCCTTAATATCTTAAATAATTCTATTAAAAATTATAAAAATTTGATATTATTAATCTTTGTATTGAGACGAATCAAACAAGATCTCACATGACTATATTTTACCTTATAGATTATGAGTAATATACAAATTAAGAGTGATAAATAAATAGTGCCCAAAAATATATGGGACATTTGGGCTGAATAGAAAGGAGTATTTTTTAACTTGTAGATTTAATAATAAATAAAAAAATTGTGATACTTGTTAGTGAAGTAATGGAATAACATTCAACACCTAGTGGCTAGCTACTAGCTTACATCAGTTGTTGCTGTGTGAATAATGTTATATTATAAATAAAATAAATGAAAAATAAGGCTTAAGATAAAGGATAGAAGATACTTTCCCGTTCTGATTTACTTGCTACCATTGTATGGGTACAAAGATTAAGAAGTTACTGTGCAATGATGAGTAGTAGGTGGAAAGTTGTTTTTTTGGAATTTTTTAATATTATTTGTTGAAAAATGAAAAAGAAAAATAAGAATAATTAGATATAGAGTAGGATAAAAATAGAAGTAGGTATAACTTTAAATGATTGGTTTTTTACTAAAAAAAAAATGTAGCAAGTAATATGAAATTTCCCAAAATGAAAAATGTAGCGAGTATTATGGAACGGAGGAAGTATATAATATAACCATATGTAAAACTCAAGTGCTATCGAGTTAAGCTGGAAACGGTGATACGATAACAAGAGTGATGATGTGATTATCGTAACGCCTAAATATTGATTAAAATCGTAAAATATATCTGGACACGACCCAAAATACGGTTTTTTTACACTTGAGGGAAATATCATTTCATTAGTTCTGAAAACCGTTACGGTGCGCTCAATATAATGCGATGCAGCCTTGTATTTACATCGTATTGTATTTACAATAAGATCATTTCCTTATTATAACAATTTGCTCACATCATCTTATATCAATATGGGTATGGGTATTTCTTGACTGCGCGCATCTCTTTTTACTCCCCTTGGGGGTATGGGTATGATTTGTCCGCATCTTTTAAGAAAAAGAAAACCCCACACTCAGACCCTGCCTTGTACGGGATACCGAGAAGGTCCTTTATCTTATATCAATATGGTTCATCAATTTATACTTTTGTTTGAAATTATTCTATATTTGAAATTTTTTAATTTTAACAAATATAAATACCTAAGCACCTAAACTATCAAGACCTTTTCTTTTCCATCTTATTTTAACTTTACATTGATTTGATTCATATTCCTCACTCTTTCTCTTTTAAAAACACCTAAACTTGTAATTTTTTTATTAAATTAATAAATTTATATCATAACATCGTTACTCTTTCCCTTTATAAATTTACATTTATTTTTAGATCGTGTGTTAATATTTTGCTATCTTAATTTTATAGTGTTTTTTAGACTTACTAGGAGTATAATATATATATAAAGTTAAAATCACTTAATTTTCTTAAAAAAGGGATAATTATAGGGAAGATTCAACTTCATTTGTTGATTGAATATAATTTTTGCTATCATTTAAGTTTACATAATTTTTAAATTCTCATGGTTTAACTAATTTTTATATAATAAATAAATTGCTAATATATCGAATATCGACTATTTGTCCCCCAATTTAAAATCTTGGCTTCGCCCCTAATCGAGGAAGTACGTACCTTCTTTATAACTTATAAGCACATCATCCCGTTATTACCACATCATTGATTCGTCATCGCAATCGCAACCATACCTGTAGAAAATGTGACTGGTATATTGCTAAGAACACGGAGTTACTATTAGGGGTTGTGTCGTGCATATACAAGATCTACGACTGCACAAAGCCACTAAATGAGAATATGAAATATTTGTTGAAGTATAAATTTATGCATCCAGTACATTATTTGAATAAATTTGACTATTCCATCCTTGTTTTTACCTTACTAACAAATATTTTTTCACCGGTTAGTGTTCGTTGTTAATTGTCAATTTTAAGCACGGATAAAAAAAAGGATGAGCAGTAGGTATGGGAGAATAAAAATTAAGACGGCTCTCAAAAGCCCAGTTCAATTCTAAATATATATTGTTATAACTCTAAAAATAAATTTGGGTTGGACTTTTAAGAATCGTCTTTACAAAAGACGGTCTCACCTGATGTGAGAATCACTTATGTAAAACCTAGTCATAAGATAATTATCATGACATGAACCCAACATAGACAATAATACGGTTCTAATTAAAGTGTAAATAGGCAAGTAATGTTGTGTATATTAGTTAATGAAGCCCATTTGCTATATATTATGGGCTCTAAGAGTATATATACATTTATATGGGCTTAGTAAACTAATATACACAACATTACTTGCCTATTAACACTATAAGAACTATATAAGAACCATATTAGACGACCATTAAAACAGATCTATTAATTTATATAGTCGATTTTTGTTTTTTGACATTGAATTAGGCCACAGGGCACTTGATCGATGCATTTATACTTTAGCAGGAGGTGGCGGATTTAAAGTACTAGTATGTGGTGGGTCCAGCAAGCTAATATATAACGGTTTTCAACTCAATATTCCGCTCGAAAACAGGGTATGGGTGAGGGAATGTGACGGACAATCCAGACCCGTACTCCCTTGGAAGGGAATACTAGAGGAAAGCGGTCAATTTTAAATCAAATGACAAGAAATATCATTTATTAAAGCTCGGGTGTAAATTCTTTCATGAATGAGTGTTATATCTTAGATAACTTCACATGATAAATTAGGCCGTGACAATTCGTCACATAATCTCACCGTGGCCCACTCGTGTGGACACGGGAAACCCGTGGGCTCAGACCCACAAACCCACGAGTCAAGAGCATTGACTTGCACATACATTTGGTGAGGTTCATTGCTTCCCAAAACCATATGGTAGTAGGAAGAGTAGCTCACCAATTATATATGCAAGTCAACAACCCACTATTTTATCCATGTGGGATCTTGTCTCACATGTAAAGTATTTCCAACATAATGTGACAAATGTATTTCTTATTGGAATAGCATAATACTAGAGATATATATATTTGTACCCTAATTATTGACATTAAAAGTCACTTAGAAGTTAGAATCGTATAAGAATACTTCAAAAATTGTATATGAATGAAATGCAAATAAAGAATAGAATCGTTAGCATAATGTACAAAAGATTAGGAAATAATATGTGAAATCACGACTAAAAAATATTGCAAAATTAAGAGAACGAGTCAAATTACCAACTCGAAAAGTGAATAAACTTTTATATTTTAAATATACGGCATAAATTTTAAATATTATTAATGATCTCTATATACATATTTTCAAACACACACTTAAAATCAAGATTTTTTTTCTCATTAGAAAATGTCTTTACAGAAAGTCAACTTTTTAAAAAAATCTTGGAGTATTGAAAATTTAATCAAGAACCATCATTTGTGTTATTAAGGGACACAAAACTACACAAATTCATGGCATGCACGTCTTCCTCACGACTATTTAGTTTCAACGTACAAAAGAAAACTTTGCATGTTGTACACATATATGATATATATTACAAAAATAACTAAGAATTTTGGTGCAACTTTCATAATTCTTTTCGTATATAATATCAAATCCTAATATATAATTTTACCGTAAATAAATAACCGATATAATTATAAATAGTCCTATATCTTTTTATATCGAATCCTTTGGTACATGCTATTTAATTATTATTAGCTCACCAAAAGTACTTCTTTGTTGTTATGTCATATAATGATTGGTGATTAGGTAGAGATTTTAGTACTAATTAGTAATTAGTAATTAATAATTAGGTGCTAAGTGTTAATTAACAAAATGATGATGAAGCTTAAGAATAAAACAAACAGAGCAGTTCTAAAGGTGGTTAGAAGTGCAATGAGTAAGAGCTTATATAGAAAATAATCTCAAAATAGAGAAAATTTTTATTATTATAGAAGTAAATATTTTTTTTTATGATTCAGAGAAAAAATCGCATATAGTTAGAATCGAAAATTCGAAAAATAGCTTATATTTCTTTCATTTCGAACTCACAATCTCTTGTTTTAAAAGTATATTATTTAATAAAAACTATATTTTTTAATTACATAAATTAAACTTACATGCACTACTTTACTTTTTATTAAAATGACCCAAAGAAATTGGGAGGACAAGACTTTTAAGGCCTAATGAACGAAACATAATATTGCTACTATTATATTTTACAAACTACTCATACTGAATACTCCTTTTTATATAGTTTATTGAACATAATGATTCATTTTTAAATTTGTATTTTCTTAAAATAAGTAAAAAATCATATATGAAAGTGATTGACATAATTAATGAAATATATAAGTATTGATCATCATCATCGTACCTGGTGTATCCCGCTCATAGACATAATAAAATATATAAGTATTGATCTTTACTGTTGGAAAGCAACTTTTTTATTTTCTCACTAAATAAGGTTAAGTTAGTTGCTACAAAATATTAAAGACTAACTCAATGTATAATTTATTTACTTCCTATATACTATTAGTTTTTGGCTATATGACTTTCAAATATGTATATAATATTTTTCTCCATAAATAGTTCTTTGAATTATGGAAATTCAATAAAAAAATATATTCCCACATAAATATAATATTTTCCACTTTTGTACATATAAATAAAATTTGCCTTATTTTATTTTTATATATGATCTCATCATATTTACTCTTAATTATGTCTATCTTATTTCTATGTACCATACTATTTTAACTCATTATATCTGATTTCTTAGTCTCCGACCAATAAAGATAAATAGGGAAGAAAATGACTATTGGTCTTTGTTAAATCATTTCCAACTCCATTTTTCCTGGAAACCACATGCAAAATTTTCATTCCACTCCCAAAAACATAATAAATCCAGGTTGGGCATTTCTAAACTGCAATTCCCACCACACTGCAGGCTTGGATTAATTAAATAACACTATTTAATTAATTTATTTACTACCTAATTGTTCAATCATTGCCCAATAACAACCTCCAAAGGTTAATTAATTTACATTATCAATATTTGACTATAAATATTTGGACAGATAACCCCTACACAAAGCTTAATCTTCATAATCAAAACCCAAATTATATCAGTACATCATCTCACTGTGAAACGAGCTCATATAATTAGTCTATTTTTCTAATTAGTTATTTTAAAATTGTAATAAGTGATCGCACCAATTTAGAACTTTAAGTGATCGATCACCTTAACATTATAAATAGTCACTTCAAAACCGTGAGTGTACATTGGGTCCACCCAAGAGATATGGCCTTACCGTGAGACATACTCATTTGTGATATCGATATTATTACTAAATAAATAATGTTCAATTAGGAGTATTATTTTATTAATTAAAACATACTATTATTCCCAATCAAATATCCCTCTTAAATACTCCATCTCACGTATTTTATCACCATTGTGCATGTTCTCACATTACTCTTTCAAGTTTCAAATTTTATTTCTCAAAAAAGATTTTCTTTTTCTAACACCCTTTTGCATAATTTCATCTGGGTTTGCATTATTTTACAAAATTGTGTTGAATTTAAAGCGAAAAAATGGTGAAATTTGTAGCCTGAAATGAGCACTCTTCCATGAAAGTAAAAACTAAAAAGGGTACTGACCAGAAAAGCAATGCTTTCTCAACATTAAGGAGGGAATTGTTTCAAATTCAAATCTTTGGATAATTAGCATATTCTATCAGTTTAAAAAAGGTAACAAATTATTCTTAATCTTTGTTACTTTTTTTGTTTCACTCTTTCTAAATTTATCGTATTTTTAGAATCTGTTACCTTTTGATAACTTAACGAATCATAACATATCTAGACCGTAACCAATTTTTGGGATTACCTCGAGTAAAGTGGTATATGCTCTAGTTGATACAAGACCTGATTATCTTTTAAAAAGTTTTAATGTATAGGAGCTTTTTAACTTTAGAAGTTTCAAACCTTTTATTTACTAATGTCTTCTTTTGGTGAATTATATAAGCATTGAAAAAGACTTAAGATTACTCCTTTTCCTATGCTTTTGTGTTGGATATAGACCATTACTAGTAACATTCGAATTCAAGTTTTTGGGTGATTTGCAGCTTTTTTTTACACAAAAATGTCAATTGGGTTGTGCAGGTTAAGGTTGGGTTATTCTTGTTTCCACCAAAAACTAACAGAAGAAATCATGGAAGGTTCATTAGTGACAGATGATAGTTATGATCTGGGTTATCAGGCTTCCCCTTCATCGTTCGATCCCAACGATCAATCGACAAATTCTCCGATGAGTACTGCATCTTATGGCTACTGTAGGACAAACTCAGAGATGTCAAACATCTCTGAGCCAACTGATAGCTGCTCTGAAGGCGCTTCCCCGGTTAGGTGGGTCCCACCAAGGGTTCCAACTCCTCCTCAAGCTTCACCTTCTAGGCTTGGATTGAAGAGGTATATGTATAGAATTGATTCAGAAAATGGTGATTTGGAGCCAGTTGATACAGGTATGCTTTTCAGGCTTTGTTATAGACTGCAACTAGACGTAAATAAGAAATGCACGTAATTTAATCGGTCATTATAACAACGGAAAACCATTTCCAGACTGATATGGGATATGGGATTTTTCTTTGTGCAGAATTTCAAGAGCTTCAGATGATGAAGGAAAGATTTTCAAAGCTGCTGCTGGGTGAAGATATGTCAGGAGGAGGAAAAGGCGTATGTACCGCGGTTACAGTCTCGAATGCTATAACTAATCTTTATGGTAATGTCCTCAAAACCCTGTATCTGTATGGCTCCAATTTTGGTTTCTAATTTGAACTAGTATAAGAAACTATAACATAATTTGCTCATATATTAGAGCTTATGTTCATTGATCTAATATATATGGAATAATACAGCTACAATATTTGGCAATGCATTGAAGCTGGAACCTCTGAAACCAGAGAAGAAGATGATGTGGAAAAGAGAAATGGATTGTCTTCTATCTGTCTGTGATTACATTGTGGAGTTTGTTCCTGAAGATGGAAATGATCTCGAGGCAAGTAAATCATTTTAATGGTTCACAGATTTATAGTTCTTTGGTTTCGAATTATATACTAAGATGGATTCTTAAATCGTGTGCACTTCTAAGAATCATGTGTTAGTCTAGTAAATCACCCACAAACGATTAGTTCCCTCTTTCCTTACCCGCGGGGATTCTCAGCCTACCCCTGAATAAAAAAAACGTGTATTTCTTTATTATGTGAAGTTGCGGGTGATATTTGCTACTGAAGGTCGATTGAAAACAATCTCCTTGTTATCACTAACAAAGTTCAAGTTGTGTATATTCGACCTCCAAAACCTCGCTTAGGTGGGAACCATTTAATAGCATTGGAGTAATAAAATGTTGTTCCTGAAGATGATTTCTATGGACTTTTGTGATGAACAATCTTATGTTTGGAATTTTTGCAGGTAATGTGTACAAGGCCAAGGACAGATATTCAGATCAACCTCCCTGCACTGAAGAAACTAGATGGAATGCTCATGGTAAGCTATATATACATAACCAACTTTTTCTATATAACAACAGTAAAGCCGTAGAGATGATCAAAACAAATCCGGCCGACAAGCCTAGCCACGAACACGACCGAGCATAAAACAGCCAAGAATCATGTGTTTTGTCCGGCCTGCATCCTTATTTACTCACCTGGCCGGCTAATATTAGCTTTGTAACAGGACATATTGGAAAGTTTTGAGGAGAAAGAGTTTTGGTATGCCGAACAAGGTAACAGTACAAAGATATCATCGAGAGCAACCTCGTTTAGGAAGGTTGTAGCTCGAAAAGATGAAAAATGGTGGCTGCCGATACCTTGTATCCCACCAGGTGGTCTCTCTGAAGCAGGGCGGAAACACTTAAAACACCAGCGAGATTGTGCCAATCAAATTCACAAGGCAGCCATGGCCATCAATAATAATATCCTTAATGAGATGGAAGTTCCTGAATCCTATATTGCTGGACTTCCTAAGGTAGTTCCCATTACTTTTCCGTTCATCTCTAAATAATTCCTTTGTAGTTCAATAAAGAACCATTAGTTCAAATCACTCTCACATAATTCACCAATCTCCTTACGGACCGCGAATCAAAAAACGCGAAATTTGGTCAGTTTTAGGCTATTAGGGTCATTTTGAGCAAATCGCAAATCAAAAATTCAACAAGTGAATTCATAGGCGATTTATATTACACTGGTTCAAATAATCAACATCAACAAAACTCTAAAATCTTTAAAAAAAACTTCACGATCATTCAAATCACAAAGTTTAAAAAATGATGCAACGGTCAAACTATAATAATCGAAAGGTGGGATTTTCAAAAGCCGTTTTACCATCAAATGTTCCTATAATAACAACTTAAATGGTGTAATTTATTTCAGAGTGGAAAATCATGTCTTGGAGATGCAATATACAAATACATGTACAATGCAGAAGTATTTTCCCCAGATCAACTCCTTGATTCGTTGAAGATAAACTCAGAACATGAAGCACTCGAACTCGCTGACAGAGTAGAAGCTTCCATGTATACATGGAAGCGAAAGGCTGGAATGACACATTCGAGATCATGGCATGTGATAAAGGATACGAAGCATGATTTAGATAGAAATGACAAGAACCACATTCTTGCAGAAAGAGCAGCCACTTTGCTCTTTTGCTTGAAGCACAGGTTTCCGGAGCTATCACAGACGACACTAGATACGTGCAAGATCCAATACAACAGGGTAAGTTGTACTAAGTTCGGTTTTACTGCACACACGATAAGAACCTCATAATTGGATGCGGGAATTTTTAAGACGGTGATTATATAATTTGCAGGATGTCGGTCAAGCAATTCTAGAAGGCTACTCGAGGGTATTGGAAGGTTTCGCTTTCAATCTTGTAGCTTGGATAGAAGATGTAATATCAGCGGATAGGTTGATGAAAAATCAAGAATTGTAGAGGGCATTAGAACATCCGATTCTCTTGCATGATTCATAGTTTGTGATGGTAAATTTGTGATGGATACAGTCTAAGGCGACCGATACATCAATGTTCGGTTATGCAGTAAAAACTGTGATAGTATAACAATTAACATGTTTGTGTCACATACAACCAACAGCCTAGAAGCATTCTCGAAATGTAAAAACGAGAAATTGAATAAGATGGGCAGAGTCTAAATCTGCTCATCTCCACAGTTAACATAAACAAAGTTGTAAGTTGATGACTTCATGTTCTAGTCATATTCACATATTCAGCGCCATCGAACAGCAAATAATTCTGTTCAATCCTAACAATGCAGCAGTCCAAAACTAAAACTCGGTGCTCGATGTTATAAGATCATCTCAAAAATATGACTTGCTAACAACACAAAGATCACAAGTTTAAATTCGATGATACATGACATACTTTAAGGGGTGTTTGGCGAATTGCGACGAGACTTTAGGGCTAAAAAAGGCTTCGATTGTTTGTCATGTTAGACTTTTAGTTGAGATTTTAAGGCTAAAGTCTCAACCTTAAAGACCTGATTTCTTGGGGACATAAATCAAACTTAAGTGCTTTTTCTAAACCCTTCTTCCTTGTAAACATAACTTGGGATATTCTTTTTATAAAATCCCATTCCCTAACCCTAAGTCCCTCTAAAAAACACCATCTAGGAAAAGCCTAAAAATTAATTTTATAAGGAATCTTAGAATAGACACACTATCATTTAATCTTCCTCAATGAACAACAAAAGTTCACATGAGTAAAATTTGCATAACCCAGAAAAATCACACCATTAAATTCAACTATAAATCAAATAGAAAAAGATGGGTTCAATTCAATTAAAATCCACCATGTACATCATCAATACCTTCCCAAACAAAGAGTCTTCCAAATTCCCTACTAACCCAAATTTTCTTTACATACACTAAATTAAACCCAGAAATTAAGCATCATATCATATATTATATATAATCTTTAAAGAACACAAGTTGATAGATAATATATACCCAAGAATTGGTTGAAATTGAGAATCAAACATCAGTAAGAGAAGTTCTCGTAAGAATTCTTGAAGGAGTAGGTGATTTAACAGCAGGAGGAGATTTAAAAGCTTCAATCTTTGATTTGCATTTAGTGTGATCACCATTATTGTCATCCAGACATTTCTTTAAAACTTCAGCATCAGTGAGTGAGGATGGTACTCTTTCCTCCTTAGAAATCTTTTCTTTTGCATTTTTAGATGTCATTTTTTGAAGGGATTGATTAAATGATTGATGATCAGATACCAATTCTTTTCTGGGTAACTGGAAAATTAGCAAAAATGTTGAATTGTTAAAGAGAACAAGGGGTTTCTCAACTTGTAACGCCCTCTTATTCAAAGAGAAGACTATAACTCTATAACTTTATAAGTCTATATTTAAATTGGTGAAATTCAGGGAGGGTATATAAAGTTTTTTTTTTTTTTTTTTTTTTTTTTTTTTTTGAGGTTTGGTATATATATTCCACCGTTTTTTAAAGAAGTTCTCACTTTTCATTTTAGGGTGTTTCAATTTATATCACAAATTTTGGACAAAAATAACCTCACCCATCATCATTTTAACATTTTAATAATGATTATGGTCCTCACATATCTTCCACTAACTCTATTTTAACATTTTTATATTCCTTATAGTCCCCACATGTTTCCCACTAACTTCATAAAAACATTTTTTAATTAGTTGTGGTCCTTATATTTTTTCCATAACTTTTTTTAAATACTTTTTTAATATTTGTGGTCCCCAATTTTCCTCCATCAAATTTATTATTCAATAAAATAATATCTCCACTATATAAAATATTTTACTTTTCTTAATTCCCGTGAATATTCCAAATAGAAACATCAATAGGGAACGAAAGGAGTAGTTTTTAATAAAGAATGGGTTGTGTTTTTTTTTCTTTTAATGAAAGTTGAATCAAGTACTTCCTCCATTTGTTATTCAAATAAAAAAGTACTTCCTCCATTACCTCAAAAAAAAAAAAGTACTTCCTCAATTCCTCCATTTTTAGATGCAACTAATTCAATTTTTGTTCCTAAAACATGACATCAATTTAGTCTAATTGAACCATTAACAATGAATATTTTCAATTGAACCATAAACTAAAAAAAAATGATCCATTAACAATGAGATTTTTTAAAAGTAGCGTTTAGTCTAATTGAACCATTAACAACTACTTAATTATTATGTCGAACACGTCATTATAATATAAATATTTTCAAATCTTTGCTCAAAATTAATACAAAAATAAACTAAAATTTACGAAAATATTCACTAGATTTTTATCCTAAAATACATAAAAACGTTGATTGTGCTGCTATGGGTTAAAATAATATATTATCATAATTGTCCACCAAACTTGTAATTGTATTTGCATTAATAATAATTTATAATTTTTAAGACTGCATCACACTATTTAACATCAAAATATGAGTTTTTTAAGTTTAAATTTATCCAAATTTATTTGAATTATGTGTCGATTTTTCTTAATATCTTACGAATACAACTCTTTATTATCTTGCATAATATTTTACTTATACTTGATGTGTGATTTATGAATTTCGCGCAATTTCTTCGTATTTTAAGACTACATCACTTCGGCTATAATTAAATTTTATTTATACATTGACAATATCCATTTGATATTATAATTAAATTTTCCGTAATTTTTTATTTTTGACTATATCACACCATTTAAAGATTTTCTTTCATGGATGGAGATTATCACAAAATAATTGTAAAATTAATAAATTTTCCACAATTCATATTCTTTTCAACACTAAATCACACTATTCAAAATTTTCTTTTATGAAGAAGGATATCTACTTCAATATTGGTTAAATTAACAAAATTGCTATCTTCTAATAAAGGAAAAACCATTTTTTTCAAGTGTAATGAATATCCACATTTATACTAAAATTCTAAACTCTATATAAATCAATAATATTGCATGGTTTCCATTTGGTCGCAGAAAAATTGTAAAATTTGATTAATGTTACTCTCTCCGTCCTTTTTATTTGTCCACTTTATCTTTTACACGTATTTTTTTAGCAAATTTTAAGTCTTAATATCGCTAAATACACATCATAAAAGTTATAAAAATCACATATTAAAAATTTTTACATACGTGAATATATTTTATCATCAATATATACTTCAGAAATCTAATTGGGTGAGGGTATATAAAGTTTTTTTATTTTTTGAGGTTTGGTATATATAGTTTTTAATAAAGAATGGGTTGTGTTTTTTTTTTCTTTTGATGAAAGTTGAATCAAATACATACTCCATTACCTCAAAAAAAAAAAAAAAAGTACTTCCCCAGTTCCTCCATTTTTAGATGCAACTAATTCAATTTTTGTCCTATACATTCTTTTATGGTAATTTACTATTGTGATTAATTTATGTTTCTAACCATAGCTTGTCTATGAGCGGAATACACAGGGCACGATAACGACGATGATGATTAATTTATGTGAAAAGCATAATTATGTGTGATCTTGTTTCATAATATTAAATTTTTATTACTTTTAGTTTTGTATAACTCTGGATATAAATCATCTGACAAAGATACTAAATTGCGTAAAAATATGTATAGTGCAAGTAAAAAAGAACGGAGAAAGTATTAGATATGATTTAAACGACTCTACCATTGTAGTGTTTAGATATAAAGAGTTTTAAATAAATGTCTAAATTAAGTTAAAATTGGTTGGTAAAAGTAGTGGCATGGTGGCTGCGAGAGCATAATTTGTTGACGAATTACTATGCTAAACGTTCTAAAAATAATTATATACATACTATTAAACATTAGACAAACTGCTAATTACTGAACAATGAGATTTTTTAAAAGTAGCGTTTAGTTTAATTGAACCACTAACAACTACTTTATTATTATGTCGAACACGTCATTATAATATAAATATTTTCAAATCTTTGCTTAAAAGTAATACAAAAATAAACTAAAATTTACAAACATATTCACTAGATTTTTATCCTAAAATACATAAAAACGTTGATTGTGCTGCTATGGGTTAAAATAATATATTATCATAATTATCCACCAAACTTGTAATTGTATTTGCATAAATAATAATTTATAATTTTTAAGACTGCATCACACTATTTAACATCAAAATTTGAGTTTTTTAAGTTTAAATTTATCCAAATTTATTTGAATTATGTGTCGATTTTCCTTAATATCTTATGAATACAACTCTTTATTATCTTGCGTAACATTTTACTTTTACTTGATGTGTGATTCATAAATTGCGCGCAATTTATTCATATTTTAAGACTACATCACTTCGTTTAAAAATTAGAATTTATACATTGACAATATCCATTTGGTTTTATAATTAAATTTTCCGTAATTTTTTATTTTTTTTACATGACTATGTCACACCATTTAAAACTTTCCTTTCATGGATGGAGATTATCACAAAATAATTGTAAAATTAATAAATTTTCCACAATTCATATTCTTTTCAACACTAAATCACACCATTCAAAATTTTCTTTTAAGTATAAGGATATCTACTTCAATATTGATTAAATTAATTGAATCATATCTTCCTCTAATAGGAAAAACAATTTTTCATGAGTGAAAATATCTACCTAATTTAACAAAACCATAGGAAAAACAATCACAAAATTGCTATCTTCTAATAATGGAAAAGCAATTTTTTCAAGTGTAATAAATATCCACATATATACTAAACAACAACATAAAATCACTAACAATTTCAATTCTAAACTCTATAAATCAATAATATTGCGATGGTTTCCATTTGGTCGCTGTCAAGGAATCAACTCAACCAAAAGCTTAAGCTGATGGTTGAGGCCCCATGACATGTTATATACTCTGACAGTCGCAGAAAAATTGTAAAATTTGATTAATTTTACTTTTGAGCATAATTATGTATTTTGATATTTTCTTTGATTTTATATGAAGTTATGTTAGGATTACGGGTGACTTGTGTTATCAAGTAATCAAAACAATATTAAGTTGATTAATCACTTAAGTTAGTGAAGGTAAGAAGAGGACAAAGAGTCACGTGTAATTGATTTGTTTGGGATGTAAATCTTAACATGTGAAGCCTGCTTAAAACAGTAAGATCAAAAGGCCCTTTTCACTTGCTGGCCCCTTGTACTACTAAAGGCCCTTTATTTTGCTATAAATACACATGGCTTACAGGCTTAGGACTCTATTTGAGTACCAAAAGTCTCACATAATAGAGCAACCTTACCTGCTCAACTATACTTCCATTTTAGCTCCTTTCTTCCCACACTTATACTCTATTGTAATCGGTCAGTTTCCTGAGAGACCGTCTCTTTTAAAGACGTATCTCAGGCACAATCCATTAGAGCTTAATTCCACACTTATACTCGCATTCTCGAGAATTTGTGCATTGTAATTCCTTCAAATTTTGTATTTTATCCTTTAAACACATTAATATAAATCCTAGGCTAGATGGTGGATGTACCCCAAGATTGGTGAAACACCTTAATCTTTGTCTTGATTATTTACTTATTTTTGTCATTCATTATTACACTTGCATATTTGGTTCCTATATTTGACACAACACAAACACACACTTAAATCTTAATTTATTGATCCTTGAGTGAGGTGTTTACCTCCCCTTTCAAGTTAATTAGGGTTGAATTCTTGAGTTCATTGGAACGGTTAAATGATATTAATGTTAAGGAAAAATTACCTAAGAACAATCTAATTTTTTACTGACTTTTTTACAATAATCTCAACTTTTAATTAAAGACGAAAAATCTCAATTATAAGTGGTGTTTATTAAGAATGCACCAATTGTAAATTTTTACCTTTTTTTTTGAAAAATGAAAAAATTTCTTTAATCCAGAACAAAACGGTACAAAGAGTACTACAAAACTAAGAGAAACTGCAACCCACTTAAAAAATAAAAAAATAAATATAAAGTTAAATTATAGAAAAATTAAAAAGAGAAATCAAGTAAGTTTATTTCTAATTTTAACTTTTAATTTTTAATATTTTTAAATTTATTTTACCAATGTACTTGAGTAAGTAACGCTAAATTGAAATTATTCATAATTGATCAAAAGTAAAAAGTTAAAATTATTGTAAGAAAATAAAGATTGGTTTATTCTTGGTAGTTTTCCTTGAATTAATAATAAAATGTTAATTAAAGTGATGAGTTGAATTGAGCTAAAGTGTATTGATTGATTTGGATTAAAAAGAACTCAACAAATTGAATATACCAAACAACATTCTAATCTTTGGTATGAACATGTTACCTCCAATTCTATTTAGATGTCCCATTTTCTTAGGCACGATTATTAAAGTGGTGGAGTCCATTAAGAAGTGAATAGTTGACATGTTTTGAATAATTATATTAATTATAAAGGTGGTAAGTGGGGGTATTGTAATTTGTAAGTAGTAAAAGTAAAGACATTTTAGACATTACTTGTGTGAACATCGAGTACTTAGGTAAAATCAATTGACAAAAAGAAAATGTGACAATTGATATGAATTTACCAAATAAGAAAATATGACAACTAAATAGAATACGAAGGAGTATTTCACAATTTATCACAAAATAAACAAAAAAATTACATTTACTTTTAGCATCACATTGACAAGATTATCTAATGAATAGTATATCACAGCAATGCACCCAATAACCCAATAATTTAAATTTATAAATAAAAAATAAAAAATAAAAAATAAAATAAAAAAAGCTTAAAAGAAGGGGCAATTTGAGATCAGATATATCTCTGTGGTGGAATGCTAACTCTGTTTGAATAACATGTTAAGCAAAAAGCCAAATTCAGATACATCATCTACAATGGCATTTCTTCAATGCTGAGTTCCAACTTCCAAATCTAAACAGAATACCTGATCCATTCCCCATCAACATTTTACAATAAGGATAGCAACCAGCCACAATTTCGGGTTGGGGATACATATATATATATACTCGAGGGCCGAAGCATTACAGAACAAGAATGGGGCAACATATTTCAAAAATACAAAGATTCTACAGAGCATAAATTTTACCAGCTCAGCCGATTGAGGTTACCATTATATCTAATTATATACAAGCCTCCAACCTGTGCTTCTGGCGGTGGTGATCAAGGTTAATTGATGAACCAGACTTCAGGTGAGCGGGCCATGTTGGGTATGGATAAGAATCTAGGATGCAGCTTTACGTATCTTGGGCCCGAGAACAGAAAGTTAAGATGTATGTTGTATTCAACTGTCCCCTCCTCGGACAAATGGCAGAGGGTAGCAAGAAGAATGATGAATTACCTTCTTAAAACACCGTATGAATAATTGATATACTTCTCTGAAGGATTGGTTCATCCCGATACCAAACAAATTACAAGGTTAAATAGGATTAACTATCATCATCCACTGCACCAATGTATGTGAGATCAGTACGTCTCACTCTGACGGCGCCTTTCAGCCAACTGGATGCTCTAAGGTTAGCATGATCACCACCACCCATTACTGCAGTGTTGCTCGACGAAGGGCATGAACCAGCCCCATCTTCCAAAAGCATCCATGGGTCAACCTCTAAATCAAAATCTGGTTGTAAGGCAGCTGATTTCGATTTTCCCAGCGTGGCAACAGATGTAGCAGTACGAATAGATGGCACTGAATTCTTCGGCAACGGGTGTGCTTGGTTAGATGGAAATGAGAAACTGGATTGAAGTGAAGCGAGAATGGTAGATGAAAGAGGAGGAGGTTGGCTAGATATAACAGTCCGTGCATTAGCTACAAGAACTGGCATGGCTGCCTGAATACGCCACCGTACTGCATCAGGCAATTGCATCCGGTCCAACTCCATCTGCACTCAGTAGAAAGAAATATATGAAAAGACCTGCAGGATACACGAAACTACAGACACAAAGATAATATAAAAGCAAAGACATTAACAACCAGTCTTTCATGGTTCCTAATAGGTGGGGGTGAAAAGAACTAAGAACAAACAGATAAAAACATCTTATATAATGAAAATTTAATTCTTCGGTCAATTTTTCTTTTTGAAAGACTTCGGTCATTTTTCACTCATGCTATTGAGAGTTTAAAAACACCTCTGGCTTAGCCCTCCTTACTTCGTTAAGCTCCTTAGTTACAACCTTCAACCTTTGTTATGTTCCTCCTAACCAAAACCATCATATGTCGTTAAATTTTGAAGCTTAAAAACCCATATAGTACATTCACATGTCTAGCTTACAATTGACCTCATCTCTGGTTTTGTCCACTATAAGATGACATCATCGAATAATATTAACCAAGGAACTCCAATTTGGATAGGTCTTTGATGTCATCTAAGATGTCTTTCACATCCCTTGAATAACTCAGAAATGTACTCTTTCCAGCAATCTTGACTTCCCAGTCTAGGAGAAGGATATTTGTTGTCAACACACTTTACCCTGCAGCAATCCATTCTAAAGGCTTGTCTTTTTGGCAATCCTATAAAGATCCTTCTCATCTTCTCACGAATTCAACTTGTTGCATACCTCTTGCATTTTGAACAATAACAATAAAATGAAATTCAAGAATGCTAGCAAATCCGATCAACTATAAACAGGAATTTTCCCCTGATGAATACAAGCACATTTTTTAATTAAAAAACTGCTGCAGTGGGCCACCTATACAGTACAAGCATGTCCCCGTCTTTGGTCAACCCCTGAACCCTTCCATGCCCGGTCCACAAAGATCACAATAATTTGTTCAAAAGGCGAATATCCTCAAGGCAACTACCTTATAAATTATTGCAAGAAAACTAAAAAACAAATAATTTATTTTAAAAATCAAAAGATATTTTTTACTATAATAAAACTAAAATAAAAAATGACAAAAGGGACTTGCAAGATTTATAGAAAAAAAAAGCCCAAACAATATGGATATAAGCTACAACGGACACCATAAAACATCAGACTTCAATATAATAAATAAATAAATAAACAAGTAAAAACCTGTAAGTTCTCCAACGCCTCGCGGTCAAATCCAGTAAAGTCTTTAGTTGGAGCAACTTTGGATGAAGATTTTGATCTGAGCCAACTAGTTTGAGAACTACTCAGTAACGCATGTAACACTAGCAACAACCACTCAAATAAGTTCTTCCCTGATAAATCCAATGAAACATCAGCACAGGTTTCCATCTGTAACTCTGCCTCCGTCACCGGCGATCCTCGCCTAGTGTTGAGAGAAAAGTCCATATCTTCATAGACGACCCTACTTCCAAGAAGACGGAGAATAACTGATGCAAGCATGAATCTGGAACTGCGACCAGAGGGATCCCTAACAAATTCAATTTGACCAACTGAGAAAACAGAAACAAGGAAATATGTATTCAATCTTATAACAAAATTACAACTTATGACATTAAACAAGCTCTAATCATCCTGAAATGCAACTCACCCTAACTAAAGCACCCCCACTTTCTCCAAAAATGAGGGGAAAAACAAAACCCCACCCCAAAGTCCAAACAAGAGTAGAAATTATAACACTCATCAGGGCCACTTAACAGAAGTACTAAAATATGTTGACCATTATTTATTTGTTGAAAAATTCAACTCCAAAGATAACATCATGATAGCAAGTCATACCAAGCTACAAAAATGTGATGACTTGCCTCTAATGAAATCCCTCTACCCAAAATAATCAGCTTATTATCCCAAGACACGAGCTCCAAGTCTAGGAAAAAACTAAGACAAAGAATTTGATTTTAATATTGACTACATTTAGAGAATTATGGACAATAATTTGATATATACCTCATGGAAGTAAACATAATATTCTGTAATGATCCTAATCTTAATTGAATGTTTATTGGAGGGGATCTTCCTTTTTGAGAATAAAATCACAGCATTAATTGGCAGATGAGTTCACAACTACAATTACTGTCACACTTTTCCAGATGCATCATCTGGTGTGTGTTAAAAAGCAGTTTGCAGCCATCATTACATGAACTAAATAGTCAATAAAAATCCGTTTCCAAAATATTATACTAGATTTAAACTATTCTATAGAATTTAACTTAAAATGTACCTTCAAGAACATTACTCGAATAACTAATGGCGAAGTTAGTAAACACTAAGGGTGTGTTTGGATGGAAGGAAATGGAGGGAAAGGAAGGCGAAGGATTTAGAGGGAGGAAGAACCCCTTGTTTGGATAGCAAAATGGAAGGGAATAGATTTGGAGGGAAGGGAGTTGGAAGGGTTTGTGGATACTTAATGTTAAGGTTCCAATCTCTTCAAGGTTGGAAAGACTTGAATGGAAAACTCCCATCTCTCTTCCTTTCCCTTCCATTCCCTCCTATACAAACAAGAGCTATTTCCCTTCCATTTTCCTTCCCCTTCCATTTTCCTTCCCCTTCCCTCCCTTTTTTTCTTTCCAAAATTGTTACCCAAACATATGTAAAAGAATTCATGGAGCTTTCCAAAATATACTCCACGGAACGGGATTTCAAGGTTTGGAAAGTTTGAAATCCATTACAAGGATTCCATTATGTAACAAAGTGGTCTCATTTCAAATTTACAGGTATAATCTAAAACTATAATCTAAAGTAACAGTAATAAACCAAGAACGCAAAATTGAGGAAAACAAGTCCCAAGTCCCAAGTCCCAAGTCCCAAGTCCCAAGTCCCAACAAGATATAAGGTAGATTATAAGTTTAAGAGCAAGTAAAAAGGAAAAATGTATATGGACATTTACCCATCAGCACAAATAGTAGGAAGCAATCTCACAAGGAGCTGCAGCCGTAATGAGACAGATGCACGCAAAGCGGCAGGTGAGGATGGACTTGAATCAGCAGCTACAGTTGTTGTTCTCCGGTTTAAGCCAGGGCTACTTCCTTTCATGCTTTTTCTACCACTAGCCTTATTAGTAGAGATTTCAGATCCAGAAGGCAATGATCCTGTCTGTTTACCAGATCCAGAAATAACCCCACTGATTTGTTGCTCAATATTATTCATCTGCTTAATCAGTTCACTTGCAAACCTAATGCGAGAATCATCAGAACTTTGATCAATGCAAGGAAGAACTAACTCAACAAGAGCTCTCTCTGTCACAAACTGCTGGCTTGTGTTGAGACCTTCAAAATCCGATATCTTCGAACCACCTTTACCATGTCTTTTGAAATCATCTTCAACAACTTCACCTTCTTCAACAGATGGAGTTTCAAATCTCCTTTTATCTCCCCTCGATCCTAAAGCATCAGAACTAGAACTACACCAGCCCCAAGGCTTTGAGAATTGAGCCTTGGTAGAAAAGCTCTTACTTTCTGCAAAGTTCACAAGCCGCTGCCTAATAGATTTCCTTCCAAAGAGCACATCCGGTCCTTCTAAGAACCACCTAACATATAACAACATTGAATCCTCCAATGATCTTCCAAAAAGGTGTACTACTTCAGAAAGTAAGGGAGCAGCATCTGGTCTTGCCAATAACCTGGTAAGAACAATCGGAATGAAGCTATTCTCATTCTCCTGAGAACCACCCTTGTCAGGATTAGGCGGAAGGGAGCGGATGACCTCCGCAATTGATTGTTTATCACTGGATTCAAGTTTAGTAATGAGGATTAGCTCACTAAGAAAAAGCCTAAGCTCCACCCACTGCCAATGAAATTTAGCAGGTTGTAAGGTATCCAATGCACGTACAAGCCTGTCTGAAATCTTAGTTTCACTTTCCCCAAATTGAACCTTAAGCTCATTAGCCCCAGACAATCGGCCACCATCATCCTGTAAAGACAAAGAATGTGGCAATTTACAGTCAACTAAAGCATTAAGAAAAAGCCTGGCACGCAGAGGGATAAACGCTTTAGCCTTTAAATGTTTATCGGAGCCATTCAACTCCAAAATGGCTGCAAACTCGGCATCTGTAGCATCAGAAGTAACAAGATCAAAAAAACCATGCGTATCTCTCAGACAAATATCTCGAAAAGGCATATGTTTTATTGCATCACTTATAGCCAATGATAAAGATTGCAGCAACTGGGGGATCTCCTCACGACTTCCTGTGGAGATACTGAAGATAAAAGGCCTCCAGACCATAAAGGCAAACAGTGAATAAGCTGGAGGTAAAACCAAGTTAATAGGAAGTGTCCGCTGCATTCTAGAAAGAGCCAACAGAGAGGGTTCACCAAGAAGGTCTACTATAACACCATCAGAAACTGTTCTACAATTCCCAACAAGTAGCCTAAACCAATGGATATAAACTTCAAGCGTAGTTTCCATCTTTTGGACCCCAGATGATCTAGCATTTCCATTTGAGTGGGATCTAGAACTCCTCACAAAATGTACCAAGTCTAAACTTTCTCTAAGTCTAAAGACTGTTACCATTCTCTCCAAACTAGAGACCCCATGAATAATTGCCCCAATGATTAGAGCTGACACAGCTGCAGCAATCTTTGTTGCCCTTCCAACAGCTACTTTTGCAGAATTATTTGGCACATCATTTGACACATTCATAGCCGTCTCGTGAGTATCAGGTGACATCTGATATTGACCTCGAGCACCTTTACTTGGAGAGAGAACTCCAGCAAGGGCTGAAGTGGCCTCAGTTGCAAGGGCTATCTCGAATGCACGGCTATGCCTCTCACCGAGAGCTTCCTTGAGTAGGCACAAACAATTTATATGTATCCGCAGAACTCGACGAGCGAAACTCAGTGAACCTGTTGGAGCTGGAATGTTTGAATAGTTACTGACTGCTGTGAAATCAGGCATTTTCGCAATAGCGAGCCCAACATTACCAACAATTGCAGAAACAGCAGAAGACACCAAAGACGGGTCCCCTTCTTGAGCAGCACCACCTGTCAGCCTAATGGATTCCATTAGCTTACTAATAATTTGCTGAGCTATTTGATAACCCTCGTCCCATTTATCTATTCCAGCATTCTTTTGAGCACCAGGCCCAAAAAGTTTTCTTTCTTTGCCAAAAAGAACTTGAACTGCGTCATCAACAAATCTTTGCACAATTTCCCTCATATTCATACCAGTTCTAGACAATCGATTGCTGCCTATTTTTTGCCGAATATAATCATCAAGATCGTCAACACCAGCTGGAACAGCAAAAGAGAAGCCATATTCTCCATTTTGCAATTTACTAGATTCAAGTTCAGAAACAAGCCTCTTGTCGCATGTTACCTTGAAAGTTTTCTCCCATTCTATCACACTGTTCACATTGCCATACTTCTTCAGCAAATACCTAGCATATAAGAATGTTGGTGAACCTAAAAGCCTTCCATTGGAGGCCAAAACAGCTGCAGCGCGATGCATTGCACTCGACAAGATTTGAGGAACCAGATCAACCGCAGCAATAATGTTCTCGTACCTAAGGCACACAAGAAAGAAGCTTCGTAAAAAGTTCAACATTTAAATTTCTAGAAACATTCCTCCTTCATTTTGTGGGCTCTTGCAGAGGGAAATAGCATCCAAACAACATGAACCAGTAGCAAAAACAGGCTAATAAGTATCATCAAGAACACATAACAAAAGTTGATGTAAATCTAATCAGGCAAGTTCTACACAAATAATACTCAAATTCAATTATCAGGGGCAGCAGAATGTAATGAAATTCTTGATAGTTAATACGAAGAAAAGAGCATAAGTGAAAAAATCATATCACAAATAACAGGCACATTTGATGGAACAAAAATACTAGTGAGAATGCTTAAAAATTAGACAATAGTCAAATGAAAAACAAAGAAAAAAAACTGAACACCCATGCATAATTATCAAGCACAACAGATCCACAAACATAGTTTTACTTAACAGACCTTCGAATAGCTGATAAGAGAAATGGCTCCTTCACTTCACATGCATGGCTTTCCACATTCCTTGGCAACATCAGCATATTCCTCCCACCAGGGGTATTTAAATTACCAAGAGCCTTAGGAAACAGCCAAATTAGAAATCTTATTGCTGAGGGTACTTCACAACACATGTCCATCAAATAAAGTATGACAGACAATTCATCCTCACCAAGCTTCCACCTTGCAGAGCTCTTTTCATCAACACCAGATAAAGGTCTATGCAGCTGGGCACCCTTGACAGACACTCTTTCCGTCTCTTCAACAATCTGCTTCACATAACTAATTAGCCAAGCAGATATGCTCCTCTTTTCTGCAAACTTCAGTCGCTTCAACATCTTTCCAATTAAAACAATATCTGCACCATTGTTAGCTCTGCTCCCATCAGCAGATTTAAGCACATCCCCTTCTAGAACTGGCCCGTGGTGAACACATCCTACCTTATTATCACAAACATGGCTCGTAGATGCTCCCTGACTCCCCTCAATTCTTGAAGCAGCAAGTTGAGCAAGGCTTTGTGTTTTACGCACAGACTTTTGTCTACTTCTTATTGTCTGTTTGCTTTGCTTAATCGGTTGATCTACTTTCAAAGAATCCAGAGATTTTGGCTCTTTTCTGGCCCACCAATTATCTTCATCTATAACATTTGATGAGGAACCTTGAAGGAATGAATATTTATCTTCACCCAACTTCTGTCGTTTCATCCTTCGACATTCTTCACAACCAGGTGTTCCTTCAGAAATATCTAGCTTGCTAGAAATGAGCCCAGCGGACCTTTTCAGACTCACTTGAGATTCATCTGCAGCGGCATTGGCAGCAGATTTTGGCAGGAGCAAGACATCTAGAATAGAGAGTTTCAATTCTTCAAGGTTCGGATCATTTTTCTTATTTTTGTTTTGAGACACATCAGACAATGACTGCAATGTTTTCAACTGATATACGGAAGGAGATGAAGCATGATCCCTTTGAGAATCAGAGCGCTTTCTCTTCATCTTGGGTGCAACATTAGCATTCTTTATTTGAGTATGCTCATCGCCAAGTATTCCACGAAGAAGAAGACGTCTTTCATTAGAGTAGATATGAATTGCTTCCAACAGGAGTGATCTGTCAGCACTTTGTGATTCATCAAAAACATCATGCATACAGGAAACTGAAAGTTGTTTCAAGATCCTGCAATGCCTCTTCCGTCTGTCTGGATCAGCAACAGGGCCATTTTTGTCCATGATCCCACTAACAAGTAACTGCCTTGCATATGCCAATGGGGAGAAAATTCCAAACCGAGTGAGTTCAATGAGAAGTAACTGGACACGCTTAGAACCCTCACCTTTTTGTGCTTCATGTTGATCCATCCAGCATACTACAATATCATGCAAGGGGCCAGGGCTTTCAAAAAAATCTGATGTTTCTATACAATTCTTTTCTAGCTTTCTCCAATTGATTTTTCTGTCAAAAGATATTCCACCTACCCTTTTATCAGAAGCTTTACTACCCTGATCTGATCTTTGTATTTCCCTCATTTTCAGTTTCATTAGCCTAACAGCAACATAAAGTTGAGAAAAATCTTTTCTTCCGGTAAACCTTACATCATGTATGGGTGAAGTTCTGAAATCTCTAAATTCACAAGTACACCATTCGCAGAGAAGAAATACAGAATGAATTAATGAAGAGCTAACAAATTGCATCTCCTTCAATGATGATCTTAAGCACGGGCTTACTTCTGCAATCCAACCTTCATGCACAGAGGAATCAGACAGACCTTCAAACAGTAACATGTACGCCTCTCCAACCTCTCCTTGCGCAAGAGATTTATCCAACACCTGCACAACTTTAGCAACATTCTGTCCAGAAAAACCAGGGCTTGCAGCCTTTGCCAAATAAGTAGCTCGTTTCTGAATTGATGAAACTACACGTCTAAACCATGATGAGGGATATTTAACATCAGAATACTTGTCTCTTGGAGCATGGGAAACTTCTTCAGGATTAATCTTCAGGTGTTCATCTACAGGTAACCTAGAAAGAAATGATCCATCACTTTCTTTGAACATCAACAGGCGAGGCAAAGGAAAGCAATCCAGACCAACAAATGTATCCGGCACAGACAGTATGAGGTATTGAAGCATCTCAACAAGAGCAGAACAAGTATATGCTCTCCCAGGATTATTGACAAGATCAGAACCACTCATGGAAGGTTCCTTGAGAAAACGTAGAGTGATGTCCACAAGTTTACGCACATAACTCTGACATAAAGTTATGGTTTCTAGTAGTCCATATATGATTGGGAGCAGAAACTGCATAACCTGAAGCAAATCCTTATCCTACAGTGGTGACAAAAGGATATGGTTCAATTAATTAATAAATCCAATAAGAAATTTTAATTTTCACTAAATTACAAACACTTGTCAGAGAGATTATTTATCAAAAAAATCAGTACCTGAAACTGCAGAAAGACCCAGTCAATCACTTGAGAAGGAAGAACAAGACCTTCAGCATGGTGCCAATTAAGAAGGCGCACCACATACCACCACTTAAAATGCAATGATGGCTCCCCAGAATCCATGGGCAATGAAGCTGGATCACACTTTTGTTGCGTTGAAGAAGTGCATAACATTTGCTGTGGTCGATCTCTATTTGGTGGAACAGAATGAGAGTTACCTTTTGAGAAAAGCTCATCCAGAAGACACTGCAAGTAATCAGTGACATCCTTTGTCCAAATCTCAGTACGAGATAACTGAGTTTTGTCGGGAGATCCGGAAGAGACACTGGAAGATCCTGGCTTAATCTGCAAATTTTAAATGTTACAAAATTCGCTAAAAGATATCAGATGATCAGAATGAAATTAAATTGACAACAGCTGATGGCAAAGACTCCGACCAGAAAGCATGTACACGAACACTTAGCACGTTGAAAAGGGGAATTTTCAGCTCAATAGAAGTTAGAAAAACTTCTTATAAGCTACTAGAAAGGACAATTAGGATTTTCTGTACAGGTTATATTTACATGAGAGAATAAGCATATACTATAGAGCAATCCGAAAAGAGACATCTCCATTTGGTCAAGCATCACACAGAAAATGTGACAAAGATATACAGACTATTAACATTAGAAATCAAATCTAGAGCAAACAAACTTCAATCAATCTGATTTTACAGAGCTAAAATTTAGTAAGTAATTGCCATAAGATCCTTGGACACAAATATTCACATAATCCAAGAATATCCAATCTCAACATACAATAGGTTTTAATTTATTTTTCTTTGACTTGGCGGAAAAAGGGTAGTTGACTACCTGGTTAAGATAGTTGATTTTAATGAACCATGTTGCTCTAAGCAAGGGAACATTGTTTCTGATAAGAACTTCAAATAAAAACTTCTTCCTATAGCCATGAGGAACATGATCAACAAGAGACCGAAGACTTTTGTGGTATTGAGATAAGCCCTGAAAATCCAAACCAAAACAGGAATAGTTATAGCACATATACAACAAATACAGTCAATTGATAAGGAAATTAAATAACAGTAGACAAAAGCTAAACATCTCTTTCAAAATTAAAGAATATTTTAACCGCTACTCAGGTCATATATGTAAACTCCATCATTATCGCAATAAATGAATACAAAGAAATTGATGAAAATATGATAATATCAGAAATGTAAGCTTTTCGTTGTAGATGATGCATATTTGAAAGCATATCTAAGAGACTCCATTCAAAGTTCAAGATTTACCCACAGGTGTCAACTCAAGATTCCTACACAAGAACATTATAGCTTAAGACCATCATGTAGCATCAGGCTACTTGCTACGGTTACTTGCTTATGTTATGTAAGAGTTTAAATTATTTTTATTATATTGGAATTCTTGCTTTAGTAAGTTTCATGTTTTTCCTACATCCTAAAAATGGTCGATTTTGCATAATTCTTGTTATGTTTCAATTTGTAATGAACTATGATTAGGACATGTCGGAATCAAAATGAGATTAGGATTATAGATATTAAACTCTTAGTCAAATAAGGATAATTTTAATAGTCAAAGTAGGACTAAAAAATAATTAGTCGAGTATTATGTGATTAAAGTCAGTGCTTTAAACATACTCTCAAAATTAAAATTATCATGAAGAGCGTGTTAGTGAGAAAAGCTTCTATGTTAAACCCTGTTACAAGAGTGATACCAGACAGAAAGCATAAAAAATTCTTCCATGTGTGGTTGAGTAGCTCCAGAAGGGTATGTAATGGTTCAAGGAGTGGTATATACCAGTCATATTGCTATCAATACCTTTAGGGGTTAGAGGAATAGAGTCCCATAACCTATAATTACAGTAGAAATGCCACCAAACAGTCAAACACAATGTATAAGAAATGAAGTATGTGAAGTTGGTTTTCTGGACACAACACACATTACAATGGAGGATTTTTACAAAAAGATATACATTCATCCATCTGTTACTCTTCACAGAAACCAAATAAGTGTTAGCTTCTTTTTCGGCACAAAAATAGACAGATTGGAAGTCCAAATGCACCATCAATTATTTTTAAAAATAAGAAATTAAAAATTACAGGGTCCACTCGAAGCATTAGAAATAATTCTAAGAGAAGCTGGACTTTACACAGAAACAGAAGCTAGACGTCACAGAAAAAGGTCTCACAATAATAAAATCAATTACCAAATAAAGAGCATATTATATGCATAACTTAATAGCAGACCAAACTTTTGACATCTGATAGCAAGAATATGATCTCGCACATCACTCATCTAAAAAACAGTATGTGGCTACTGGCAAGTGGCTTAGATCCCAAAAACAGAATAGCATGCATTCATGCAATCGTTTCTTTGAAGAATATTCAATGCCAAACAACAAATCCGTGATTCTACACTTCACATATACCAATGGTAATAAAACGGTGCTAATCAGAATACACGCAGATATAAAATTTTGTTCACACATCCCAGACAATACTAAGCCGACCAATCCATATGAAGAAACAAATACTACCAAACCCAAGTGGAACTCAACAGGCAACTACAATAGCAGTGTGAACAATGAAGTACTCAATTCAACAAAGTCCATATTCCTTCCATATTTTGGACCATCAAATGGTCATAAGTCTTAACAGAAGCACTCACTCATCAGGCAATAAAGATATTTACCAATCAAGAGCACATAATCTTGGGAAAAGATCATGTACATTTAATTATACGTTCACCATATAATAAGAAAGTTTCAAAAAAGATAAAATCTGTACATGTGCATAAACCAAAAAAATAAAAAGGCCAAATTTGATTTGTATTTTCCTAAATGGCTCCGACTTATATAGAAACCCAAATTTAGAATTCACTTTGGTACGAGTAAGAATTCAACTTCACCGTTTGCTAGCCGGTCGATTTTAATCCTTGGGAGGGTTTGTTCAATACACTCTTTAGAGACATTTAATTTGACTTCGTTCAATGTTTTTCAAAACATTGGCCCAAAATCAATCTTTTTGGTGTTTTGCTTCTTTGTCAAGTAAAAATAAAAAGTAAAGTTGTGTGGGAAAAGACAAAGGACTTTAAAGGGCTGTTTGGTTTAGAGACCAGAAATGTAGTAAAATCAAGACAAGGGTAAGAAAGAAAAAGCAGTTTCAACTTCTAAAGTTATTCTTCAGTTTAGTTAGAGTTGATGTACACGACTATTGAAACCTCCTCACCATCTCGCTTGCTCCCATTGTTGAACACTTCTCATATTCAATCACGACCAAAAAACAAAAAACAAAGTTTCTACCCCACCCATTTTTCATCCATTAAGCCGCCGTCAATTTGATCTTCCACCATCAATTGTGTGCCACAGCCTACTGCTGCCACCATCGCAACAAGTTAGCTTTTTTAATCATAAAAATATTAGATCCCGAACTTAAGTGGTTGGTTTTGATCATCAAAAGGTTAATATTAGTTGAGTAAGATGTCCAACTTCAAAAAGCAAGGAAGCCTCAATTATGTAGGCTTTTTAGTTTTGTGGTTGGTTTTCTCAATTATGGATTTGCTGAAGACAAGGTGATTATTAATGATAATGTAGTTTTGAAGGCCGCATGGAGGCCATTGGTTGGCAGCAGTAGCTTCATATTGAACCCAAATTTATCATATCTACAACCAACCTTACCTATTATTAAAAAATGTCGTTTTAAATTCAAGCAAGGAAAGGGTCCAGTGTCGTGTATAGTTGCTGCCAAATATAAGCCAAGACCATTAGATATTGCTTGAATCGGCCTAAAAAAGCAGCAAATGTACACCTTTACGTTGCAATAGTGTCTATTTGGTAAATTTGGAAGCTACTATGTCTGGAGGATATAATATGAAATAATGTGGCCTTGTTTTTACACCATGTCCTTACCTAAACTATGTAATGAAATAGATTTGAGGCCATTACAAGTTTATGGAACTTTATCCCACATTAGTTGTATGTCAACAAATGTGGGATTTACAGAGTAAATGGACTCTCTCGCCTACTAGGCTAGTCTTTTGAGTGAGTTCTCTATTTTATTCTATAACAACCTACTAGGGCCAATATTTAAAAAATACCACAAACTAATTTCCTATTTATTCTCTCTATCTCGATATCTCATAATATAGTTCAAGAATCATGCCTAAGTATGCTTATCCATTTCTATCTGGGGTCAAAAATGTGGTGGAGACAACTAAGGCAAGCTAAATGGAGTATGAGACAAGGTCCAACAAGAGACGAGGAAATATGGTTCATGTTTTTGTGATTTGGCGGTGTAAAAAGATTGTTCAAGAGGTAACTTCACACAAGCAGCAGGTGCCCTTCCAACTTCCAAGTAGTAGTTTTATTGAAACTAAAGATTAAACAGGAAGGAATAAACTTTTTCTTTTTTCCGTGGGGAGAAGGGGGTAGGTATAGAGAGGGAAGAAATTCATGAAATGAGGTAGGTAAGAGCAAAAGAAACTAAATAGGGGACAAGAAAAGGAAGTCATATAAACAAAAGAACTTATAGGTATCAGTGTCACGTATACCATAAACTAACTGACCATATTGCACGAACCAAACCATCATCATACTTTCATGGGTAAAATGCGAAAATCAATATACAGAGAGAACTAGGTGTAGTAACCAGTATTAGACCCCATTACATTCACCACACACTAATAGAATTGATACTTAAAAGCAATTAAATTCGATGAGGGCAGTATTTAGACACACCTCAATCCACCTCTTCTTGAAGTCTTCACCATAAGACTTCTGCTCCGGAAAAACACCAGGCTTACTCAACAAGTTACCAGAAAGTGGTTCCCCATAAACTTGGCCAGCCTATAAAGTTTACCAAAGAATACAATAAGTTTTCATCAGAACATATAACCAGAAAGAGTTCAGAAAACCATTTATAAAGCAGCAAAAAGCAACTATGAAGGCTGAAATGAAAATACAATTACCTTACGCTTCTGAGCACGAGACTCATTAATAGCTCTAAGACGTTTTCTAATTGCCTGCATAAGTAGTAAGTAAGTAACCATCCCCTGCAAACTGCCCTCCTCTTCCCTAATTCAAAAAAACTACATTAAGAAGCACTTACCTCTTTGCATTTAAGTACAACAGGCTTTGAAAAATTATTAATTTGAGTGACCGAGATCTCTTTAGCTTCCTGTAGCAGGTAAAGAATAAGTTGACATAAGAAAACAGAGTAAAACTGTCCCTCAAGAACATGCAACAAACCACTAAGTCCAAGTAACAAAAAAAACATTTGTTAACATTATCTAACAAGTTCAGGAAAAATAGCTATCTAGCACAAATACAATGAGTTCAGTAGCACTATCAAAAAGTAGAAATAAGAGAGAGAATATAGAAAGTAATAGTGGTGGATTCATATTAAAAATAAATAAGACAAATTCAATAGGACATACTTAAAAGGAAAACGGGGCAAATTGAATAGGACTAACGAATAGGCAAGAATTAAATGGAAAACTGTAGGAGAAAAAGTGGGGAAAAAAATTAGGTGGTTGTTACCTCAAGTCCCTCGACAGTTTCTCTGTATCCAGATTGCACATATTCCTTGGTTAAAGTCTCTTCCAAGCAATTAAAATTTTGAGGATGAAAATCAGGTGGGCCGAGGCTAAAGAGTACCATGAACAAAGCAAAATTTTTAAAAAAATATCAGCAGCAAATTCAAAAAAAGAAAGAAAAAAAAAGAAAGCATCCATAAATTTACAATGTGACTTTAAAGATGATAAAGAAAAGGATGGAGAAAATCATCAATATGGAAGCAGCTAATGAATAGCTTATGTCAACCTCTAGTCCTCTTTGATACAAAATTCAAAATATTCATTACTCTTTAATAGATAAACCAATATTTGATAGAAGCACAACATAAACCTCAAAAAACCTGAATAAGTAAAGCGTGCAGAAGCAGCCAGGGAAAAGTACCAAATCCATCTCCAACTAACAATCAAATCAAATATTTCCAAATCAAACAAAATCATCAAACTAAAAGGGAGGAGAAATTTACCGAGAATTGAGTGGCTCTTTCTCACACTTCAACCTATATGGAGCAAGTGGTGGAACCCGCCTGTAAGATTTAAAGAAAATAAAGTTATTTGTTGCTAAAATTAAATCTAGAAATGTATACTCCATCTGAAAACAATGTTTGATTGAGAAATTTTTTTTAATCTAAAAACAATAAACTTTAAGTGCAAAATAAGCGAGATCTTCGCATTAAAAATAAATCAAGCCTAAGATGAAGCACATTCTAACTTGACGGAGTTGAGCAGTTTGGAAACAATCAGAAGCTTTTCATCTTAGAAATGCCTCATTGCGACTTAAAAGCTAAAACTATTCAATAAATACAAGCCATGAAATATATCCAAAGCATAGACAGACACAAATACATCTTAAGTCATTAAAGTACTGAATAGAAAATCAGGAAATCTTTAATCAAAGCACAATCTGACGTACGGCATAGCCTGCTAGCTCAACTTCACCCAAAATGCTAAGGCAGCAACATATGGAGAACAAGAAAAAGATAAACAAATGCCTAGGAACAAATTTACCATAATAACTTATGGAAAGATGGGACACAACGAGAGACTACGAACTAGTACATCAATTAATATCAAACATGACAGGCCCTTCTCAACCCTAGACCTAGAATAAGGAAGGGACAAAGTTGAACATCAAACAACTAGAGTAGTGTCCACGGCAGTCAACACCAACCACCTCTCAAAGACTCAAACACAAACGATTCTTAAAAAATTTTTTGGAATCATCTAGATACTGTTGAACGAAGTTCAATAGTAATCTTGAATACTAGTGCAGTTCATTAACAGAAAATTCTCCTATTTTAAAGTGAGAAAGCTCAATCTAAACCTAAATCTGCATTCTACCTTAACAACACCCAAAGCACACAGCCATTACTGGAATGTTTCTCAAAAACACACCAGACAAGCACATCCAAAATATCCATAATATATAGCTAATAGTCTTAAAACTTGGTGCACCAACCACATAATCCATTGTCAGACCTCAAAATCGAACCACAACCAACTCAACATTAATCTCACGACATCTGACTAGTAAAGTAGCCATCAACTTTCCAACATAGCTACACGCAAACTTTGCAATTCTAGAGCAATCAATCAATACTTTTAAAATTGTACATCCAAAAGACTACCAAGCAAATCTAAGTTCACTGATCTCCAAATAGAAAAAAGACGAGAAAACATTTCCACTAGCAATAATCAAAGATTCGCCCTTTTTGATGGTAAGAGTGATAAATTCAGCATTCATCATAAATTCAAATGCAAATAGTATGCAATATACCTCGAGTTTACAGAGAAATTCGAAGACAACGATGACGAATCACTTCGAACACTCGAGTCTCTGCTGGAAACACCTCCAAGAGCAGTGTTGTTATTAACAGCACTAGTGCAACCACCAGCATGATAACGGTGCATTTCTCCAAACTATCAGCAGCATACTGCGTCCACCATTCACCTAACTATTGTTTCTGCAATTCCATCCAAAAAAAAAAATTAAAACGCAACAAAAATACATACTTTAGCAAAAAAAATTAAAACTTGACAAAATCAATTCACCTGAATCCAATAAAACAGAAATTCCAGCTGAAATCCTAAACCCTAATCTCCCAACACTAAAAAAATTCCCGAATCAGAAACCCTAGATAAAATTAGGGTTTCTAAACATGAAGATCAAGTGAGTAACCCAACAATCGAAAAAATTAGGGTTTTAAGTAACTTGATTTTTCGACGATAAGTTCAGAGATGCTGAATCAAATGAATCCAGATAGGGAAAATTGACTGTGATTATGAACAAGAAAATTTTGGGTTTTTGAAATCAACGACAAGCACGGGAAAAGGGAAGATTGCGGAGGAGAGAGATAATTGAAATTGTCGAGACGGAGACGAAAAAGAGAGAGGTAAAATCAAGGGATTTTCCTTTTTTTTTTTCTATTTTCTTTTGTAAACTCTCTACTCTCTTGTCTTTGATGGAGTGACTTATATTTTTTCTATCTACTAAATTCCTAACCTAGGTGGGAAGGGTCATAATTAATGTATATAAATATTAAAATATTAATGTTTAATTATATTTTAAACAGTCAGTCTCCTGAGAAACCGTCTTTCTGAGAGACGTCTCTCAAGCCCAATCCATTAAAGCTTATTTCTTATATTTACTCTATATTTTTCCTAATAGGTCAACCCAATTAGATATGGTCTCTCAAAGAGACCGTCTCTCACAAGAATTTGTGTATGTAAAATTGTCAGATCTCATACACAAAGATCGTATTTTTTTAATTTTAAATTATTATTGGTTAAAGTTGTTATGTATTTGCTAATTTTATCCCTGATTTAGATGTCGTATGACTCTTGATTAATAAATTAAGTATTATTAAAAAAAATATTATAGTTTAAGGTTTTCTTTGGCTTACTGAGTTGCGTGAGAGGAGGAAAAAGTAAAATGAGAATTGAACTAGACAATAACCTAAGAAAACAGTATTTGTTTTACAATTGAAACAAGATCTAGTTATTTGGTATGTGAGTATTTACTAAAACTCAATTTTTAAGTGGTAGTTTATAATCACTTTCTTTTTCTGCCTAAATTTGTTAGGATAACATTTTAATTATAGGAATTAGCGTTACATCTTCAAAGCATCTTCAAAGTAGGTAAATCAATCAGAATAATCACATATGGAATAAAAAATTATTATATGCGCAAGACACATGTTATAAACTCGCTAACATATTTCCCCTAGTTTAAATTATTTGGTATAATTCTTGTTTTCACATTATTTAGTGTATTGTTTTCTCTCTAAATTAATATCGTTGATTGTGCACTGATACGAGTTTAACAAGATTCAATTTATATTTTATTTTTCATAATAACATAAAGACTAAAAACTAAAACAATGTCAATTAATGAATAATGAATAATAATTACTATGCAAATGTAACAACTGATTTCGCACCACATCTTTTGAATGCATCATTAAGTGAGAAAAAATTATCAGCATTCACATATGAAATGAAAAATCATAATAATATATTTTACATTCAGATAGAGATTTTCAATTAATTTTAGTGAAGTGATGGATCTTAACGCATATATTAGAGTAATTAACGTCATTAACTAAACACAAAAACTAGAAGAGCCAAAATTAGAGATATTGTCTCTCGATGATACGACCTCAAACAAAGAATCTATATGTTCAGTGATTTTTCTAATTTTTGTGGACCTTTCCATTAGCCTGAAAATCTTATGCATATGACATATTCTTGATTATTGAAACTTACACTCTCACCTATGAGAAAACTGAAATTTCGAAATTGTAATGAACTTAAAATGGGGAAAGATAGGTCAACAACAATGTGGATAGTAAGAATGAAGACAAACATAATAATTGAGACTTGAAGGAGCCAATGAAAAAAAAAGAATAGATTGAAGAAAAAAAATATGTTGATGATCACTAAAATTATTTTTTTTCAATTGTAGATTAGTATTATAAGGTCAAAAAAAGTTGGGTCTTTGTTGCCAACGATCTCTTGCGTTGATTAATTTTATTTCATGTAGTTGACACTTGACTCCATATTCGAGATTAAGAATTTAACATTGTTGTCTTTTGTTATACTCTATTAAGGTATGTAGGGTTTAGGATTAAAAAAGCCGAGTCCTATTTTTTCTATGCTCATCGCTCTATACTTGCATGTTGTATCATAGAAGTAACATTAGCTCGTTGTCATGTTGGTTACAGTGCATGGCTAGGTACACTAGAAGCATGTTTTATGTAGGTACACTTGATCCGGAGACTCTTTGGTTGCATTATCCTTTATGGATATGGGTTGCCATCTTCCTTTCCTCCATAGACCTTGCTCATAGTCTATATGAGTGGCATGATGAAGCATAGCCAAGCTGAACTCATTGCCGTCAATTGTCATCTATAAAAGTAGGTACAAATCTATAACGTACGATTACAAGGCTTAAGTTCTTTCGGGGCAAGGCCAAGACACGAGTTACTTCAATTCCAAAATACTTTCATACAATAACAAACATAAATGTTCTAAAATAAGCTAACAACGCTGGTTTTGGCTATGGCGGCTTCAGAATATAGCGTACAAGTGAAACTAAGACGACTAACATTAAGAATGCAACCAAAGACGATCATGTAGCCTTTCTTCTCCAGCCCCAAACATCTCATCAACCCTCTCACCATCACGATAAAATTGAAATGTAGGTGTGTAGCGAATATGCTGAGTGGTCTCGGGGCACTCGTCTATATCAGCATATACAAAGGAAAGCTTCGGGAACTCTTCGCTGAATTGCTTGAATGCAGGAAGAATCTGATTGCAAATCCGACACCTATGATGCAAAAGATCCGTCATTACATGCTTGTGCATGAAGAATTCACTCGCATTGTCCAACCAAGTCAGTAAGTCTACAATAACAAAGATTAAACTTCAAGGAGCTAATGATAATGCCAAAGCCTTAATCCCAATGTGGAACAGTTTTCGTAAAATCAAAACAAATCTCCGATGGCCATCGCTAACACACGCAGAAGAGGAAGGGAAATTTGAACTTACCAAGTAGCACCATAGCTGATTACTGCCTGCAATCATACATAAGATATAGTCAAATAGTGATCTAACTTGAATAAGCCAATTTTATTTAGTGATCACATTGCTTGTTCAAAACAGATTATCAAAATGACTAAGCATTATCATTTCAGAAGTAGGAAAAACTAGAAAGGACATAGGGCACACAGGAGTTTTGGAAGTACGGATCTGCAGAAAGATATCAGTGAGGTCTTGGTCCGTGGAAGGCATTTTCAAATTGCTCCCTTCTTTCTTATATATATTCCGCTTTTCGTCTGTCTCGTTCTTTCTCTTCACCTCACTTCCCATATTCTCTTTAATTGGTCGTGACCGTTGATGACAGACAAGGTTGCAGGTCTTTATCGATGATAACCAAGAGCAATGGAGATGCTAAGCTCCAATAAGTCTATTCCTTGTAGAGTGAAATAAATTTTACGCCCTCCTTTGTGTCAATGCAAATGAGATTCTGCTATCAACCTGACCTTACCTGCACAGTTAATCATAGTCGGACAATTAAAAAGAAACAGAAATCAATTACTCTGATGATATATTTGCACTTCTCTTTTCCGGTCATCTTAGATTAATTTTAAAAACCTATTTTTGATGAACTTCATATGTCTTGTACAAACCTATTAAACCTAAAATACACATATGGATCTAAATTATGCCCCACTATAATCTATTAACCCTTATCAAAACTTATTAAATGTTGAGCCTAAAATACTTTGACATAAATAATGCCTCACTATAATCTATTAAGTCTCATAAATACTTATTGAACATTGAACCTAAAATACTTCAATCTAAATCATACCCCACTAGAATCCATTAACCCTTATCAAAGCTTATTAAATGTTGAGCCTAAGATAGTTCGATCTAAATCATGCAGCACTCAAATCACGAACCCTTACCAAAACTTATTGAATGCTGAACCTAAAATACTTCGATCTAAATCATGTCCCACTAAAATGTATTCCTTATCAAAACTTTTTTGAATGTTGAACCTAAAATACTTCGATTCAAATCATGCACCACGATTATCTATTACCTTATCAAAGCTTATTGAATGTTGAACCTAAATTGATAGAATTTAGAAAACGGGCCTGGGCAACCCAAACAAGGAGGAGAAGAGGTAGTCCACTCATAAACCCAAAGAATGTTCACTACTAAAACCAATTGGTAATAGTAGGAGTTACTCCTTGAGTATATAAAGTGATACATACTCTTCTCTTTCTCCGATGTGAGACAACTCACATCTGGGTAACACATGGGCACTTCAACAAATCTATTAACCCTCATCAAAACTTATTGAATGTTGAACCTAGATTCCTCAAATACTTGGGTCTAAATCATGCACCACTGTACATGCATACACACTCTCCCAGTCTCTCTAGAGTAAACCTTAATTTATAACTACATTGGACCTTGTCACAACATCCCTAAGAGTACATTATCAAGTAATAACCAAATCCATCTCATTGGAGCAATGCTCCACTGTACGCACGCTTTCTATATATGCACATTCCTGAATCGGCTAAAAAAATCAAAGTTCTTGGGTCTTGGTTTATAAGTTATACCAGAAGAGTAAACCGGTACACTAATGAAAAAACATCTCTTCTTGCATGATAAAGCTACATAAATCCAACACGAGTCCCCTAGCACGCCAAGGCAAGAGTCATTTTACTGTTGTAAGGTCAATGAGATTCAATATTGTATTACTCTGATTCGTCTTTAAACACGATTCTTGAACATTATCAAAAACTAAACATTCAAATGGCCAAGAGCGAATCTAGAACAGTAATATAAGGTAAGGTGAGCCGAACAAAACACTCAACCCTACATGTGCACCAAACCAATTTAACTACCAAATTAACTTGACTGCCACCTTTCTGCGTTAGATGTTACACAATTCATTATAAACAGGTTTTCTCCCCTATAAATGGTTTTCAATCATCATAAACTATACTAAAACAATATGTTAATGTAACACGTGTCACTACCACAATGATTCGTTTACCGCCGAAAGCACTTCTCTAAGAAATTATTCAGCGCATTTATCACAATTATTACAATTGCCTTCAAATATGTTTATTGTCATATTACAATTACTACACGAATTAGTATTTGGAGAAGTATTCCTGGTTGACTAGCTACAATTATTACAATTGCTCATAAATATATTACAATTATTACAATTGCCCACAAATAAATCATCTTACCCGACCAAAATCATGCTTTTTTTTCATCATTGTGTATTAATTAAATCTCATATTTGAATTAGATGTTTTCAAACTTTTGAGTATTAATTAAATCTCTTATTCTTAAATTTCTATATATTAACATAACTCATATGACTATCTAAAACACACTTCATTAGCATAAAACAATGATAAACAATTTTTATTTGTTTTTGAGTATTAACAATGATAAACAATTTTTACTTTTTAGCAACCAAAAAACAAAAAGATAAAAGTGAACTTACATATGATTTTCTGGATCAAAAAGGCAAAGAGTACTTCTTCTTCAAAAATATCTTCAAAAGTTTCAATCTTTAGGTTATACAGAGGGCATCTTCAATCAGATTATAAAACATTGAAAAAAAAACAACAATCTTAACTGATTTTGTTGTTTTTAAAAGAAATTGGTTTCAATTAACCGATTAGAATCAAATTAAAGACAAAACCATTGAATAAGAAATTTAGAGAGAGATTATGTCAAAAACGGCTGGCAATTGGCATACAGATGAAGATTTGATTGAGTTATCCCAATTCCCAAATAGACTGAAGACGAGAAAAAGGGTTTTTGCCTGTTGGTACTCTAATGTCGAAAACGGCTGGCAATTGGCATAAAGATGAAGATTTGATTGAGTTATCCCAAATAGACTGAAGACTATAAATAAGGTTTTCATTGGGTCTATTATATGATGGGCCAAGTTTTCCATAGTTCATTTTGCCCATGCTAAAAAAGGAAAATGTAGACAATCAAAATAAAATAATTGTGTATCGAAAATTTTAAAAAAAAAATTCAAATGATATAATTATGGTGAGATAATTTTTATTGGAGTGATTGAATGTACATTTAGGAGTCGTTTGGTTGACGTAGAAATTAAATTCCTATGGGAAGTTGTAATTCATTGGAATTTACTTTCTTTGTCAATTTCCTAGGAATTACTTAATATTGTTTGTTTGACAATAGGTATTTTCATTTCCTTAGAAGTAATTCATGGGAATTGTTAATGACTAAGGGGGTATATGGTAATCTAATTCCTATGTCTCATAGTAATTAACTTCCATTGGATTTTATAATTCCTAGGAATTTAAGATTTTTTGGCAACGAAACAAATTAGAATAATAATATTTCCTAGGAACTTAAAATTCCAAGGGTAATAGTTCTAAAGTGATTAATTATAAATTTAAAGTAATCACTCACAATTTAAAGTTTGACACCTCACTTCCTAGAGGGTTTTTTTAGTAACAACAACAACAGTGTCCATACTCATTATTCAAATAGCTTTATTTCGGGTTTGTCAGACCATATAGGTAAGGCTGCAAATACTGGTGAGGATCAGGTATCTACGGAATCTAGGACCATTTCATTTCTTGAAAGCAAGTCTGTGTAGACCATGAGGGATTCGAATAGCTAGCCACTGCTCCATAAACTGCAAACAATGTACGCTGAAAGTACATTGAACAAAGATATGATCATTGATCAATAGACTCGGGTGCAACATTGCACATTGGACAAACGTACCCCCATTTAAACCAATGTATCTCTGGTTCTACCTGCACATCCACTCACTTAATTGAAGCTTTACAGATCAGAGCCTCTTCAGAGCCTAACTACCCAACTAACCGTTATGGAAGGGTTGAAGAGCATCCAATCAGCACCTTTCGGGTAAACTTCGTGCATCCATTTGATCCATAAGAACTCCTGCATTGAACTGATATGTCAGGCAAGCTTGCCCACAGACACTAGATTGCATACATCAAGGTTTCGGATCCTTAGGTCACTACTCTTCGGTTAGGAGACCTTAGACCAACTGACATTACCTCCAGAACTTTTGGTAAAATCATCGTGCCATAAAAAAGATCGATAAGATACTATTATTATTATTATTATTATTAATACTATAATTTTTTTTCTTTTATTTTTTTATATTACCGAGCATCATATCGTTGTTATAAACACTGATTTAAATTTCTTATAAATATATTATATTTTACAACAATAAGAGATTTATTTTAATTTTAGATTGAATATTTATACGTCAATGTGGTAGGAATACGTGTAGGATCAAATATTTGTTAACTAATTAAGTTTTATTTATTATTACATGATTTATTTTATCTATTTATTTTGATTGGAATGTTTTTTATTTTTTTATTTTTTTATTTTTATATTACCCAAAATTATACAATTTTTATAAACCAATAATTTTTTTTGAGTAACTATAAACCAATAATTTAAAATTCATATAATAATTAATTACATATATAATATTAATAATTGTTTATTTAAATTATTAATAAACCGTGCTTATTACGGGAATCTATCTAGTTTCCTATAATCCAATTGTACTTATACATTAGAAACCCTATCGGCTAGCTTTGATAAAAGATTCACGATTTTAACAAATTCAGTATGCATTTCATCACAATTGAAAAGATTGAACTAAATTAAATTACCTAACATTATAATCTGCAATTGGCAAGTCCAAAAATCTATATTACATATAAATTCCCACTTCTCACAAGCAAGGCATAAGAGCTTCAAATAATTCATAGTTTACAGAGGAACTATCAGAAAATAAGCATGTATAAGAAGTAAAATAAGTACCTGAACCAATATAGCATACTCCTTCTAAAACTACGGCCTCTAGCCACTTCGACCTCATAAACCCTAATTTCCAAAACAAGGTCAGAACCCTCAAAATCAGAGATAGAAATTGGGAGTATTTGATAGATGGAAACAAATAATTAAAATGTTTAGAGTTGCAGAAATTAATAACGATGTCGAAGGAGTATAAGAACGAGTTTTTTTTTTTATTACCTACAAAATAATTGTACCGATTTTTCTACGCGAATCATACATATTGATTAACGACGAATAATAGTAATTTTAATTTTTAAGGGTATTACACTAGAGTAAACTTGGGCAATCATATGACCTGTTATAATAGGTAATTTATCAAACAAATAATTAAAAATTAATGTAGAGTTAGAGAAAAAAATTTAAAATTTACATAAAAATAATTACATTTTTTTACCATTTTTTTAATTTATTTTTTTTTTAAAAAAAATTGTTATAACAAGTCATCCAATTATTGTGTTTACTATAAGAAAATACACCATAAAGTTTGGATTAATCATGGTTAATCAATAGATGTAATTATTATAGGTAATTTTTTCTCTTTTAAATCGTTTTTTTTATCACTCAAGTGGACTGACTTGATATTATGATATTCTTTCCAAGTCCTAACCAAGGTGGGAAGCATAATTAGTGCATGGTATAAGTATAAAAATATCAAAGTTTAATGTACTCTTGGTTTATGTTTTCTAGTTATTTTGGTGGGAAGCATAATTAGTGCATGGTATAAGTATAAAAATATCAAAGTTTAATGTACTCTTGGTTTATGTTTTCTAGTTATTGGTACACTTAAAAGGAAAATATTGAGAAGTACTCGCCTCAGCCCACGTGATTATGTATTTAAATTCATCTCCATGATTATGTATTCAAATTCATCTCCACTCCCTATAGCCAACTGAATACCTATGACGATAGTTTAAATCAAGTAGGTATGGAGCAGGCAAGACTCCATACTCACCATCTATCAACTATCTATGAAAAGCAAAAATTTTATAACCATATCATCAATCCAATAGCCACCAAATTTATACTTATATACCTACCTATCCCAACTAAAAAGCCAAAAAATTTTACCCGCCGATCATCCCTAAGCCTGGCATGACTTGAAAAAGGCCGAGGAAAAAAAAACATATATATGTGTAATACTTCATTTCATTTCATCTTTTATTCTTCTAAATACACATACACTCTTTAATATATAGGAGTTGGAAAGATACTAAAATAGCCAGCTCCACACACCCGAGTTAAAAATGTACATACAAAAACTATAAACCAGAACACCCTCTATCAAAAATCTACACTACACACACCAAAGTCTAAAACAAGCTTCTCAAACAGTAAAAATCTCCCACGATTTCGAGTGCATCGGTTCACGCCTCAGCAATGAATCCGTCATGACTAAGAAACCTATTGTGTCAGTGATTACAGTAAGATTGTGAGAAGTTACTCGATACAGCATTACTGTCGTCCGATATAACTCCGTGAAACTACGTATATTGTCTGCGAATGGAGGTTATTCGGGCAGATTTGCAACTCCAGTTCCATGAGTATCAAAGACTGCCCGATATTCCAATGGAAACCCCCGAAAGGAAGATGTTCACATTTATACGTCAACATTTACAACACTCTCATTTGCTTCGGCTAGCGAGAGATGTATGTTTTCGATCTCCAATTTCTCACTAAAAACGCTCAATATCGCCTCTTCCACTATATCCTCAAGAATGGCCTCTTGCATCTGAATCCCAATACTTTGGCAATCGAGCTGCACGTCGATCCAATTCTCGGTTTTTTCCAAGTCTTTTGCTATAATCTGGTCTAGTGTACGAGACGGAGCTTCGAGCTTTAAGTACCAGTCAACACCTTTCCATGACTCGGTAAAGAGGTCTTTTCCTTTCATCTCTGGTTGAATATACGGCGTTGCAAGTGATAGCATGCAGCCAAAGTTCAACCGACAAATCTCGATTAGAACTTCAGTGATTAGATCAAAGAGAGCATTGAAGTCACAAGTAAGGAGGTCAGGAAGAAAATCGATTTCATCAACCAATGATGGGTTTACGAGATGTTCTTCAAAAAGAGACCTTCGATGAAGCTCGTCCCAAGTTAAGCCCGACATCTGGACCACATCTTTAACAAACTCAACTGTATACTTTTCATCGGTCACACAAATCCTATAGCTGGGAACTTTTTCTAAAGTTGCTGATATTTCTTCTCCGAATCGTATTTGTCGTGGTTGAATGGGCTCTATATCTGAAAATTCAAACAGCATATTGGGTCATTTCGATTATTCAACCCAGTAAAAACTTTTGAATTCGCGATTCGCTCAAAATGGTTCAAAAGTACCTAAAACCGACCATAATTCGTTTTTTCCGATTCGCGATTTGCAAGACAATTAGCGAATCATGTGACACTGACTCAACCTTATGCACCTAATTTCATTAGCATAATCTTACCGTTTGAGTACTTTTTGCCAGGAGGACTGATGTCGTCGTCTTGAAAAACTGGATCGAGCACAGAAATGGGGCTAGGCTTGCTTGTTGCATCACTTGCAGTATCTAGATCTTCACCTTTCCCATTCACTTTACAAATAAGTGTTGATGCATTCGAAGAAGACGACGGTTCATTCTCCTCACATATGTCCTGCAGAAAACCCGAATAGAAAGCTCAATATTATAACCAGGAACAATGAGCCAAGAGAAATGACAATTTCTTTAGGATAGGATGATGTATTTAACCTCTTTCAAGCTAGTTTGATTCAAGTTTTCTTCAGAGCATATCGAGGAACAATCTACTTGATCACTTTCTGTAAAGAAAAGTGATGAATTTGGTTTGGAAAAAATTTCCGTCAGCTCATTTTCTTGCCGAGATTCCACAAGAGTAGATCTCACGGAGTCTGCGAAATGGAAAGAGTTCACACTGAGTATTCTTCAGCAATGAAAATCACAATATGAAACTCTCAAAATGAAAGGAAAATGTAGACCTTCGGAAGTAGGAATCGCACCGCCTTGTACGGGTTTTTCGATATTGATCCCATGAGGAAGCTCGTCAGTGATACTAGGTTCACTAACACGACCCTCGACTTCATGTTTTTCGGCAGCTACAAATGGTTTGTTTTCGGAATCTTGCTTGACTTGAATGCCTTGGAATGCTTTTTTAACTCCCGTCTGAGATTCTTCGTTAAGAGGCAATCTCAGTTCTCCCTCTGTTCTAGGACTGCAAATAGGAGAATTGTAACCAGAATAAGCAAGAATTCTCCCAAGAGACCTGGGCCTTCTTTTTCCGGGATTATTCCCATCGATGTCGGTATTCCCTACAATTTCAGCAAGATGTTTTTTAGCTTCAATGTAGATGTTGGATACCCTTTGCTCAGGCGTAAGAACACCGCCATCCTTCAGTTTTCCCGTCTTGTCCACCTTGTTGCCAACCAACGCTTTCGGAACTTTTTCGATAAAGAAATGGTCTCTACTAGGAGAAGCCATTCCCGTCGTTTCTCCACCAATTTTCTTTTCTCGATTGGCCGATTGTCGATCTGACAACCCATGATGCTCTTTCCTCATGGCCTGTATCAACTTTTTCTTAAACTCGGTGAACGAAAACGGAGAAAAGGTTCTCTCAGTTTGACCTTTATCTCCAGTAGTCTTGAGAGAATCTGGCAATGAACTGCAAGGGGTGCCTGCGTCCGAAATTCCGGAACTCGGTGGACCTGGCCTTAAAACAACAATTTTGCTAATATCTTCACAAGAATCAGTTCTCTTCGATGAATTCCTCTCGATACCTTTAAACCTCCTCCAGAAGTAGTTATGTTGTTTAGCGCTGCCGATATCTTGTCCCGACACATCAGACCCCGTCAGCACTTTGAATTTACCTTCTTCGACTTGAATATCCTGTGAACTTTGTATGTGTTTCACCAACTGAGAATGGGGATCCTGAAGCAGCTCGAAAAAGAACTCTTTGTTTGAATTCAGGACCTGAAGAGCGTCTACGAGTTCTTTCGAAGGTTGAATTTTACCATCTTTAGAGCACCCATTTTCATTAGTAAAATGATTCACTAGTATTTTGGTTGCCTCCCACAATTTGTTCTCCAAGACGGAAGGATCTTCGACGGGTTTTTGAGCATGTTCAACCCCGCGAGCATACTCTAAACAACTAGTATCTTTCGGGTGAATTCTACTACAGAGTTCTTCCACAATCACATTCAGGTCAACACTACTACAGGATTTGTGTTTTCGGTGACTAGACGGCTTTCCAGCAATCAGTTGATCAGCAGCAACAAAACCGCTAGCATCTAGATCAAGCGACATTTTGTTTTTCATCCACCGACGGTTCTTTTTTATATGACCTCCATCACTTGAGGTATTCGGTTTAGTTTCCCCATTAGCAATGCTTTCTTGCCTTTTCTGATCTTGCTCGCCGAGCATCTCTTCCTCCATTAGCTCTTTCACACTCAATTTCGCATTGTCGCTTGCTGAAGTTTCAAGTTGGGCAGATCCCTAAAACATGCGCATATAGAACCATCAATAGCATGTAACAACATTCTATTACACCAATGGCATTAAGTGGTTCCCAACAAGGGGGTTCATGGGTCAGATATACACAACCTTATCCATGTTAGTGATAACAAAAAGATTGTGTCCGATTGACCCCTGTTAGCAAACATCATCGGTAACTTCAAACAAATAAGTGCACATGATTTAACGTGTAATAGCATTCCATCATCCCAATGGCAATAAGTGGTTCCACCAAGGCGGGGTTCATGCATGAGGCTTAGATGTACACAAATCCATGTTAGTGATAACACCAATTGACCCTTGATAGCAACATCATCGGCAACGTCACATAAATATGTGCGCATGATTTAATAAGTCATTATAGTATAATCCATTATAATTTAAAACCAGAGAATTACAATCTTTGGCCCCATCGAAATAAGGGACATCATCAAAGACATGTAACCAAGCACAAAACCAATACTAATCAATAACAACAAAGGGCATAAATTTCAAAGGATTGAAAAAAGAGGGCAAGCTTACACTGATATCATTACAGATTTCACATGCATCAGTTAACGATTCGAGCTTAATATTAGCATATGCAGGTCCTGCAAAGAGCAGGAAAAGACTTCGGTCACTGACACTGGCCTACATTGTTCTCAAATAGACATTAATTTTCCAGACAGTATCTTTACAGATGAGAAATCATTCGGTTTAATGACAGTATGGTTCACTATAAGATCATAAAAGAACAGAAAATACTCAAACAAAGACAAAAAATATTACCATCTAATCGCTTACTCCCACGCTTCCTATCAGGCAGCATTTTTTGAGAGGACCGACCATGGCGATAATCAAACATACTAATCAAACTCCACATACATCCAGACTGATCCCTTTGATATCTTGCAACCCGTTTTCTCGATTTCTTTGCCATAGTGAAAAGAAAGTTCCTTCAACTAGAATGGATTGCCTATCCACATAAAAGAACAAAACAATTAAACACATGTAGTAGAATAGCTATTTAGAGAAACTCTTTCCAAACATCCACCTAATATACAAACAGTGCCAAACCCTTAATCCCAAAAGATCGGCATCGGCTACATGAACAAATAGTTCCAGTGATCGTCCACATGAGTTTTCCATTCCAATATACACAACATCATAAATCATCTCCTATTATACATAAATACAGCTATAGCTACAAGGAAAAAAAGACAGTCTGAATAATCTATGCAAACTTTTTCCTAAAGCAAACAGTTATAAACAAGAAAAAAAGTGAAGATCTCAAACAGTTGGGTATCTAGATTCAAGCATTGACCATATAGAGGATTATGCCATTAATTAGCAGGCAAATTATGGGTAGTTTCATAGTTCTAAATTGATTAATCTCAATTAGAAATTAAATCAAGATCATTACCCTGAAGTTCTTTGTGAAGATGAACAAGCATAGATTCCTTTTCCAAAACTTAAGCAACAATCAGGAGCGGAGCAAAAATACACCATAAACTAAAACAAAAGAGATTAAACTAATATTGACTAATATTTGAGGCCTGATGTATGCGGTCGGATATCTTGCACATGCTCAGAACCACCCGGCCAAGAAAAAGAAAAACATGAACTACAAGAACAAATACTTGACAATTAAGTAGACATAAAGATGAAGAAATACCATTACCTTATGAAATAAAAATAGTTAAACCCAACAATGAAAAGGTGTGATTCAAGCCAGGCTATCAAAAAATTCCCACTAAGAATCAATCAAACCTTCAAAAGACAGTTTCCCACTTGAAAAAAGCTTAATTTGATAGCAAGGAATCAAATCTTCCATACACAACACTTTCTCACTGGAAAAAGAAAGATGCCAAGCCCTCAAATTCAGGTAATCTTTCTTCATGCAAACCCAAATTTTCACAAATGGGTTACCAACAAAAAACCCAATTCTTCAATCAACCACATGATAAAATAAAAATAAAATGAAAAAAAAAATTCAACCTTGAATTCCCAGAAACATCAAGAATTGGGTATTACTCAAATCTCCTCCATTGTTAAAAAAACCATTAATTCAGGATTCACCAATTCAACACACCATTAGAAATAATACTACAACTTTTACCAAATCCCAAATTTCAAGATGAAAAATTCAAGACTATAATCATTACACCCAGAATTTAATTTAAAAAACCCAACTTTTATTACTTTGTACAAATAAAAATCAAATGCTAAAACCGACCAAAAAGGTCTCAATCAAAAATAATAGTAGGGTTTTCCAATATTTCAACACTGACCATCTTTTCTACTTCTATTATCTAATGTACCAAATCCCATGTGGGTAACTTCCATTAATGTCTGATCATCAAAGTAGAAAAAGAGTAATATACAGAGAATAATAAAAAGGAAAACAAATTGGGTAAACAGCAAATAAAGCAAAAGGTGAAAACTTTGACAAATGTTGGGTTTTGTTGGTGATAAAAATTAACTTGGACCCACAAAAAATCAACAATGTTTTTTTTTGAGATTGCTTCAAGAAGAAAGAATCTGACACAAATTTTTGTTGCCCAAAAATAATTTGCAGCTAATTTTGAGTGTACCCACTTTTAATCATGATAAAAAAGTTAATGCTTTTTTTTCTTTTAGTATTCTATTTCTAAAATACTTTATTTTTATAAGAAAATGAGAAGCCCAGAAATGGTTGGGACCAAAAAATTCAGGTGATTGCTTCATAAGGGTATTTGTGTGCGATGATTTCAATGGAAGGTAGAGTTAGAAAGAGAGAAAAATGAGGGGATGAGAGGGAAAATGGAGGTATTTTAATTAAACTTTTTGACTTTTTATGTAATGGGTGACAACTTAGGGAGGGAGTATGGTTGTAAATATATGGTGTGTATCACAAGATATTGTGAAGGAATTTTGTATAGGATGAGTTGGTGGTCCTACAAAGAATATTGAGATTTTAGGTTCTTGAGATTTTTTTATTTTGTTTTTTTTAACACATTTTTTTTAAGACGGTTTTATCGTAGAACGTTGGCATGTATATGGATTGAATAGTCTAACTTTTATACCTATTAGTATACAAACTTCGATCCTTGTCTTCAGATCGTCTCACAAGAATACTTACAAGATTAACTCTTTTGTTTATTGTTGTGTATGTTTGAGTAGGCTCCATAATGAAAATTGTATTAGGATGTGTAATGTGTTTGGGATTAAATATTTCATTTCAAATCACATATTACTAGACATGCCCCTCTCGACCAACGTTTGTTACTGTTCTGTGCCGCTACTTATCGCTTGTTTAGTTATTAGTACGTATTATATTTGTTTACTTAGTTGAATACTATGCATGGTTAACATGGGTGTGTGTTGCAGGCTATCGGATAGTTGCATGTGTCTCTCTTTGAAGACCTTTTTGGATCAAAGGACTCTTTGACCCACTCTCCTGTATGGGTATGAGCTACTGTCTATCTTCTTTCCCCAGACCCTGACTATAATTTGTCTATGTGCGGGATACACCGGGTACGATGATGATGATGATTTCAAATCATAGAGTTCAATTATGAAATCATAATGAAGAATTTGAGAATGACAAGGTTTAGTTTGGAATGTCATCCTCAAATTCTTGTCTTTAACCACTTTTATAATAATGGCGAATTTGACTCAAATTCAAATTTGAATTTTTGTTATTTTTCAAACGCTAAATTTGAGTTAAATCTATATTTGCGAATAAAATTATCATTCTCAAACATAGCATTAAGAAATTTTGATAAAAGTAATATTAAGAGATTTTGGTTGAGTTAGACGGATGGCAATGGGTCGGACTCGGCTCGGATTATACATACTTCGACTTTGCTCCAGATAATAGTCGGACTTTTGTTTTCAGTCCACCTCCATTCGGAGTCGGATTATGCATACTCCAAGTTTGCCCCGACTCGAACTCTCGGATCTCCAACGGAGTCGGATGTAGAGTCGGATTATTATCAAACAGTATCGTTGTGATATTGTACTAATGATTTTAAAGCATACGAAAGTAAAAAAATATATTTTTCATATACAATTTAACAAATAAATATGTACTTTAATTTGAATTCAATTTTAACAATAGAAGTAATCCTACTACTAAAATTTAACAAAGCTTTCTCGTATTTTGATTTGACGTATTTTATTTCTCATGATTTCATTTGTCTTATCTTGATTCATTAATCTAAATTTTAGTGTAAAAGTCACATTTAGAGTTTTAAAGGAAACAAAATATTAGTGTAAAAGTCGGATGTCCTTCAGGGTCGGAGTCGGGTCGAAGTCTCGGATTTTTAATAAGGTCCACCTCCGGTCCGTCTCTAACTCGGACTCGGATCGTAAAGTCGGAGTCGGAGTCGGATGTCTTTTTCCTCGGACTCAAATCGAATTATTTTCCTCGGATCGAGTCGGACTAGGGTCGAATTCGGACTGAATTGCCATCACTTTAGACTCTTTATATGATATATGAGAAGTCGACGTACTAGAAAGGTCACAATTCTGGATTCCATTCACCTTAGTTTTTTTAAAGTGAAATTTTAACACCATATATGAGCACTGAGAGAGAGGTAGTGATCGAGAGGGGCGTAATAAAATATACGAAACAAATTTTAAAATTTTAATAAACATTTGATGGGGTTGATAACATGATAAGTGACAATTTTTTAATAATATGTCACAAAATTTAAAAATCAATAGAATGAGCGCAGCTAAGGAGAATATCTCATTTGCTAATTGCTTTACAATTAAGGAACGAATGAGTTTTTAAGTTTAATTTTCACCATTAATATGTAAATTAATTATTTTTTTCTCATCTTGATGTAGCAGATTCAACTAATCATGATTTTAAAAAGAAAATAATTGAGAATTTCATTGGTTGTGTGCATGTCACAACCTCATTATCTCGACAATATTCTTTCACTTTTTTACTAAAATCATCACTTGATTCTACTCTTTGAGTAAAAACATACACATTACCGTAGTATGAACTAAGTCTAATAATATTCGAGGGTTGGGTATGGTTGCGCGTGACTCTGATGAGAATATAAAGGCTACTGGTGTTCAACGCATCCTCGTTTCTTGGTCTCCTGATCAAATCACTGATTGTTGTCTATGATGTGTAGATGGCAATCCGGATGGGCTACTCTCATGTCCACTTGAAAGGTGATAGCTTAGCTGTTATGCATGGTCTCAACAACGAGACACCTGGATGCTCCCCGTTTTTTATGCTGTTGGATTTATCGTCTATTTTCTATGTAGTTTTGTTCGTAAGAGTGGTAAGACCGGCAGCCCATTTGGTTGCTCGATGGTACTCAAACTCTATAGGAGAGAATGTATTTATGTCTCCCTTTCTCAATAGCCTTGTAACTCTTGCTACTTTTGATGCTCATTAATATCAACCGGTGATCTTAAAAAAAAAATCTAATACTAAATTTCATATAGTTAATTTATGGCTACCTTTCTATTTCATAGTAGTCTCTTAAACTAATTTGTCAAATCCCAACCACAACTATATATGATCCAAAATTAGACTCCATTAATTTGGTTTTACCTAGTTCTATAATTATTTTTTCTTGTACTTTAAGTTTTCTCATGTACCACATCATAATCTAAGGTTGAGGATTCATAAATTATTCCTTTTTATGAAAAATAGAAATTATATTTAAAATCACCTTTAATAATAATATTTTTTTACTTAAAAAAAATAATATTTATTATAAAAAACCTCGCTTTATATAAGAATTTTCACTATAAAGTAACCATTTTACTAACTCTCACGAAGTACGAATATTATCCATGTAAATAATGTGAAGAGATATATAGATAACGTATTATTCAAATAATAAAATCGAGAGTTAAAGTCCACAATTAATATCATCAAATAATTATATTTTTACCAAAAATAATTATATCAAATAATATAGTTTAAATATATCACTATCTATGTGTTAACTCAATCACCTTCATGGCCTCGTCTTTTATTTAATCTCTAAGTGTTGCTATACATAGCGATGTCTTGATGCTAACACTACAATTTACTACATTGATGATTCTTAATACTCCACCTCATTGTCTAACTTTCCTACTTGATATCGTAAGTCCTTTTCTTCTCGGACACTGTTCATACTTTTCTATAAGCGAGATACACTGGGTAGGATGATATATATACATATACATATACATATACATATATATATATAATGAACAGTTGAAAATATTTCTCATTTGAAAAATATTTTGTTTGTTCAATCATTTCTTATAACATTCTAATACGCAAAACAATTATGATCATAATAATAAAGAATAATGGAATAAAAATAAATATACTGTTCTCTTTTTTTATACTCCCTCCTATTCATTGAAAATGAGACATTTTCTTTTTGGGTCAATTCTCCGAAAATGTCCAATTTCTATTTTTGTTATTCTTTTTTACCCTTAATAAAACAACACAACAACACATAATGACATAAATATCAATACCTTTATGTAAAAAGAGAGTTTTCCACTCACTTTTAAATGGTCCCCACCTCTCCTTGATTTTGGTGCAAAACTCAAATGTCCAATTCTCTATGAATAAGAGAGAGTATTTTTCTTATAGCCGTTGTGAATTGTGAATTTTGATGAAGGAATGGTTTTAATTTATAGTTCATTTAATTAATTTATATATTTATAGGTAGCTATTACATAAAGAATATTATCATAATTAATGTATAAGGTTAAATATAATAATTTATGAAAGTAGTCTTATATAGAAGTATTTTAAAAAATTGGACTAGTATCTCAGTACATAGTTAATGTTTTTATAGTTAATATTCGGATCTAGTTTCTGACCATTATTGAAGATGCAGCTTGCATAATTAGTAAATAATTTTCTACTGCCTAATCTTGGGGTATAGTAAATCGACTTTTCTAATTGATTTATGTTTGGTTAATTAATAAAGTCAATTTTAATATATATTGTTAGGATTGATGCTTTAACATTATTATTACTGTAATTTCTATGAATTAATAAACATAATAATTAATGTTATATTTAGTTCACTTAATTTTTATTGATTCAGCTGATTTAATTTTATTGATTTTTACAGATTATAATTAATTTTTAGTCGTAAATTAAAATTAATTTTTACTAATTAAACATGATTTTTACTAAGTGAGAAATCTGTTGATCGTTATTGACTGATTAAGTTTGTTGTTTGACCAAATAACCGATTAATAAACGAACAATTTAAAATACAAAAGCCAACTAATAAATCCGTAAAAAAATATCAATTATTTTAAAAGCCAAAAGTTAAGTATACCCAAAAATATTTAATTTATTTTTTGCTTTTTTTAATTTCGAATTCAAATTAAGGATTTTGGCTTCCTTTAATCAAATAAGCACCATTGGAAGCATGATCACTAGATCTAGAACTACTTTATAGAAGTATAATATTTAGTCTAATGATGAACATCATTTGGTGTCTTACTTCTTTTGAAAAGTGGAATAATATTGTATTGTATTCTTTTCGTCTCACTAAAATTTTCTATTTTCTAGTATGAATGAGATGAAAATATAAGCTAGTTAAATATATATAAATAAAAATTTTTAAAAAATAAATAAATTACAACTAAAGTAATGAGATAAATTTAATAAGGCTATCTGAAAAAATAAATTTATTAAGGAAAACTTAAAAAAAAGGCAAATTTTATTTGACAAATACAATAACATTTTTATTTTAGTATATTGCTTTACAAGCTTTAATTTATGTTTTTTATATTTCTAGCAGGATGGTGGATTGGTCGTTGGCCAACCTTTTGAAATAGTCACATACTTGTATACACTGGTTTAAATTTTATCTATTTTTTATAATTTTTTATAATGCGTTTTCGGATACTGTGTTTCTAAAATTTTTCTTTAAAATTTGTGCAAAAATTGAAGTTGGTAACTAAAAAGAAACGGAAGTACTTTATTAAAGCTACAATTCTGTCAAAAAGCTCTCAATAAAAAAAATATAACTATTAAACAAAATACATGTACGAAAATATTTTGTCATCAGTAATGCTTTGTGGGATGTTAGTCTATTACTTTAATATAAGACTAATTATATAACGTTTGGCAAAATAACTTATTTGGACAATTTTAATTTATTTAAGTAATTTGTTGAACATTATATTCTAACATCAATTAGTTGGAGAAAGTATATAACCAAATATATCATATGTAATGAAGATCAATTCAAAGTGATTAAATAAATAAATAAACAATATAATGTGAATCATATACGATTATCCATATTATAGAAATGAACTAAAATTAAGCTGAAAAGTGTTTTTTAAAAGAGAGAATATTCAATATAATACTTCTTTAATTATTGATTTTTTCTCTTTTGACCATCCTTTTAAAAGTACAAACACAATTTACAAAAATATTTAAAATTGTATCCTTCCTTCAAAAAATTGTTAAATATGGAAAAAAAATTTCCTTTGCTTTCAAGATTTCGATAACATCCAATTTAAAAATATTGTGACAAAGTATATAATATATTTTGAAATTTCATGTGGTAATCCTAAATTTTTGGCTTTTTCACGTGGTAGATAAACTTTCTTTTAATCCACGTGGTGACCTTGGTCTTACAATTTTTTCACATGATAAATAAAAGGGAAGTTTTTTTTGTTAACTTTACGTTTATTTTTATCCAAATTTATGACATTTTTTCAAAAAACAAACGTTGTGGTCACCCTAATTGACCACATATTTCGAAATTCAGTCAAAATAAGTACTTAATTTAACAACTTAATGTTTTGTTACCATATGGAAAAGTAAGCTTAAGGTCCATGTGAATATAAAAATACATTTGAGGAAAAGCCAAAAACTCAAGAATACATTTGAGAAAAAGCCAAAAACTCAAGATTACCACGTAGAATAATTAACCTAACATAAACCAATAAATCTCCTCAAATACTTAAAAATTCAAACAATTTCGATCTTCATAACTTAAAATACATCGATACAAAAACTTTTGAATACATTTAAGGTTTAAGCTTGTATAGTAATATGTATGCTGGCGGAATAAGTTTCTCTCATTCCTTTTCGTTGTAGGAACCTATCATTCCAAGGAACAATGTAGAGTCAGAGACTCTTTGAGCGCATCCTCCTTTATGATATGAGTTGTCGCATAATTCCTTCCTTTCCCAAACTCTGATCATGATTTTATATGGGCGGAATACACTGGGTACGAAGATAATGAATTGCTATACTTACCGACACTAAAGTATAGTGTATAACATTTCCACATGCATATATATTTGTTCATTAATTTTTTGAATTTCTAGGAATAATTTGAGACCTGGTATTCCCATTTCTCATGGAAAATAAATCACATTGAATTTCTCATTATAACTAAGGAAGTGAGCAGTCACCAAATAAATGATGAGAAAGGTACAAGACATACTCACATACACGTATCTTGTACTGCCTTGGTACTCCTTATTCATAGACGTCTTAAATTGTGATCCATTTGAAATTGACTCAAAACTCAAACGGAGATTAATTGATCATATAACTCGGAAATTTCGATCAGTGACCAAAACTCGATTGAAATTCGAATCCGACCATTTTGAACTGTTTTCATATCCACGTTAGCATTTTCAGTTACATGTCAGCAATTTTAATTCCGCGCGCATCATTTTTTGCTGAAATCAACTACAAAATAAAATTATTATATATATTTTTTGAAAAAAATAATGATTAGAAAAAAAGTCAACAACCCATAAAGTTCACCCAAATTCGTCCTAAAGCAGTTATGACGATCTGACCTAGAATTGACCTGATAAAAAACTACCCAACTCGAAATCCGACTGACCAACCATTTTGATAGGTCAGCTCCCACAGCATAGCAAATGACACAAAGATTAAAAAAGCCATAATAAAAGCATTGAAATTATACGGATATAATTTAAAATGAAAAAAGAATGAAAAAAAGACGTGTGGATATAAATAGAAATTGGAGTATTCCTAAGAGATATAAGTGGCAAGTAATAGCAAAAAATGTGTTTTTTGCGCATGCATGCAAGTTAGTTACAACAAAAGAAGGAAATTGAACGTGAAGTGTGTAGTGTGTACATATGTACTCTTTTTTGCATTTATGCCTATGTTATGGGAACTTTTACTCTCCCTTATGAATTTATTAGTCCTTCATCACCATCTTTCTATCCGGTGTATTCTGCTCATAAAAAATTATAAACAAGGTCTGGAGAGGGAAGGACGACGGCAACTCATACCCATAAAGGAGTGCGCGGCCAAAAGAAGTCCTCCGGCTCGAGAAAGATGTAGAGACGTTCCTGCCACGTGAGAGCTAAATAAAACGCATATAAATAAATTAAAAGAAATAAGTAAAAACAATTATAAAACCGAAAAACAACAACAACAACAATAATAATAATAATAATAATAATAATGATAATAATAATAATAATAGAAACGAGTAAAACCAAGAGAACATGAACACCAATAAGATCTACGAAGAAATCAGAAGTCTAAAATTTGGATATGTCGCCTCCAACTACCCCTATCTTTAGTCAGGTTCCCAGAGAGGTTTAACTTATACAATTATGAATTTATTAGGCGTAACATTAATTTGTTGTTGAAGAGTAAGACAAAAATATAAATAAATCAATAAATTCAGGGTCGTATTTGACCCAGGGCGAGTGGGGTAAACGCCCAGGGCCCCATATTTTAAAATTTCGGCAGGTTTAAATTTATATTTACATATTAAAAAAAGTAAAAAAAATTAAAAAATTAAGAGTAAAAGTGGAATATGCATGTAACGTTCACTATTCATTGAATTAAAAGGATTGCAATTTGGGAGAGCTTGGTACTCAATATTTAAGAATCAGATCATACTGCTCCATATTAATTTACTTATATTATTAACCAGTCTATCTTGTATGAAACTGTCTCACGGTAAAACCGTCTCATTTAAGAATTTGTGATAACATATTATAATAATGTTGCCACGAAAATATACATCTTGTTGTGAAAAAAAAAACAAAATGAATTCAACAAATAAAAGAATCACGAAGTAAATTATCTTTTCGTGGATCTGATGAAACATTTACGATTCCGATAAGGGCCCCAATTTCTAATTCCGATAAGGGCTCCAATTTCTAATCTCGCCCATAGGCTACCAAAAATTGAGAAACGGACCTGTTTTATTTCTACTCACATTTTTTAAAGGCGCCGTGGAATGAAAGTAAGTGCGTTGGTGGTCCTTGGCTAATGTTGTCACGTTAGCTAACGAAGAAACAAAAAGACTGTGGAAGACCTATACTTTTCAACTATTACTTCTAACTTCACATGCCGACCGCCCGATACTTACTCGACTGGATTCGTTTTAACTCGACTGTATAGAAAGAGATGCAATCAAAATTTCATAGTACGTGTATGAAATTTTTTATTTTTTATGATATAAAATTTCATATCAAAAATAATTTTATAGTCCAAAATTCAAAAATTGTAGGTCTTTAATAAAAATACGGCCCTTTAATAAAAATTATATTAACTTAATAAAGATTATATTAACTTAAATGCAATTGTAGGTCTTTAATTTGATAAATGGATTTGTTGGTTCGAACTGTTAGTTTGCCCCACTCGCCCTGGGTCAAATACGGCCCTTTAATAAAAATTATATTAACTTAAATGCAATTGTAGGTCTTTAATTTGATAAATGGATTGTTGGCTCGAACGGTTAGTTTGGCTTGTTGATTCATCTAGTTGTTTTGATCGGTTAGAATTGGGTATTGATCGTTGGCTTACTGTTGCATCATCTGTACAAGTTTGTTGTTACTGAAATATTTGGCAAAAAAGTATTTGTTGGTTATTTATAAGAGAAAATTAAGTAAAAAAAAAAACCCTAAAAAACTAGTATGAGTAGTGTTTTTTTTAAAATAATAAAAATTTAGAGTAAGCTTTAATTTCTTGAAAGTAGTTTATGGTAATGTAGGACAAGAAAATTAGAAATGATTTGAACAAGTTTCACCAACTTGAGTAGGAATATAACTAGTTGGAGTAGTAACATGAATTCTTGTCCTTACATAATATTGTTATATGCATGTCTCTTGTTTATGTTTTTAGCTTGAATACTTGTATTGTCTTGTTTATCTTGCCTTGTATTTTCAGTGATAGTTTTCTTGAGCCGAGAATCTCATTGGCCAAAACTTCTTTCGACAATATAAGGGTATGGTCGTATGTCATCTTTCATCCTTTTTCAAACTCCAAATCATAGTTTAAATGAGCGAGATATACTTGCTAGGTATGATTATGATAACGTAATTTAAACAGAAGATACCAACTAGCAAGTATTTTTCTTCATTTAGGGTAAGCTCGGATAATTGAGTACGATTACGACTGTAAATGCAATGCTGGATAAAGGGAATTAATTCTTCTTATGTATACAAGTATACAACCAAGGAAGAAAGAAAATTAACTCGTCACATATTTATAGAGGCAAAAAGAAAAGTTTTATGATTCTCAATAATACCTTTTAAATTACGGGAAATGCAACAATTTTTAATTTTCTTTTATCTTTGTTTTAATAAGAATTGCTATAATTTTATTTTTAATCATAACCAGGTCCACACAAACTTTATTTAGTTCTTAGTCTGTACAATCAATTTAAATTTTATTTTATCTACATATTTCTTATTACTTCTCCAAAAATAATACATCTTTTCACCCCAATACTAAAAAATATAACTTGGATGTGACCATGATAGCTAGGTTGAATTTGATATGAACCATGCCGTTGGATAATGTCGGTGCAATCTTTTGAAATAGTCCATACAATAAATTTTAGTGAAAGCAACGTATTACTCTTATATTCTTCATTTTTCAAAATCTACTATTTGTCTAACATATTTTTATTTTAATTAAACGGAATCACATATTACATTAAGGACATGCTTGTATTGAGTGTAAATATTTAAGGGAGTAAAAAAAGTCAAACTAGTGAAATGAAAGCAAATAGAGATGCATTTGAAGTAGATTGAAATAGTTGTAAAGAAGGTAAAATGCGTATAAAATAAAAATAATGCAGGAAAAAGAAGATAATTTTCCCTATTATGGAAGTAATACATTCCCCACCCTTCCCTAGGATAAATATTTACCCCACAAAATTGAGAACTCCTTTCATTTTTCATTATATTGCAACAGTTCTTCTACCTCTAAAACAATCAAATTTCACTAATTTCTCATTATCAACTTTATTTTCTTACTTTGACTTTTTTTACTCTCTTAAATATTTACACCCAATATAAGCATGGGCTTAATAAATTACTTGAATTTTTTATATTTTTATTATAGTCTTTTTCCTCTTTTAAAATGAACAATGATCAATTATCAATAAACAAATAACGATGAACAATAAATAAGGGTTAATGATCAATGAACAATGAATAATGAATGATGAATAATCTCTTATTTTTATGATTTCAAGCAACATTAATCATTACATATTCAATCAGTAGCTAACGAGTTAAATAGAATTTCATATTTCATTATTACTTTTTTTAGTTCCTTTTCATATTCCAATGAGGAAAAAAATGTTCCATGTAGTTCGAAATAAGAAGAAACCCTGAAAATAGTTAAATCGATTGAACTCTTAATAAATAATAATTAATGTGTACAAGCTGACCCAAATAACATGATTATAAAAAAATTCAAATAAAATGTTCTCAAAACTTTTCTTTTCACAATGTTTTAATGATATATGGTTGGTGTCTAAAGTAGGCAATCAAAATCTCTTACATGGGTTAATCATTCTATATTATACTCCTTCCGTTTCCTAATTTTCTTCCCGCTTAGAATATTCAATTTTAGAGATATTTGATTAAGATTTTTAAGATATATTACAATGATAAAATATATCAATGTGAGATCTCGTTAGATTCGTCTTAATGTATACTTTTTTATTATATTTTTTAATAAATTTTTATGATGCATATTTAGAGATACTATGACTCAAAATTTACTTTAAAAACCGTACAAAAAGTAAATAAAAAGAACATTTAAAAATGGAGGGAGTCGGACACAAAGAAGGATAAAAATGTAGTACTACCATAGGATGATAGGAAATTTCGTAGTGGGAAGTTGATGCTCACCATCTCCCTCTTTCTCTCTATAATTTGTATGGAGGTACATAAATTATTTAGAGCTATATAAGAAAGGGGTCAAAATTAGAATTATTTAAATTTAAATTACCTAAACTTAAGTTTTAGTCATATTATTTGTATATGTTGTAAATATGTAATTTGAGTTAAGATTGTAGCAAATTAATGGTTAGTGTTTGATTACGAGATTAATTTATTATTCACCAACTATACATATCAATAGCGTATTTAACTATTTATAAACTGATCTCAGTAAATTGACATCTCATACGGATAAGCTATCCGGTGGGTAGATGTAGCTAAGCTCCTTATGTTAGCTAGAGATTTATAAAATTAAAAACATTATGCAATATAATTGAGTTGAAAAATTCCAAATAACAGTCTCAAAATATATAATAATTTAGCGAACATTTATTAGCTACTTATGGTTGAGATGTATGTTTTAATAATGCCAACTAATTTATAATATAGAAAAAAATATTGCTGGCTTATTATAAAGCTTACAAACATTTTTTACAATTGTCTTTGATTGAAAGTAGCAAAATTTTTCATAATTGAATATATATTTTTCCATTAGATTATTCTAATATTTTTCCATCATCTAGCATTTTTTTATTGTTTTCGTTTTGATCTCATTATATATGTATATCGTTTTATTTTTTAATTAATTATTCCATGTATATATAGTAGTGTAAAATATCTCAACTTATAAAATGTAATTAGAATCAAACATCTCTTTTTCAACCCAAATTTAATTCTTTTAAAGTACTACATTTTAAAAAATTTTCAATTATTTATTTATTATGAGATCATAAAGCATCAATGAAAAAAAAATCTCTTGCAAGCTTAATTTAAAATTATTTTTTATTAGATATTGTAGGAGTATTTCTTTTATAAAACGAATCACATTAAATTAATTTGTTTCCATATAAATCGATTTCATTAAACAATAATAATTTTTTTATATCTTCAATTTTAGAATACGTTGTTATCATTAGTTTATATTGATAATTATTATATTTTTTTATATGTATCTACACACTTACACCTCCGTGTATTACATGGGCATATATATACCATTACCCACTAATAATATGAAAATGAAGCATTGACCAATTAAGATCTTTTATCTATAGATTTATTTTATAAATAAGGATGTTAACTGAAGTTGACAATTATATATTGCTTATTACTTATGAGATTAGGTAATTAGGTTCATTTCCTGCAAATAAAAATTATGTATTATTCCTTTTTGGCAATCTAATGACTGCTCAACTGCACCTCTAATGAATTTGTACTATTTAATTAAATTTTTTGGGCAATTTTTATTAAAAGTCTAATAATTGGTTTATCATTTTTTGTTTATAACTATTTCTTTCACTATTTCTCATCATTAAAATATGTATGTTAACTCTTGGTGTTATTATCTTGTATGTCATCAAATATTTAATTAATATTAGGATGATAGCTTCCCACCAACAATCAATGTAACAACTCACAAGTCTAATAGATACTTTCTCTATGGTTTAAAATTGGCTTATTAATTATAAAAAGTTGTCATTAGACATTCATAGTAGCATATTTGGTCATGAAAAATAAATAAATACTCTCTTATTTTAATGAAATATTATATTTGATAACGTCAAATCTTGTAAGCAAGACCGTCTTACCATGGGATTAGGTGAGATGGTCTAATATAATTACTTTATTTCTCTAATTGATTTACTTTAAGGTTATAAGTGATCACTCAACTAAATACTATAAAATAGACTATAAAAAATAGACTATAAAAAGTGAGCACTTTAAGATTATAAATAATTATCTTTTGATACAATTTATTTACCAAAACATAAAAAAAGTTATCACAATGCAAGTTTTACGCTATTTGCAAATCATTTGACACATAGAAGTATTTTTTTCCAATACATAAAAAATGAAGTTATATATATTATGTTTCCTATATATGTAATAATGAAAATAAAAAAACAAAGTGTATATATATATATAGTTTTTGTGCATGATACTGTTAAGTGCTATTTTTATAAATATTTGTAACTTAAGAAATGGTCATACATATTAAATTTTTTTAATTTGGTGAATAAAATTTAATTGTTTATCAGAAACAAAACATACAAGTTAACCTATCAAAAAACCAAATTAAAGGAACCGAAAATACATGTGTATTTCCCTTTTCATAAAATACTTTCTTTTTATTTTCATACAAAAGGGCTTTGCTGTCCTAGTTTTTAAGTCATATTATACAATTAAAAGGTTATCAAATTTGTATGATAGAGAGATGTGATTAGTATATAACAAAATATCGGGAGATAGAAACTTGACACGCTAATTTTTTATTTGGACAATAATCTGCATTGGTTTTTGTCTTTTTGATTTGCTTCTATATTTATTTTTGTTCGTCCCATTTAATTTGTTATATTTCATTTTGTTAAAAGGTAATATTCTCTATCATTTTTTTAAAAGTTTATTTTTATTTTTCACCCACATATATTACATTTTCTCTTTTAATACTATACACATAAATTAAATAGCAAACTAATAAAAAGCACAAGAATAAAGTTTTAGGTTATGTACTTTTATATTATTCCTAAGTTGTTGATGTTATGATCTTAAAAAAAATTAAAAAGTTGTTGATGTTCATATAGAGGGAGCTAGAATTTCGTTTTAGACCAACTCGCATCTTATATAATAATAATAAATAACTAAATATCAAATAAAAAGTTGTTGAGGGTAGTCCCATCATAAATGGAAACTAATAAACAGAAGCAGGTGATGAGCATCAAATCATGAATTACATAAGAGGAAAGATGCGTTATTATTGATGATGATATCACTTTTTCTACTAAGATATATGAAATTAGTTCTTGCTAAACAATTTAGTATTCTTTTTAAGTATAAAGACTTTTTTATTAGTAGAATTCCGGCAGAGCAAAAATTTAGAGGCCCTATTTATTTTTGTGGGTTCTTTAAAATGAGGTCCTGTATTATACTAAAAGATTTTTTTTCTCTTCAAGCAAAACAATGCAAGACAAAATGTATTGTAACATTATATTAATTTAAAATTAAAAAGTTTTTACAAACAAATAAATTAAAATATGTTGCTCAAAACCGGGTCTTAATAGCACTATTATATGTTTGAGCCCCCTTATTTTTGGGGGCCCTAGGCGGTTGGCTAACTCGAATGCCCTAAGAACCGCCCCCTGATTTCAGGCATACGTATGGGGTCAGTTCAAAATGGGGGACTCTTGTATCCATGTTTGTTTTTACTTAATTTAATCCATTTTTTAAGTTGAGTCAAATTAGATTATTACAAAGTCGGGCACATATCGAAGTATTGAGTCTGTTTTAAACACAACTAACACTATCTATCTATCTATATATATATATATGTATATATGTATATATATATGTATATGTATGTGTGTATGTGTGTATGTGTGTATGTGTGTATGTGTGTATGTGTGTATGTGTGTATGTGTGTATGTGTGTATGTGTGTATGTGTGTATGTGTGTATGTGTGTATGTGTGTATGTGTGTATGTATGTATGTATGTATGTATGTATATATATATATATATATATATATATATTATATGTATATTATGATATATATGTATATATGTATGTATGTATGTATGTATGTATGTATGTATGTATGTATGTATGTATTATAGTATGTAGTATGTATAGTATATATATATATATATATATATATATATATTATATATATATATATATGTATTATATATATATATGATATATATATATATATGTATATATATATGTATATATATATATATATATATGTATATGTAATATATATATATATATATATATGTATATATATATGTATATATATATATATATATTTATGTATATATATATATATATATATATATTATATATATATATATATATATAGGTCAAGTTCCAAATGGTAACAGCTTTATATGGAACTGGTAACCAAACTCCCTAATAAAAATGTGTTACTCTTTTACAGAAAATGTGTTACTTTTGGACAAAAAAATGTTACTTTTGTTTTAAAAAAAATTTGTTACTTTTTAGCATAAAAAGTGTTACTTTCAGAAAAAAAATATTTTTTTCAAAAAACAAAAATATTAAAAAGTAACACGTTTTGTTCGAAAAGTAACACATTTTTAAGTAAAAAGTAACACCTTTTTTATGAGTTTTTTTCAGAATTTTTTTCTTAAAGTAACGCCTTTATTCCTAATAGTATCATAAAAAACTATAACACCTTTTCGCCTAAAAGTAACACATTTTTAGTAAAAAATAACACTTTACGGTTCTCATATAAGGATGGTTCTCACTGAAACTTCTTCCTATATATATATATATATATATATGTATGTATATATATGTATGTATATGTATATATATATATATATATGTATATCAACTAACTATATTTGATCATAAATATCCAAATAACACTAATATCATCATATTATAGAAAAATATATCTAAATATTTATGTTGACCGAAAATATGACTAACCTACTCCTAATTAGGATGAGTGAAGTATGTGAGCCATTAATGAAAAAAGTATCTATCTACAAGAATCTTACAAGAGTGATTTCCTACCAACTATGTTTACCTCTTTAAAAAAATATACATAATTTTAGCAACTCTAAATCAAGAAAAAATGTCATTAGTTGCACATACAAAGTAAAGCATCAAGTTGTTTATAATAGTTATAATAATCATGATGTTAATAAAATTGGACCTTAGCATAATTCGTGGTCCTAGAGGATAGTGACTTTTGCACGAAAAAAACCATTTATTCAAGGAGAAAGAAGTCATAATATTAAATGTATATACACTTAATGTAAAGTAGCTTAGTTGATTAAATAAGACAAAAAGAAATAAAAATAAAACACGTAAAAGCCAAATATAATATTTAGCTTCAATTTATGTATAGTATATATACAAGTGAAGTAATAACAAGTAAAAGTATTTAACTTTCTTTTTTAAAAAATTACTTTTCAAAGTAATCATATAATATACTAATTTACAAACATTGTATGATAAGCACTTTATGTATTATGATTACATTTATTATAAAATTGCTAATGCTTAAGCTTTAATTGATAATTATTATGCACATCCAAAAAGTTGTAAAATGTTTTATACGAGGACTTTGCTAAATTTTGTCAAATGTCCTACATGTTATGAACCCAAATAATATGTAAAAAACAAAAATGAACCTCAACCGTACATAGCACGGGTATAATCCTAGTTGTTTGTATAAGACAATTTGCTGTCATATCTAGTGGCCCAGTCACTAGGACATAACAAATTCTACTCACAAAGAATTTACTGTTGATATTATCTACAAGCTTGGCAAGTTTGGCCCGCATGCACGTCATAATTATGGATTTATAGTATGATGATGATGGTGGTGTATTTTGGCTATTTGACGTTGATAAAGTTTGAGTCCTTTCGAATCCTATTTATTGATTAAGATTTATATCTTACGTTTATGTTACGAAAATACTTAGGTGAAATTAAGATTTTGAATTAGTTAGCAAATTATTTATTATATAAAACATCATCATATTCAGTGTATCCCGCTCATAAAAAACTATGCTCAGGGTCTAGAGAGGGAAGAACGACGACAACTTATACCCATAGAGGAGAGTACGGTCAAAAAGTCCCCCAGCTCAAGAAAAGTCTTCATAGAGAGAAAAACCTGCAACTTACAAATAGAATAAATAGAATATGTACAAATAACTAAAAATAAAGATAAAAGTAATGAAAATGGTAAAGAGCGATAAATAAAGGCAAAGAACAATAACAAACGATGAGTAAAAGAGACATGTTTAGTAATCTAATACGTGGATAAGGCACCGCCAGCTGCCCATATCCCTGGTCAAGTCCTTGGAGAGGTGAAGTTCCCAAACTGAAATAAACTTGAATCATAACAAAAATTATATTCAACAAATGAAATTCTAACTTTCCTATAATTATCCCTTTGAAAAATCAAATGTTTTTCACAAAAACACAGAGTAATGACATTTATAGTATAAACTATTAATTTTCAAAAAATAATATAAACTATTTGTTTATTAAAAAATTATTAGTTTAAATTAGGGTTTGATCACTTAATCTTAAATTACATGTGTTACTCTAACCATTGAGCTTTAATAACTTTTGTTATATTTTTGCATTCTTTAAACTATATTTATTATCATATATAAGTAAGGGGGTCAAAGATAAATATACAAAAGATCGCATTTCTAATAAAGGGGTGCCTCAGCAATCAACCCCCACGTAGCTTCGCCCTTGTTCATATTATCTTGAGCTACTCTTGTGAGAGATCGTCTCTTGGCGAAACGACCTCAAATAAAAAGCCCATATTCTCATATGTATTACGTGGCGGGGCTATTTAATACATGTATCAGAGAAGTCTTTGAAGGTGTGCGAGGTGATCGAGCGCACAGGGCCTCCTTTTTCTCCCGTATATGAAAAAGTTAACCAAAAAAAGAAATATATTAACTTTATTAATAAAATAAATAATTTACTATAAATAGGGCCCGAAATAAAAGTTTTGCACAAGTTTCCCTAATTTTTCAAGATGGCTTTGTATAAGGTACGTGTTTCGGTGACCGTTTCATATAACAATTTGTGTTAACATTTTAGGCGCAAACTTGAAAGGCTAACGGATTTAAGGTTGTATCGAGATAATGGGCTACACTTTGGTCATTGGATGACTCCCTCTAACAGCAAAGTCTGATCCAATGAATCATACTTAGAAGCCAACTGAATCAGTAAAACTGATCAACATGGCTCCAAATCCAAATCGCAGACTTTGAGCTGTGCTGAATCTCATTTTTTAAATAGAAAATATTTTATTAAGTTGAATCATATGAAGTATTATTGTATTAGGCATTAAATAGGGCAGAATTAATGCAGGTAGTATGATATATCTTGCATCAATTATTTTTCATTTATTAATATGGCAAGTGGCAAGTAAAAATGAGGACTAAAAGAAATGCAGAAAAAACTACTCCTATGACTATGAGCAGTGTATATTAACTAAATCATTTCCGGCATTCAATATTTTTTCCACACTTTTTCCAATTTCCAACCCGTACAGTCCTACACTCCTACTGGTTTAGTCATGTCTCATGGCCAAGGCAACAGCAGAAAAAAGGGATTTGTCACCTCCCTACCTCACACTGTCACACATTATCAAAAAGTCTCAAAATTGGTTGTTCCCATACTTCCTTGCCTTTTCCCTACTTGTACCCTTAATTGTTAGGTACCCGTCCTTAACCTTCCCTTGGAAAAAGACACTTTTAAAAGAAAGAATATAACATATCAACAAGAAAAAAAGGCAGGGAGGAATCAACTATCAAACTAAATATCTAAGAATTTGGATTTATTTTGAACAGGAGTAAAGAACAGTATATTATGAGGCTTTAAATGTAATTATAGAAAACCCGAAAATAAAAATACAAAAAAAGAATGAGATAAAAAAACAAAATCGTGACTTATCTTAACAAGGATAATATATCAATGCTTGTTTTTCTTACAAAGCTGTAAAAAGGAAAAAAGAACTCTTTCCAAATCCCTTGCAACCAGCATGAAGGATATGGGGTTCGAAGAATTCCTAGAATAAGCTGATATGTATAGTATAGTATAGTATAGTATAGTATAGTATTACTACTTTGTTAACAGCGGATTATATAGAGCGAGTCTGAGCCTCATCTAACCTAGTTTTCAATCGTAGAAAATGCTTCCTCTCTCCGGCACTGTGCATCTTTTTAGAGACATAAAAAGGGGCTCAGATTTCTTGAACAATCTTTTCTTTGGAACTTCTGCTTCACATTTCCATAGCTTTGAGCATATCTTTAAGTATGTCTGTTTGTTGAGTATTAGATTGTTAATTAATGAGAAAAAGAATGTGAAAGAGCTAACAATGGGAAAGAATTTGTTGCCATGATTAGCAGTGCCATCTGACTCTCTACCAGACAATTTCCGAGATAAAATTCCATCACAAATGACAAAAGGATACAGTTATAGAATGACTGAGGGCCATTAGAAATAAGTGCACGGCTATGACCAGTTATCGACACCAAAATAGCTGAATTCTACTGGCGTAAGTATTCTGCTTTGGAAGCAACAATAGCTTAAGTTTGAGCTTAAACTTCTACTGTGCCTAAAGTTCACTTCAATTAAATACCATACATCTATTTAAATTATCAGCACAACTCGTTGCCTCTAGAAAATAAAAACATGTCAGAAATCTTCAGCTATTATACAAACACCTACAAAATGTAGCATGTGATTCAGGGTTATTTTCTACAGATTAGCAAGTCTTTCAAATTAATCATTTGAATCGGGGCCAAAGAAGAGTGGGTGTATTTTTTTTGTTCATCAGATAATTATTAAAGAGGGACCTCTTTCTCAATTAAGGTGGTGAGCACTGAGCACAGCATATAATATTAATTTCTTTAGTTTATAAACATGAAAGAACACACTTTGATGTCATCAATAAGCAAGGGAGAGTAGTGTTCATACCTTCACTGTCTTTGAGCCACGATTGATCTCCTACAGTCTTGCTTTCTCTTTCTTCTCCTGGCTTTTCTAAGGATCTCAGCAGTGTCTTCCTCCAATTCATCCAAAGATTGCTTACCTGCATTTCGTATTTTATACCATTAACTGAACGACAAGGAAGCACGACTATAAACGTAGATATGATAGGAGAAGGGTGGATACAGGCTTTAATTTACCTGGTTTATTCATAACTATTAAGCAAGAAAGATCATCATCGGTGTCATCATCTAGATTAATAATGGTTTTTTGTTCTTTATCCTGCAAGCACACATTCACTCAATCAGGCATTGAACTAATATTAGATATTAAGACATTCCAGCTTCAGTCATCCGCTAACCGTCAATATAATTAGTGCAGACTAAATATACTTTAAGATGGCAAGCAGTCAGTTAATTCTCAAAATACTTCTTTGCACTTGGAAACGAATTCTCGGGAAAATAAAATAAAAATATGCTACATTATTACCAGAGACATTCTTCTTTGTTTCAGATTCCTGCACAAGTTTTCATTTTGTTTAGCGAAATTAGAAGTAAGCTCCGCTTTGACAGTTTTCCAGCTTCCTATTTCTATTTTCAATGGCTCTGCTTCCCTGAGACAGTGGAACAGAGAATGAATCAGAATGCAGACTCATACTTGTGAGAATTAACAACAAATGATGCAATTGTCAAAGAAGGCTTTTGAGATGTATAGTGCTGGCAGTTGGTATGCAAATAGCTACTTCAGCAGTGAACAATCTAATAATAATGAAACTGCCTTTATTTTATCCCCTCTTCCCAACGAAGAAACAGGGAAAGTTCTTGATGGAGCCTTATTTGATTAAGATTTATAATGCACTCCCTATATAACCAGGGATTATGCGACATATTGTGCCACAAATCATATCTGAAAATCGATGCAGACGGCATTCACACATCTATGTCTCCACCCTCCAGGAAAGCAGCAGGAAAGACGACAAATTATCATTAAATAGCAGCAGAAAGTACCACGAATATTTGCAGTGATTGTGCAGATTGTATGTAAAATTCCACAAAGCTATGATCAAAAGGATATTTGGCCTTGAAAGACGCTTACATAACATATTTGATTATTAGCAGCTTTAAAGCTTCATCATGAGCTTCTATGATGTATCCAAATACAGCCAAAAAAAATATCTAAGTCTACAAGAACTCATTCCAGCTACCTTATAATGTTTGGCTTTGATGATTGGGTACCACTTCCAGCACCGGTGACCTGCAGCAGACACTGATAATTTAATAGAGATCTTATTTTGTTTTTCATGTGCTAAAACCATATACTTTCATTTTCATAGATACTTAAGTATGGAGAATATGATGATAACCTTTGGCCGAAGGATGGCAGGGGGCAAATTTTCTTTATGGACAGTTCCAAGGCTGCGTATAATTGCCTGCACAGCATAAAATTGTCAGATTACATCGCGATTTTTATTATATTTATATATATTTACTTCAACAATCAACAGACAGATTAACAAATAGAGGGATGTCAACATAGTAGAGCTTGGAAAGGGACACACGCCTGCAGGTCTCTAGATAAGCAAATAGAGAGTTCGTCCTTCTGTGTTTGATAATTGTTGTCAATCTGCTCCCGCAAATTTGCAACTGCTAATAGAATTTCTTGGATCTTGTCATGCTGTATGATAGTTTGCAACTGATTGCTAATCAGCTCCAGGCTACATCTGGTCTCATCTTGTGCTCTATTCTGATCTTCTTGTGCTCGATTCTGTTAATAATATTTCTACATGTTAAGATGAAATTTTGAAGAAATAAAACTAACTCAGGAGAGGTTTAACAAGAATAATCATACCAGAAGATGGAGGGAATCTTGATGAGCAACTGACTTCTGACGTATGCTATCCACTGAAAAGATAGTCTACCGGAATCAATCAAAGAATCTAAGGCATTATTGTAATGAAATCATTGGCTACAAATGTCACCAGAAGTTTCTATACACCCAACTTCATTTAGCAAAGAAAGTTTTCCCATGTTATGAGTGAAATTGTCAAACAGCAAACATCTCACTTGCTCAAATCATACTCAGCTGACTAGCTGTGGTCTATGACTCAAAGCTGGCATTAGCATCAACATAATTTTACTTAGATTATTAACCTTCAGAGTTACCAAGGCTTACCTTCAAGAGATAGCTCTTTTGTTGCTTTATTTACTTGCATGACATCAGCCTGAACAGAATCCAATATCATCCCTAACCTGTTTAAAGAAGAGGTTAGGGATGTTTCCATCATAGTGATTTTTTGTTCAACATCATCATTTTGCTGACCTGTAAATATGAAAATGACAGGATCATAACAGACACTAATCAATCAAACTAGTCAAAAACTTAATATGCTCTAAAAAATGAATATAAGATATACAAGCTAGATACTAGCTACACGTACAGAAATGATATTACCAGAGACTTAGAATACTAAGATGCAAAACAAATGGACATCAAACTTTTTGATAGAAAAAGCTAAGCGTACTATTATGATCTGCTACATTGGCAGAGCTCCATCTACGAGTTAAACTGGAGGAAGATCTGGTAATTGCCTTCTGGCTCTCTTCCCATGGGTATGAAGAAATGGGAGCAAGGTAAGAAAGCCTTTTAACTGAGTTATCTTTCTCCTGTGAACCAAGTTTCTGCAAGTGACAGCACATGAATCAGTTCCAAAGGCACAGTAAAAATTAAAAAATTACTAGTGAAAAATATTCATACTTTGGTTATAGTTAGCATACTGCCTGAAATGACAACGGGATCCTGGCTTCACTAGGTCTAAAGTAATTACCAGAATTTTGTTTCATCGATGATTTTGGAAGCCAGACTACCATATTATTTGACACTGTCGACAATCTAAAATGCACTCTTTCCATCTTAAAAATAACAATAGAACTTCACACATCTATTTGGCCAATCAAAAAGTATTAAGACATTTTTCCCTAAGGGAAACAATATATATTTCAACATATCTATACCACATTATATAATCCCTTTCTCTACTTAGAGCTTTAAGAAATTAGATAAAGTTTACCTTAAAGCTCAATGACATTCTTTAGAAGACATACATACTATGCAATTATTCCTCTTCTCAAATGGCACACCTATAAAAAATTATCAAAAAGTTTCCGAATCTAATTCATGACTTAAATACTCATAACAGGGCCCAAAGGAGCCTAAGATGTGTTGAGAAGTTTTTCCAAGCACAAAGCTAGAATCTCCATGTATGCCAATGAAATATTGATCATCTACTTGGTTATATTCACAGGATAAAGTAGAATTTGACTAAACAAAAACCAATAATGTTGATTAAAAATAAGCAAAAGTGTTGCTCATGCACCAATTTTCACATTTCAGCGCCAATAAAACAATCTCTTACAATGCTTATATAAAAATCAATAAAATCATCAGTTCAAAGTAACAATCCTACATACAAATTTGTACTTGAAAATTGAAATTGCATCCGGCACACATGTCAGTTCCTACATTATGCAACATAAGTGAAACTAAAAGACTGTATAAGATCAGACATTCTACAGTCTCTTAGAACTTAGTATAATTAGTGAACAGCAGTACAATAAGTATAACTTTTGAAAGAAATCATCTCTCACACAATCACAAACAGCGATAATAGCTTAAAACCTAACTCTTGGAATAACTGTAATTAAAAGGCGCACTTTTAAGGACAACTATTTCGCATCAAACAAAGAAGTATATATTCAAATTTTTCTTAAAAATTTGAATGAATAGTTAAAGTTCATCGGAAATTCCGAAATTCCAAAATTTCACCGACTCAATGATTGCAATTGTGAAATCCGCTTTCCGTACGAAAAATAAATTATGTCTACCACAGTCCACAAATTTCCAGTATTTCGGCATCATCAATTGATCTTTTTTAAGTACGTTCATCTTCATAGCTAGGAAAATTTGAACAATTGAACCAGCAAATTTCAAGGAGAGTAAAATGACCTGATATTCTGTGATGGCATCGCCGACGGAGTTCTGAGAAATCTGAGAGAAAATCCCGTTCTGCTGCGAAGAAAATCCCTGAGAGAACGATTGTTGCGAAGGATGCGTTCTCGGTTGTTGCATAATGTTCGATCTCCTACATAATATCACCGGGAAATCGCCATTAAAGCAGCATATAAACATATCGGTGAACCGAAAACACAAAATATCAAGAAGACTTAAAAAAAAAAAGAGAAAAGTCAGGTTGAAAAGCTAAAGTACCAATATAAACACTTCAGTACATGAAAAACGTAAAATTTGAAGCAAAATTTAGGTTGAAAACCTGGTGTGTGGAGGAAGAACGGAAATAGAATTTAGATCGCAGGCTTTGTTGATCTTCAACTTCATCTATTTCGAAATGCAAATCAATTTCGAAGATTATTTGGATAATCGGCTTAATATCGATGCTTTTTGATGATAAAATTGGCGAAGACAGAGCAAACTTTGCCGAAGAAGTGAGAGTGAAATGGAGAGAAATGAGTTGCGTTGGGTTTATATAGGGTTTGCTTCGAAGGCGGGAAATGTTTAGTTTAACGGCTTCGTTTTATGGCGGTGACTCGCTGAGGACCGAGAAGGCGAGAAGTGAGAAGTGAGAAGTGAGAAGTGAGAAACCGAGAATGTTGGTTTGAGCCTAAAATATGGAGTAACAATATACTTCCTCCATTCCATTTTACTTGCAACACTTACCGTTTTTAGAAGTTTTATATTACTTGCAACATTACTATTTTTGACAAAAATAATCTACTTATTTTATCCTCACTTTATTCCTACCACATATCACCATCAATCATACATCATCCCATTAATTATTTAATATACCTACAAGTCACAACCACTATCTATTTATAATAATTTTTTTTATTTCTACCCACATATCACCATCAATCATACATCATTCCTACTTTTACCATACTGATTTGACAGCCCTTAAATATTGTGTCAAACCCAAAGGTGCAACTAAAATGGAATGGAGGAAGTATAAATAAAAAAACAAATTTGTGAATGAAATTGTCAGATTATCTCTATTGGGTCAACACATGTATTTATTTATTGCAAAAGGATTATCACTTTACAATTTTAAAGTGAACAATTACTGAAATATGCTAATTATATGGGTCAATTTCATAATAAGACGGTTTCATACAATACGACCTAATAAAAAAAAAAAGCTTTTTCTTACTAATTTCCATGATAAGTGATCAATTAAGTTTTTTTCGCTGCCACAACAACAAACATGTTCATACTTTACTCACAAAGTCATGAAAAAAAGAATTAGTCAAAAAGTCAGCTCACATATGTTTGCGGTTGATACGAACCAAAATGAGCTAACTTTTTGACCAAGTTTTTTACTTGTTTGTTATGACCTAAGTAACTATGAACAAACACGAGGTAAATTTAGACGATTTTCCTTTCCTATTTCATTCCCTTTTTGATAGAAATCCTAATAATCAACAATTTCCCCAAAAATATGCTATTAAAACAACTTCAACCTCTCAATTCTCTCTTTTTTTTCCAATTTAACTCACCTTTGAAGCTGCCATTTTGTCCCCTCTAGATCAATTAATCTTAAAGTAATTACAATCCTTAGTGAATTAATGTTTTCTCATTGAACATCGAACATGCAGCAAAACAATGACATGTATCCAGTCCTGAGCGTATTTAACTTAATCATAGTGGCACTTAATTTCATCGATATTAATGTTGACATCAAAACCCAAAGATCATCAACACTAATTAATTAAATAAATAAACTCAAACTAATAATAAAAAAATATATATATATGTATTAAAATAAATTAATTTGTACTTAAGATTATACCTTAGCTTAACTTGAAAAATATATGCCATTTTCGAACACTTAGAAGTGTTTTCAGCAACATAATGAGACTTTGGGTGAAATGTAGCTAGACATCTAAGTATGTTTTAATAGTTAATTTGCTCGTTGAAACTAACAGCGAACAAAGTAAGTAACATATAATTTAAAGTCACGACGAAAATAGTTTAAATCTAGGAAGGCTTTGTTCGTATTTAGTAGCATCAAAAAAAGTTAAGAGTTTGTCTAACGGCAAAAACATGCTCCCAATTAACTTTTTGACCACCTTTTAATTATGTTCGTTGTAACTAACAACGAGTTAACCCATACCAAAGGCTTAGACGGAAAAACGCTTATTTTGAGATTTAGTTCCAAAACGCTTAATTTTTAATTTTTTTTATTAAAATGAACTTTTATATTTCAAAAGTTCAATTAAAAAAGTCCATGGACAAAGGGTCAGATTTTATGAGGATTTTGCCTAACGAGAGCGGAAGTAATAAGCTAAAAGTCCAAAAATGATTGAATATTGTAACTCGAAGATGTACTAATGAAAATGACTATTTGCAAGCAATCATTAAGATGTTTTTAGCATGAAGATAAATGTAATGACACAAAGTATAATGAACTCACCATATCTTGGCTACATCCTCTATCATAGGCTATGTATTTTAATTTATCTATTTAAAGGATAAAAGTGTAACACTCCGACCCAACGGACCACTGGTGATTACTCATAGAGACTGTAGACTAGCCTCACAGACTAACACATGTCTTTCCAGCGCACATTGGCTTCACTTGTGCGCACCCAGGAGGTCGCCCATCCTAAGATTGCTCCCCTCCAAACACGCTTAAGCTTAACTGTGGAGTTCTTAGCCAATGAGCTCCCTAGAAAAGAAGATGCACCTTATTGATATGAGTAGTCTATCAATATCTTTTCAAGCTAAATCAGGGGTATCACAAAAAGAGGATAAAAGCTCAAGCATACATGAAGAAGGTTACATCTTGGAGATACATGTGAGGAACTAAGTAAATAGAGAAGAAAAATACATTGTTAAAGATAGAGAAAGACATTAGAAGCTAAGCCTCACGAAAAGTTCCGAGCATGTTCAACATATTCAACGGCACAGGTCCCTGAAAAATTAGGGGCTTCAATTGTAAATAACTTAGTAGATGTTAAGTGTTTTAAAGATATAAAATTGTTAGAAAAATATCATAATTTTTAAAATTACACAAAGTTTTCATAGAATTTGTCAATTTTTGCTCCATCCCTGCTGAGTCTATTGCTTAGTTGGGCTCACGCTACAACAAACAACAAAAGAAGGCATATATAGGCAAAGGTAGGACGATGCACAAATTATACAATGAGCAATCAAAAATAACAGAATTCATTGATTTAAACCTACTCGTTCGAGCAAGTTGGTGTAGGTTCACAATAATTCATTTAGTTGCTTGGTCACATGATTCCTTTGCTCCCCTTCTTCCAAGGATCTTCTTGTAGTTGTATGTTGTATCTATACATCTTTGCTTACACATTAAGAAGTACTTACATTATCAATTCATCCACACTTATTTATTGCACACAAAAAGTGTACGTACCATACCAAGTCTTGAAATATTCTATTACCAAACCTAATGCTTAACTTAATTTTGTTACACTAACCTTTGGAACTAAAATTCTTCTAACATCATATGTCATGAAATCATCCATGACCAAAAGAGTATGATACTTTACTCAAATCACACTTCTAGGAAGTACTCTAAATCCTATAAATGTTGAGTGTAAGTATTTAAAAATTATAAAAAAATTAATATTAAAAAATATACATTAAGAAAAATCTATCAAAATACGCTAATGACCCACAAAGAGTGCTCCGGCCACTAGATCATTAAATATAAAAGTTTTTAAGGTGAAATGTAGCAATTTAAATTAGATGTAAAATCTTTTTTTGATATAAAGCGAAGAGAATTTAATCGAATTTTGTCGGTGAAATCTAAATATTTCAGTCGAGAAGAGAAAACTAGTAATAGGTAACTCAATTGGTTATATGAAGATCTTTTCTCACAAAGTTTCAGTCTCTCTAATTCAAATCAAAGGAGTGATATTTGCCTTAATCCTTGGTCCTTGAGCTTGTGCCGCTTAAAGAAGAATATCATCTCTTGATCATCATATGGGTTGAACCAATCAGCTCTCTGTTGGTTTAATCGTTTGAGGTTCTTTGTTGGCTAGGATCCTAAACTGATGTGGCGGTATTTAGGCAATGCACATTTCGAACGACCACCAATACCTAAAAATAGGGTAGAGGCGTTCATTCAGGTCATCGACTTGATTTCGGATTAGGTGTTTTGGTCATTTTGGAAAATCGAGTTTTGTGTTCATATTGTTATTTTAATGATTATAAATCATTTTTAAAGTCAGATCAAATCGAATTCGATTATAATGTCAGATATATTTCTGATATACTTCGGATGATCAATATGGTTTGAACGCCTCTAAGGGTGTATTTGGCAAGAGGGACTTGAGGTTGGGGAATGAGATTTTTGGGTAAAATTATAAAAAGTCCCTTGTTTGTCTAAGGGGAATGGGAATTTAGAAAGGATGAAACTTGAGATTTAAGAAGGGAAAGTCTCACAAAAAAAGTCTTGAAGGGAGGGTGGTATTTGAGGAGGAGACTTAAAAATTTATGAAAAGACAATTTTACCATTAATGAAAGTAAAGAAATCTAAGAGTTATAAAGACAATTTTGTAAATATAATCAATTTTTATCTAATTCTTTATCTATTTTTATCATTTCCAAACGAGGACATGAGACATTTATTTTCAAAGTCTCAACTCAAACTCATTCTAAGTCTCAACTAAAGTCACAATTTTCATTGCCGCATGCCAAACACCCCCTCAAAGAAATACGGAGACCATTAGGCAAGCCCGTCTCCGACATCTGTGGACTTCTTGTTGAAATCATGGAGATGGCCGTACATGGTAGCATTAGGGACCCACCATGAAGGCATGAACCATGGCAACACGTCAACGGTAAACAATAGTACAGTTGAGAGCCAGACAAACAATGAAAAGCTGAAAGTTGGACTCTCTCTACATTCATAGAACTGGAGATTGGCATATATTCTAATGATTTGGTAACCCTAATCAATTTTAATTTTTAAAATTATTTACTATATACAGCTTATTCGTTTTACCAATTCAAAGACAAGTAACCCTCTGAATCATACCGAATGCTTTCATGTCGCTTTTAATGGACTATTTAATGTTAGAATTATATTGCTATATATGCATGAATATGACTGCTTGATTTGCTTCAATGGGGAAGATTTGAATTTAATTTTTGCAGTCTGATTTTAGTCTAAATACCCACTTTGGGGGGCTTTATTCGAATTTTCAAGCATTTCCTCATTTTTGGATTGGTCGGTTGGTTTGATTAGGGTTTGTAAGCTGAAAATTATGTGTTAAATCATTTGGGGGATCTAATATTGCAGCTTCCTGTGCCCAAATTGGATTTTAACTAAGATTAGGGTTTTTGCATTATTATTGTTTGTGCCAAATTGGATTTGGGAATTCTTTTGACATAGGAGTATTAGCTGAAATGGCATTGTGTAAAGGGGAAATTGTTGGGGATGAGGTTAATGAAAAGATATATATTGCAGTTGGCAAACAATGGAAAGCTTGCAAATCAAGTGTAGAATGGACAATTCGCAACTCGAAAGGAAAGAAGTTATGCTTAGTTCATGTTCATCAACCAGCACAATATATTTCCATATGTTAGTCCTTTCTCCTTTTGTTGCTTATCAACACTTTTTTGCTGAAACTACGATTAGTCGATATCGATTACCTTTGCTGGTATCATAATTTGAATGTACATTGCTCCGACATTAGCTATTAATAGCTATAGTGTGAGTATTTTTGGTTAAATTTGATTTTTTCACATTTTATTTTTAATATGGGTATGGATTCCTTGCGTTGTAAGGAGAGTGAACGGTCGTTGGTATAATATCTGCTTATAGATGATAATCTGAACGTAAACATGATTGTGTTAAGGCGTCTAATTAGATATGTTTGCTTAAATGTTCTTTGATTTAGTTGATTTAGGAGAGTTTATATTGGTTCAACGGGTAGTTGTTGGCTTGGCTTCTTTAACGGCATTGGGGTAAACTACTTCTGTTATTGTTGTCATGAGTGCTTCGTTTTTAATTGGTTTAATTCGAGTTCGAACTAGATGAAGTGTTCATTTTGGTAGGATAGATCTTCTTGATGTTCATCTAACTATGTTTTCCATTTTCCGCTTGTGCTTACAGTGGGTGGAAAATTTCCTGTAAGCTCTCTATCTGAACAAGAAGTAATATTGCATCGAGAAAAGGAAAAACAAGATATGTGCGATGTCTTAGATGAATATATTCGCATTTGTGCTAAAGCTCGGGTAAATTCTTTTCTTTCTCAAGTATTATTTAGAATTTGGGATTGTGTAACTTGCAATTCCATACTATCATCTTCATGTAATTGTAGCTTTTCCATTTGTAGTCACTTATTTCGATGAGTCTCAAGATTTATAGTTCTTTGGTTTCAGATTATAATAGACTATATTAAAATGACTCATTAAATCGTATGATATTCTTAATTATGTGAAGTTGCAGTTGCAGATGATTATTTGCTACCAAAGGTCAATTGAAAACCTCTTTGTTATCACTAACAAGGTTAACGTGGCGTATATCTAACCCCTAAACCCCACGTACGTTTAAGGCGTTTGGAAAAAGGAATGTTGTAGATTTTCCATTTGAATTGTGCTTAGTTTATTGTTTATTCCTCAAATTGCGTTCTCCTTCGGTTGCCAGATTCATGTAGAGAAATTGTATATTGAAAGTGAAACGGTTGAAAGTGGACTTGTGGAGCTTATATCTCAGCACAAAATTGAGAGACTTGTCATGGGAGCAGCAGCTGATAGAAATTATTCAAGGTGCGTGAAGATCAATTCTGGTTATATTAACTCTGTTACTACTATTTGGTTATGAATCTACAGCCTTATAGTAAGTACTTTATATACACAACATTCTATTACCACAATTCTTTTCAATGACCCTCACCTAGGCTGCCATTCAGGCAAAGTTTAGGAGGGTCGAATATACACAACCTTACCCTTCTAACCTTGCTCTTGTAATAACAAAGAGGTTATTTTCGATTGACCCATAATAGAATACATCATATGCAGTGGCGGACCTAGGAATTTCAAACTGGGGGTACAAAACACGAACGTCATATCATTCATGTAATCGGATAAATTTAAAAAAAATTACAACACATAATAGAATCAATAGTTAAAGTCTTACAATCCAAAATAACAATAAAAGTCTTACGATACTTAAAGTTTTACACTAATACACTCCAAAATTACAAATTCATCCTTCGAGTCTTCATACTTTTAAAACGATCAATAATCATGTCGTCGGAAATTTGTAGAAACACTTCCTTCTCAATAAAAGTAACCAAACAATCATTCATAAGTTGATCACCCATGCTATTTCTCAACTTACTTTTGACATATGTCATTGCGGAAAACACTCTTTCTACACTTGCCGTAGCAACCGGAAGAATCAACATCAACTTGATTAGCAAATGTATAAGAGGAAAATTCTCATGTCTCTTTGTTTCAACAAGCTTCATGGAAAGAGAATTGATATCATGCAAATCATGAAATGCTTCATCGTTTAACATAACATCCAAGAACACATCAAGTTGATGATCAAGAACCGTTAAATCATTACATGAAAACTCTTCGGGATATAAAGAAGCAAGTTTAAGTATCTTGTTTTTATCAAAAGATGAAAAGTTACCTTTAGGACTTAGAGAAGCCATGCATGTAAGTAACTCCATGTTCATCTCACTAAAACGATTATCAAGCTCTTGAAGATGCAAATCAATTACTTCCAAAAAGATTCCAACCCGAAAATGATGTAGATTTGTTGCTTGTTGAACAAAACGTCTTGATCTTCCTTGAGGTACATAATGAGCATCCATAGATGGAACATCAATCTCGTGTTTAGTACAAAATGAAATAACTTTTTGTAAGAGATTCTCCCATCCTTCATCTCTCATCTTTTGCAACACATTTCTTGTACTATGAACAAGTCTAACGGCATTAACAATATCTTGTTCTTTTCTTTGCAAAGCAACACATAAGTCATTAGTGTAGCCAAAAATAATCAACATCAAATGAGCCATAAAAACAAATTCAAATGACTCGATAGATCCCGAAATAATTTGAGCTTTGAACTTATCGTCCGAAGAGCCATGCTTTCCAATCCACTCAAGTACTTCAACAATTGAAGGAAACAAGTTGATGATATTTATTAGACACTTGTAATGAGATCCCCAACGTGTATCTCCCGGCCTACTCAAACCACGTTCTTGATTCAATCCCGATCCACTTTCAATTTCCCCCACTTCCAATGCTTGAGCCACTACTTGAGCTTGCTTTTTTCGAATCATGTCTTGTCTCTTACAAGAAGATCCAACCACATTCAACAAGTTTGCAATGATTTCAAAAAGCCAACCACAATTATCATTCTTTTTAGCAACCGCAACTAGAACTAGTTGTAGTTGATGAGCAAAACAATGAATGTAGTAGGCTCTTGGAGTATCATTCATAATCAAAGTCTTAAGGCCATTGATTTCACCTCTCATGTTACTTGCCCCATCATAACCTTGACCTCTTATCATGGATGGACTCAATGAATGTTCCATAAGCAAGGACAAAATGGCATCTTTAAGAGACAAAGCACTTGTATCATCCACATGTACAATGCCTAAAAAGCGTTCCACTACCGATCCACTTTCTCTATTAACAAACCGCAAAACAAGAGCTAGTTGTTCTTTTTTAGACACATCACTTGATTCATCAGCCAAAATAGAAAAGTAATCATCTCCAACCTCTTCTATTATGCGTTTGGTAGTCTCTTTTGCACAACAATTGATAATATCTTTTTGAATTTTGGGAGAGGTCAATTGACAATTTTTGGGTGCATTTTGGAAAGTATGTTTTCTTATTTCGTCAACCTTCCCCCCTAACCACTTCAAAAGCTCAAGAAAGTTACCCCTACTATATGATTCCTCACTTTCATCATGTCCCCGGAATGCCAAACCTTGACCCAAAAGAAATCTCAAACAAGTTAAGGATGCATTCAAACGAATATGATATGAATCCATTTGAGACTGACTCGCATTATCAAACAAAACTTCAATTGAGGTCTTTTTTGCATCTCTTAGATTCACAAATTTCTCATAAGCAACATTGTGAGCACTTTTAATTCCACCAACATGCTTTTGAAACCTATCCGGTTTATTCCACCCTCTAAACCCTCCATTAACGAATGCATCTCCCCCATTGTTTATTTCAACATCCCTCTTGAACAAATAACAAACAAAGGAAAATGTAGCATCTTTTTCAACACTATATTCAAGCCAATCCCATTTTTTGAACCAATTAACACTAAAACGGCGCAAACCACCTATTTGTCTTTGAGGGAAATCATGTGTTTTTGGTTGGCAAGGGCCTCTAAGAATATAAGCTCTCCTAACAGGATTTCTTTCATTTTGGGGATAATCCATTATGTTTTTTCTCAATCCCGGATCATGAGGAAGAAGTTCAACATCATACACCCAATCATCATCCAATGGTTCATCACAAGCACTTGAACCACCTACTTCCATATTAACATCTTCACTTTGAGGGGAACTTAAAGGAGGTGATGGAGAGTCAATGCTTTCATTAAATGTTCCTTGAGATTTCATTCTTTTAAACAAAAATTCATGAAGATTGGGTTGTTTATCCCCCGCAATTGACTTCTTTGAACTTGAATTACTTGACATTTCCTAATTAATTTAAATACATGAATTAATTGTCAATTCTAACAACTATACAAACACTAACAACCCAATTAATTTTCAATCATCAATTATACAAACACTAACACTAACAACCCAATTAATTTTCAATCAACACAATTATACAAACACTAACAACCCAATTAATTTTCAATCAACACAATTATACAAACACTAACAACTCATAGTCCCATGGCATGAATTTGAAATTTGAAAACCTAATTGAGTAATTGGCAATTACACATTTACACAAACACTAATTTGATAAATAAAATAACATAAATTCAGCAACAAGCCAACAACAACAACTTATTTAAGCAATTTCAATCATAGAGAATAAAATGGAAACTTTAAAAATTAAAATTCAAATGGAGTTTTTCTATTTAGTGAATTAGGGAATTTACCTCAAATGGAGAATTGGAGAAAGTGGAGGCAGCCAGGACTGCAGGAGGCGGCGCGGTGGGGCTGGTGGTGGCGCCGGCTGGACTGGTGGCGACTGGCGGTGGTCGACTTGAGTGAGAAGGGCAGAAATGCTGCGAGAGAGAGAAGGGACAGCGAGAGAGAGAAGCGCAGAAATGGAGAAAGGAAGATAGGGTTTCTTAATTTTTTTAAATTTTTTTTTATTTTTTTTTTTTCTGATGTTTTTTTTTCAAAGTGGGGGTACAACCGTACCCCCTTGTCTCTTAGTGGGTCCGCCCCTGATCATATGCAACTTGATATATTTAAAAATAGCATTTGGTTTATCGAGCCATTTTATTGTAGCCCCTTATAGTCCAAAATCAAAGACCTATAGTTTGTAACTTATAGACAACCAACAATGCCAAAGTCTTAATCTCAAAAGATTGGGATTTGCTAAATGAACCAATACATCAGGTCTAGTGGTCGTCCACATAATTCTCTCCATTCATTTCGATTTTCTACCATCACAACATGTATATTTATTTCCTTCATATCTTTTCTCACATTTACCCTCAGGTCATCTTCGATGTTCCTTGCCTTCTTTTTAAGTAACCCGAGTTCCAACTTTCTATCTTCGTTACCGGATTTTTAATACCCTGGTTCATAGTTTGTAATTTATATGCACTTTGATATTCTCCCCTATAATTACTTCATTCGAGGGGGAAAAAATATTTTTACTTGTTAATTAAGTTGTCCCTAGGTTTTTGGATTGTCGAAGCTTGATATTTCTATGGTTGTTAGTTCAATTCGTGCTTTTAAAAAGTAGGCGCAGTGCGTTTAGATTCTACCTTTGTAGATATTCTTGTTAGAGACCGTCTCTCGATGAGACGAACTCAAACAAGGAGCCCATATGGTAATAATTGTGTTAGTTGGGCTATTCAACACATGTACGAGGAATGTCTCACGGTGAACACAAGAATTTGTGTTACCTTTGTATCAGCTTCTCACTGTGTTATTTCAGGAAATTGATGGAACCAAAATCTAAGAAGGCCAACTATGTCCGCCTACATGCACCTGCTTTCTGCCACATCTGGTTTGTCTGCAAGGCACGACTGATCTATACAAGGTATGCAGATATTAAGATCTTCAAGTTTTTATAGCTTATGGCTGTAATAAGTGTGAATGTGATTATGTGAGTCATGAATCCTTGAACAATTCTGCTTTACATGAATAGAAGGACTTATTTTTGATCCAAGGGCCTTATGTAGCTATTGTTTTAGAAAGATTTATTCTCTATGAAATTCAAGTTCTCAAAACCTAATACTCAAAGATAACTAATAAAAAGTTGTCCAAAGATGCATATAAATTTAAAGGAAAAGTGCCCTACAAATACAATATCATTATATTGTAGCATGATCTATATCATTGGTTTTTATCGTTTCGAGAACTTTAATACAACATTCCATTACCTCAATGCCTTTTAGTGGCTCCCACCTAGGCGGGCTTGGGGGTCTGATGTACGCGAACTTACACTGGTTAGGGATAATAAAGAGGTTGTTTTAGATTGACCCTTGGTTGCAACCTCACATAAATATAAAGTGCACATCATTTAATGAACCATTTAATATAGTCCATTATCATCCGAAATCAAATAACTGTGAATCTTTGGCCTAATGGAAATAAGGAACAGATTTTGAGAACTTCAATGACAAAAACTATCATGTTTATTGCAGGGAGGGTATAAGACAGCCACCTCTAAAAGATGAAGATCAAGATCCGCTAACAAATGCAAAGTCAACTCAGTTTGCTAGTGAAATGTCCAAATCCCTTAGCAGAGTAGACTCTGGGGGGAGTTTTACCCGATCATCGACATTTAGTCTTTCTCAGCTATCCTTCTTTTCCCGATTTTCTGAAGTTGGGACTGATTCAACCCTCTGTCATTCGGGAACAGAAGATAGAATGCCCTCTTTTCGGTCGTTTGCTCTGCCTCCTAAACCTGAACAGAATGTCTCTTTTTCAAATGTGGTATGCACGATATATGGACTTCAGATCCAACACATAAATTTTTAGTCGTTTATTTATGCCTAATCTCATGGGATAATTCTCACAGGAAGAAAGCTTGAATGATGCACTTTGTAATCAACTTGATCAAGCAATAATAGAGGCTGAAACCGCTAAGCGGGAGGCATTTGAAGAGTCAATGAGGCGTCGTAAAGCAGAAAAAGACGCAATTGAAGCTATTCGCAAGGTAAAATTCCTAGCTTGACATTCTTTTGTTTCGTTTGTTTGGGGGATAAGTAGAAAAATTCTATTGAACAACAAAACATACACCCCAAACCTCTTATGATAAGGACAAACTTCCTAGAAAGAACCCCTTTTAACCCCATAAGCACCAATTTGTAAAAGATACAGTCTGTACATCAAAAAACTCGATTCAACCACAAAACATACACTCGAGTTTACCATTCATTTTTTTTTCGAATAAAAAAAGGTATGGCTAGCATCTCTTTTTCGGAGCCTTGTGCATGCGCCTCACTTTCCTTGGTACGATTCTGGTCTGACAACATTCCATTACCCCAATGCTAAGTGACATTGTTAGTCGGATGTACACAATCTTACCTTGTTAGTTAGTGATGCGTAAGAGGTTGTTTCCGATTGATCCTTGGTGCAACTTCACACGCTTGAGACCTGAGAGTATATGTAATCAATTTCCCTAGGTTGATGATGTGTTGTGATCTTTTCATCCCCGTCTATGTCAAAGGGGTTAAAGATCACGGTTTTGGTATGGAACTTGAGTCCTCCGCTTGAGCTAGCTTTTGGGGAGTGCTTTCCTGCTGTCCGGAATCAATGCTATTATGATAATGATCAAACCAAACAAACCTGATCTCTAAAACCAACCGACTAAAAACTTTGGGATAGTTGTCAAGTTTGGGTTGTGTTCTCATCAAAATAGTGTCAAATGCGCGAACTTTACAGGCAAATGCAGTAGAAACTTTGTATTGTGAGGAGTTGAGAAGAAGGAAAGAAGTTGAAGACGAGCTCGCTAAGATTAAAGATGAACTTGAAAGTACAAGGAATCAACGTAACATGGCCTTAGATGAACTCCGAGTTGCAGTTGACCAAAAATTGTTACTGACAAAGCGAGTCGACAAATCTAATGTAATATGGGAGGAGCTAGACGAAAAACTACTCTCGGCTTTGGAGTTGCTTCAAAGAATGAGGAATACTTCATGTTAACGACACATTATGAGAATCAGTTGCTCTTTTACTTCCTAAATACTCTTATGTCCCTTTGAATTTGCTACATTATGGTTAAAAAACACTTACATAGAAAATTATAAAGTTGTAAATTCAAAGAGATAGATATGTAGGTTCGTGTGACGTGTAGGACCTTAGATTTGCTTAGTTTATTTTATTTGTTAATAATGCTACAATGTGGTGAATTTTAAATCTAGTTATAGTCAAATAAATTTAGTACATATTTCAACTTCATATACTCCTCATTTTAGGCCAAATTAAGAAGCCACAATGACATTTCCAAAAAAAAAAAAAAAGCCACAATGACCATTTCCATATTACTCTAACTCACTAGTTTATTTTTAATCTAACTAAAATTCAAATTGTAATTACGATAAGAATTTAACTCCGAATCTAAACAACTCAAATTCAACCTAAATATATTAATTTTTATGTTTTAAATCTAGGTATATTTGGAATGAAAATTTAAAATTGACATAATATAAAATTTAGCAAAAATCTAGATTTTCTAATATGGCTATTTGACTTTACTATTTTATTATAGAATAATATATAATTTTAGCTTAAAATGACGTGCAAAATATTTAGTGAGTTATTTGTTTTTGTACTAAAAGAAAAGCAGCTGGTCTTGGGTGAGACCGTCTCAAATTGAGACAAGAGTGGGTCGGCCCAATTCGCGCTCCTTACATGATTTCTCTCTTCTTTTTCATTTTCTGGGCATTTTTCAATTTTACTTTCAAAGGTATCAATTTTGACCTTAAAAGTATCAATTTCAATTTAGGTAGAAATTGATCAGTTTAACGCCACAATTGATCACTTATAGGTTCAATTTGAAATTTACATTAATTGATATGTTTAAGTACTACTTTACGTTGAAATTGATATCTTTAAAGTCAAAATTGATACCTTTAAGGTCCAAATTGAAAAATGCCCAGAAAATGAAAAAACAAAAAAAAAATGGAATTTTGGAGGGAAATAAGCACAATGGGCCGGCCCAATTGTGGTCTTAGAATAAAGAAAATTTGAAACAAATAAGAGTTTTAATATAAAAAAATAAAAAAATAAGATCCAAATCAAACTATATCCAAAAATAAGCGTCAAATTCCCAAAGCATAGGTTTGGAGCTGTTCGCAGTTACTAAGTGCGAACAGGTGGGCTGACTTTTTGACCTGTTCGCAGTTAGTAACTGCGAACAGCCCAGGCTTTTTTTTGAAATCTTCTCTTCTGTTCGCACTTAGGAACTGCGAACAGCTCCAAACCTTTGTCCAAACCTAATAGACGCTTAGTTTTTGAAATAGTTTGTTTTGGCTCTTGATTGATGATTTTTTTTGTTTTATAATCTTATTCATTTCAAAATTTCTAGAATAAATCGGTGATACGCAAGTTTTTGTGAAAAGATTATTGGATGGCAAACCAGCATTCTCACTTAAGAGTACCTTTCCTTCTCCAACATCTTTTAGAATGTTTAACGACACAAGGTTTGTCGGCTTGCATGAGACGAGCACATATAATTAGTTAATTTTTTTATCGATCACTTTAAAATTGTAAGTAATTACTTTAATACACTAAAAGTATACGAGTCAATCTAATAGAAATAATTTTACCATAAGACCATCTCATTTAAAAATTTGTAAAGTTTTATTTGTCAAATAATTATAGTTGGAGTTGTTGGTTTACAATTGGGTTTTAAGTCATTATTCATTTATTAGTTAATGTGATAAAGTTTTCTAATTCGATTTGAACTTTTCTGATTTAATCTAATCTGATTACAATAAGAACACGTAATAAGTTTAAAAATAAATTTAAAAAATAAGTAAAATGAATTCACGTCAAATTTTGCACTTAAGAAATTACCAAATTGAGGGTGTCTCATAATTCATGGCTTCAAGCCTCTTTAACTTTGTTTTTACAAAAAAGCAATCCATGAATTGACATCTTTCACAAGACTCTTGAGTTGTGACTAGGGGTGTTTAATGGGCCTGATAAGGGTTCAGTCGGGCTTAAGTAAATATGGATCGGGTCGGATAAGAGTCCTTTAAAATTAATATGGGCTTTAAATGGGCCGTGCTTTTAAAGCTCGATCCGGCCCAATCTGACCCTTTTACTACTAAAAATTATTTTAATCCCTATTTATCAATTTATAACAATTAAATTATCATTTATAATAATTAGATTGAAAAAATATTAATAATTTCATTAACATTCTCATTTATAATATTTAAATTATACATTAGTTATACTATTTACAAAGGCTAGTATTGCCCATTTTCCGCCTGGCCCTTACAAAACTCTTCTAAAAACGGATTGGATTAGGGATCAAAATTGGGGCCGGCCTAATGAACACCCTTTGTCGCGACACAATTAGTTGTGGTATGTTTAAGATCACGTGGATTATCAATTTAATTAATAACACAAAAACTTGCGTAAGACCGTCTTAGAATAAGACGCGGCCCAATATGGAGTCCATTAGCTTTTTTTCCTTGATCTGTGCATTTTTCAATTTTGCTCTTAGAGGTATCAATTTTTACCTTAAATATATCAATTTTGAAAAATTGATATATTTAAGGTAAAAATTGATACCTCTAAGAGCAAAATTGAAAAATGCACAGATCAAGGAAAAAAAGCTAATGGACTCCAAATTGGGCCGCGTCTTATTCTAAGACGGTCTTACCCAAGATCTGCTGAATTAATAATTCCCCGTAGTTTTCAACAACAAACATAAAATTAAAGAAAAAAAAAACTTAATTAAAAATTAATTTACATAACATATTAATAGCAAAGAGTCTATTAAAAAATGACTTATCATCAACAAATTGTTTGATAGCAATCTCAAGGATTATGAAAGTAAAATGAGGAAAAATATCTTTTGAAAATACTTTAATGACCTGTTAAATTATTTATATTAAAAGTATTAAACGGTAATAAACCAAAACATATATCAAAACAACAATTACTAGAATATTTTTATACTAGTATATAACTGTAATTATAGTATAACAATCTTAATTATAGTTTCACGTTGATAGGATGAGTATCAAAACAACAATATTAAAGTTTTAACTCTAAAAAGTTTTTATCAACTGTATCTGTCTATATAACTATTACTAAAACAAAACACCGGTGATGTTATCGTTTTTTAAAAGTGCTTATGTGCTACTTTCTCAATAAAAAATTTCCCTCTAAAACTCAATTATGATGTCATTGTATTTATTACTAATATTTATATCTTTTGACTTTTTTATTATCTAATTATGACTATAATATTTTCAATATTGATTGATTTTTTACTTTTTAGTTCATGTCATTTAATATATTAGAAAATCATATATTTTATTTTATTTTCTTACAATTATTTATAAAATCTTTATAATGTTAAAACAACCGTCATAAAATTTTAATCTTTTGTTCAAACAAATATGTCAAAAAACTTAATAAAACCGTGCATTGCACGGGTATTATCTAGTTAATTAATAAATTAGTTTCAATAGTCATCCATGTGAATTTGTTTTCTTTAATCATTTTGATTTACCACCATGTCAATTTATAAGTCTAAATCAATCATATCTTTTTTCATCAATGCGTTATATATATATTTATTATTTTAACTCTCCAAATTTTAAATTTCTATCGTCCTTAGAAATTCACTAACATGTCAAATGTCAAATATCAATAAGAAATTATTCATATATTTTTCATCTAATTTACTATTGTACAATCATCCATTACGTGGCAATATTTTAAAATAAATTTTTATAAACTTTGTAGGTCATTTTCATATAACAATAGAGTATAACATAGTTTACTTCATATTGTTGACCAATAACACAAAAATAGTGTTTGAGAAAGCATTTATCATGCTACTAATTGTGTTATTTTACGATTTTTCTTTTTGTTTTCGTTCTTAGGGGTTGATTTTTATTATCTATAATTGTTTTTTCAAAAATATCAAATTTATAAATAATTAATGCAAGAAACTTATAACATAACATAAAAAATTTACAACCAAATAAAATTAAAAATCCTTTACACATAACTCTTAAAATTTGTTCTTGAACATTCTTCTATGCCTCGTTGTGACTATGTGTAGTGGAAATCATGACATAGATTAAAGGTCGAGAAAGCAAAAATGACATAACCATTTCTTGGTCACTAAAACCTATCATCTAATAAATGTCATAAACCAAATTGCATGATTGACCCTATATTGCTCCATTGTTTGTTAATGTGTTAAATATAAGCCCTAGATTCAATTATTGATTGTTTACTCTTCAATATTGTTAATAATAGCTTTGAGCATCGACCATTAAAAACCAATAAAAAAATATTACCACTAATACATCGACCGAGACGAGTAAGATTTCGAACCCACAAGCTACCAACTATCTATAGTAGGTAATCTCTACCGTCTAGGCGTCTATACTAGAGGTGTTTAAAATAAATATGACGATTCGATGTTTATCCGTCCTCATAACTAAACCCAATTGTACCAACTTAAAAGCTAAAAATAATTATGCAATTACTAACAGCGAACAAATAACTTGACTTTTTTTTACCAGTCCTATTTGTTCGCTTTTACTAACAGCGAACATAACCAAACCACAGATTTAGGAAAAAAATGCTTACTTTAAGAATTTTTTTCAAAAACCTTGTTACTATTTGAATTTATTTTATTTTTTGCTTATTTATTTCAAATTTTCACAATTAAACACCTCGAGTCTATACCCAATCACCTCCCATCAAATTAATATGGCCATACTATTCTAAACCATTAATTTGTCAACAAAAATAGAAAGACTCCCCCACATTCCTCCTTGATCAAGAAGACTCAAAGACGACTTCATATGAAGATCATTCTACTATTACAAAACCAGATCTTAGAAGCTTCATTTTCAGTACAAAACACAGAACTCATCACTGCAGCCAAAACGCATGATTTCTCAATAAAAAATCCCATATTATATAAAACGAATTCGTTGACTTGATCAACTAATCAGTCAACATCATCACATAATCACAAATATGGTATATTCTATAGTATAGAGTTTCAGTTTTTCAGTTTTGCTTGCATACTATGTTCAATATTATCCTTTTTAAAATCTTTAATTTCTTGTTTTTTTGCTCTAAGGTTAGTGGGTAATTGACAAGCAATCCCTTTTGCTAAAAAAAGTGTTTAACCTATCTTTAGAACTCCCAATTTCTTCCTTTTAAAGCTCATTTCTCCAAATACTTTTTCTTGTTTTCCTTTTTAAAATCTTCAGTTGGTTGAAAACCTGTTGAATTTTGAAGAATTCTATTTTTTTGGCTTATTACTTTACCCAAGTGTTGTTTTGAGAAAAAACTACTGAATTATACTGATTTTTGTGGGTTATGTTCAATAATTGTGGTGTATTTTATATTTAAGTTATTGATTTTGTGGGTTTGTTTTGAAATTTGGAAGGGAGAAATTTATCAGATGTGAATAATTTTGGGGTTTTTATGGATGTGAAATTTCAGTAGGAAGATTGATCAGTTGAGTGCAGTTTGAAACAAAAAGCCACTGGATTTAACACATTTTTCTGGGAAAGATTCAAATATTGGGTTACATTTAATATTTAAGAACTGAATTTTTGTGGGTATGTTTGGAATTATTGAAATGATAAGTTTTTAGGATGTAAATAATTTAGGGTTTTTCTTATGAATGTGAAATTTCAGTGCTGGAATTTGGAGGAAGATTGATCAGTTGATGAATTTTGGGAATGGGGTCTAGTAGAGAAGTTTTGAGTGAAACTAGAGAAAGGATGGTGGTAGACAACAAGATCTTTGTGGCTGTAAGCAAAGAGTTAAAGGAAAGTAAGTCTACGCTGTTGTGGGCTTTGCAGAACTCAAATGGGAAGAAGATTTGTATCCTTTATGTTCATGTGCCTGCCAAAATGATTCCCATGCCAAGTAATAATAATTGCTTCATTTCTCTTTATTTATACATGCTTGCAATATATGTTCCATTTATAGTTTTGCTTTAATGATTTAAAGTTAGTTTCCATGTTTAATGGGAGTTACTGATTGATATTTTTTTTTGGGTATAAGGTAGGTTGAGGGAAGACGAGGGCTAGGCGAGGGGGAGTGAGAATCAAACTTAGGTCCTTCCACATGCTTAGACTCAGACAAGACTCAATTCCATTGATCTATGTTGCTCGGACTCTTCATTTAGACACTTCATTTTAGGCCTAAAATTGAATTTCTAGACGTATTTGACACTTGGACACGTACCAGTATCCGACATCGGTAGCCGAGTCCGAGTAACATAGCCATTGATAGTTTATAAATATCTAGTTTATACCTTCATTTGTTTGATGTTAGATTGTTTGGGTGAAGGGCTCAAAACGGGAATCAATTTTACCTGAAATTGTATGTAATCTGCAAATTTTACTAATAAAGCTTTTTTATATGAATTCATTGGCTTCCTTATATATGGAGGGATCTGGTTTAATAGGATATCACTAATGATATCAGTCTTCGTTTCTTTTTAGAGTTAAGACATGAATAGGATTGTGTAAGGTAATCCACTAAATAAGTAGGAAAATTCAGGAGCTATGGGGTTTGTTGTGGGAAGGAGGATGAGTAAATGGCTTTCCATGCGGCAGGAATGACAAATAACGACCCATTTGATACCTGGGCATGCACTGTGGTAGTAGGAATTCTTTAAAGGATAGTCCCATGTCAAACATCCTTGGTATGCTTATTCATCCCCAAACATCTCATCTTCATTAAGTTTCATTCCATCCATTACCACTTAGGAAGATGGTATTAGGTTGAAATGAAAGAATATGAAGAAAAGCGCGTGTTTGAGTGTTGAAATTTCGATACCATGGATATTGGGAAAGGGCCATACACAATTACTCAAAAATTCAGGTGGTAAGACTGCTTGACTTTTGTAAGCTATTAGTGAGCAGTGATCACTCCTTTTATGAGATAGCTGATACTTGATATCGCGACCTTCACAGTAATCTTTTGTACTTTCTCTAATCTGGTGCTCGATACCTTTGCAATTTCAGTGGGTGGAAAATTTCCAGTTAGCCGAGTGGGAGAAAATGAGCTCAAGGCATTTCGAGAACAGGAAAATCGAGAGATGCAAGCCATTCTGGATGGTTATCTTCAAATTTGTGGGGTATATAACTTATTTTGCTGATAAGAGCGAGTTTTCTACTGTCAAGCTCCGTTTTTCCATCTGCTTTTTTTTTAATAATATAAAGCTAATTTTGGCAGGCACACGCTGAGAAAATACATATTGAAATGAATTCCATAGAGGCCGGAATTGTGGAAATGATAACTCAACAAAGAATCAGGAGCCTTGTCATGGGTGCAGCAGCAGACAGTAGATTTTCTAGGTATTCATGATGGAACTTAATTTTTTTAGAGATGTTTATTGCTTAAACGAGCTCGTTAAATTTTTTCTTCTCTAAATCTATGGTATTTAGATGTACTAATATGCCATGTCATGTACTGTGAGTCTGAGTATAAGTTATATAATTTTTAATTCAATGGTAATAAACAGATTGCTACTTGAACTTAATGATTTTTTGTTTTGTTTCCTTGCTATTGAAGGAGAATGGTGGAACCTAAATCAAAAAAGGCCAACTATGTGCGCAAACATGCGCCTGATTTCTGTTGCATCAGATTTGTATGCAAGGGCCGTTTAATCTGTACGAGGTATGCCATTAGTTTCAGTTATTTCTTGGTTGAGGATCTGACGGTGTTTTGTTTTCTTGAAGATCTCTGAGTCTGTTTATATTTAATTGTTAATTGTTCCCTAGATGAGATTCAACTACCTTTTCTTTCTATGAAATGGATTTCGAATACCCTTGTTTGATCTGAAAAGACCCTTTATTGTTTAGTAGCTTGAGCTCACAGTGTAAAATGCGGTAACGGTAGCGATCGTGCTAATGAAACACTGATACGGTAGCGGGGGTGATGCGGTTATCATAACGCCTAAGTATCGGTCAAAACCGTAAGATATCCCATGATATTGTCCAAAATGCGGATCTTTTACACCTTTACAACGCAGGAAATACTGGTTTGCTGTTTTTGAAAACCTTTACAACGTGGACGATGCGATGCAATGTTGCCTTGTTTATATTATGACAGTATGACTAGGCGTTGTTAGATGTCAAGTAGTTCTGGCATCAGTAGAATTCGGTTTTTTGCAAATTGGACTTTGGATGTAAGGTCATGATTAATCCCCCATTAGTTTTGTTGAATTAAACTTATCTTTATTGAAATGGATTTAATTTACTAAACTTAACTTTACCCTATCTTTTTCTTGTTCCATATTGTTTTTTCTTATTTGCATTACTCATTAAGTGAATTTTTTTTTTTTTGAAATCCTCATTAAGTGAATTTTTTTTTTCTTCATTGAACTAATTTTTAGTGTATGTAATCCTTGTAAGGTGAACTAAACAGAACTAACTCCTAAGTTGGATTTTTTTTTTGTGTGTGTAGAAAGATAGATAATATGCTTTATTGTTTAAAGCTGATCTTTCATGTATTTATCAATGTTTTGTTGCCTTTAGTTGTGCTGTACATGCACACAAATAATGATAACAACATTATGATATATGCATGACTCATGGATTAAAAATGAGGTAACGATCGCAATTGCGCTAACGGGAGTGATGCAGTTATGTAACGCTTAAATATCGGTCGAAAACCATAAGATATCTCTTGATACAACCCAAAACACAATATTTTACACCTTTACAAGGCGGGTAATATCAGTTCTTTGTTTGTGAAAATCTTTACAACGCAGCCGACGCAATGCGATGCGGGCATGCGACCTTGTTTTTACACTATGATATGACTAAATAGCTGATTTTTTTATATTTAGTTGAGGATGCTTAAAGATCTAGAAATCTATTTTTGAGGTTTATGAGCTATAAGAGGCTTTTACATTAAGAGTCTAATAACACGTGTTACTTTATACGGGCACTCATTGGTGTTTATGGTGATTATTAGCATGATTGGTGTCACTTAATGCTAAAGGGTGGACTCTTATAAGCATTTCTTACTCTATTCAAAGAATTGACTTGCCATTGATTTTTATTCCAAATCACACTCATAGAACTCAGAAGCAACAAATGCTTCCTAAAAAATTACTAGAAACAACAACATCAGCTGCGTCCACCTGGATATCTTTCCATGCCAATGTTCTCTCATGTTGATTTGTTATGGTTCATGTAGTTGACACGATAGTTTGGGATTAAAGCTTTGGCTTTGTTGTTGTCTTGTTAATTTTATTTTTGATTGTTAGCCTTGTTTAATTATGCTTATTTATTACCGTTTGGTGCAGGAAGGGTGTGAGAGAACCAAATTTGGACGTTGGGGGGAGGTTATCAAATTTTTCAGATAATGATCAACACAATGCTGGCATTCTAAGTCGAGAATCAAGTTCTAGTATCGGACATTCAGATTTGGATGGATATGAAGAGTCTTTTGATAAATCTGTTCATTCATCAAGAAATAGTTATTCACAGTCCTCGGTATGTTCACGAGAAACTGAATCGGCTTTTAGCTCACCTTGTTCATCACTTGGAAAAGAATACGTCAGAGAATCTGGTCTGGATCTTTTGGCTCTACCTGGACTTCCTCTGACTAAATGTCAGGGTTCATCACCTCCGAGCGTACTGGTATCTAATTTTCCTTTGTTCCGTAACATGTTGGTTTCTACTAGCCTGCTCTTGTCATTTTTAAATAACCTTGCATGTGTTAGAGCAAATTAGCAATTAAGAAGATTACAATCACAAAGTGCATAAAGAAATCTAAAGCAAAATGAGTAATAAAACGCCACAAGATTGTAGAGGTCGGGAAAATCCCAAGATTATTGATCTTGGACCATAAAACCCCAACTATAACAATTGGGAGTCAATTTTATTAATGTGTAAAAGTTTGATTATAAATACAATTGATAGAGAAACACTCAATTGAATTTCCAAGAAAAAATGGAAAACCTCTAAATCTTCTCACTAAACCCTAAACTTTATTGGGACTCTCACTCTCCCTCTCCCTCTAAACCCCCTTGAAGAATAGATGAATGTTACCGCATATGATAATACTATTGATTATGTATATATACTAAGCAAAGAAGAGAGGTTATTAAAATAACCTAAAAGCCCACCACGAAAACAGGGTCAAGAAACAAACAGTAGCATTCTGAACCTTCGCTTGACCAGGTTGAGCGAACCACCAAGGGGTCAAGCGATCATCTGATAGGTTGAGTGAGTGAGACAAAACACACAGTAACATTGCTTCATAACATTCTGTTTTCAAGCATCCAAAACCCTTTCATTTCTACTTCATATATACTCACTTATAACCTATCCTTTTGGCCTTTGGGGGATAAATTAAGTACGCGCATTTCTCCGTGCTGTCTCCTTGGAGGGGGCACGGGTATGATATGTTTGCTATCCTCTTCCCTCCCCCCCAAGACCCCGACTTGTGTGGGATACTGGGTTGTTGACTATGACTACATACTCACTTATGCTTCAACAAAAAGGACCATGTATAACCATATATCATAGAAAGATTATGAGACACATTCCAACATATTTGTTAATGTGTGTTTTACTTCAGCAGGAAGGCAATATGAATGATGATCCATATGATCAGGTTCTGCAAGCCTTGACACAGGCTGAAATTTCAAGGAGAAGTGCTTTTGATGAATCCATGAGGCGTAGGAAAGCCGAGAAAGTGGCTATGGATGCAATTTGCAAGGTAACCGTCTAAAAGCTTCTTTTTTTTGCTATTTCATTTTTTGAATGCTTTACCTTGTTCGTCATTTTTGTCATAGAAAAATATTGTGGCTTCCATGTGTCATATGGGATATGACTGTATATGAGTATTCTAGTATTAGTTATACAGTATATCAAGTAGTATAAATTAGGAAGAGGGGAAAGGAGAAAGACATCAGAAAATTGTATTATACATTTAGCTTGAGTTCTAAACTCATTCCTGGGAGAGTGCAAGCCTCTAATATGGCACGTGGCATTGAATGTAAAGTCTGATGGGTTTGTGACTTGGACACATACGGCTTCTTTGGTAGGTGGTAATAAATGGGGGTAATGTATTTTTGTTTTTCTACACGTTTATAATGTATTTTTGTGTTTTACCCCTTTAAATGATTGTAATAAGATCCTTTACTTTCCTTTTATTTCTTTTCAATTTCTATTTTCGTGGATGTTGAGCAGGCAGCAGCTACTGATAATTTGTATCGTGAGGAATTTAAACAACGAAAAGAGAAAGAAGAAGAATTGGCTATGCGTAAGGAGGAACTTGAAATCTCAAAGAGCCAATGGGAAAAGGTCTCGCAGGAACTACATGAGGCATTGGATCAGAAGTTGTCGCTTGAAACCGAACTCGAGAAATCCAAACTTAATGAGAAGGATATGGAAAGTAAATTATTGTCAGCAGTGGAGTTATTACAAAAACTCAAGACTGAACGTGAAGAATTGCAAGTAGATAGGGATCGTGCTCTCCGAGAAGCTGAAGAGTTGAGGAAACAATTTCCCGAGGGATCATCCGACTCACATGTTCCCTTTTACTTCTCTATATTCTCTTTCTCAGATCTGCAAAATGCCACTAGCAACTTCGACCCATCCTTAATTATCGGGAAGGGGGGTTACGGGAAGATATATAAAGGTATTCTTCGTCACACTGAAGTGGCAATAAAAATACTTGATCCCCAAAGCAAGCAGGGTCCTCAAGAGTTTGAGCAAGAGGTAATTTTATATTAAAATTTATAACTATTGCTTTACTTGAACATCTTTTTCTGTTTTATTTATATAAATTGTTAAACGTTTCGAGAAATCTCTATTGGAGAACATCTTTCCAAATGGCATGTGTATTGTGCTAAAAAGTGGGAATGGAATGTACACCTAATGATTAGCGCATTGATTTTCTTAACACTATGGATGTGTTTGGTAAATGATTTTTTCATTAGCTTTTTGGTTACGTTTTGGCTTTTGATTTTTGGCCGGTAAACGGCCTTAAAATGTTTGGTAAATGGCTTTCAAGTCAAAATTAAAAAGATACTATGATTAGCTTTTTAATTGGCTTTTGGCTTTTTAAAACACTTTTTCTCTAACAAACAACCAATAACTAATCTAAATCAAACATCTCTTTAAAACGACTAGCTTATCAGCTAATAATTCCTGCGGGTCAAACCGGCCAATAGCTTCAACCAACATTCATTTTCCAAACAAACCGGTCAAACAATTTCAATTTCCAATTGTTTTTGAACATGTGTAGTGTAGATCAATAGGAATTTCGGATTAACATGTGGAATTCATATTGTAACAATGTCTCTATTTCTGGATGTGTTTTGCTATGCCATCTCTTGTCACATGCTTTATGATTCATTTTACACATGGATAGAATAATTTCCTTGTTTCTTACTTCAGCTATAATACCTTTTCTTAGGTGGATGTTCTAAGCAAGCTGCGGCATCCGAATCTAGTGACTCTCATTGGTGCCTGCCCCGAATCTTGGGCTCTTATCTACGAGTATCTTCCTGGGGGAAGCCTTGAGGATCGACTCGCCTGCAAGGACAACACTCCTCCACTACCATGGCAAATTAGAATCCGAATAGCCACCGAGTTATGCTCAGCCCTCATCTTCTTACATTCAAGCCGACCTAGCTGTGTCGTACACGGAGATTTAAAGCCTTCAAACATACTACTCGATGGCAACCTGGTTAGCAAGCTAGGTGATTTCGGTATATGTTACATAATCCCAAATAACGAAACCTCAATGGAACAGTCCGCAAAGTTTTGTACCCATGAAGCAAGGGGGACTTTCACGTACATGGACCCTGAATTTCTTAGAACCGGAGAACTTACCCCCAAGTCCGACATTTTTTCTTTTGGGATTATATTGCTGCGGTTGTTGACCGGTAAACAATCAAAGGGTATCGGAAAGGAAGTTGAATATGCTTTGGAAAAAGGTACTCTCGATTGCATATTAGACTCTTCGGCTGGAGATTGGCCGTTTGTCCAGGCTGAACAGTTAGCTCGCATGGCTCTGAGGTGTTGTGACATTTACGGAAGAAATCGGCCAAACCTTGAATCCGATGTATGGAGGGTTCTTGAACCCATGAAAGTTTCTTGTCAAAGCTTTCAGCTAGCTTCGGATGACTACATACCACATTATCTCTTATGTCCTATATTCCAGGTTGGTGTGGTTTTCACCTTAATTTTTGATCGATTCGAAATCGACCAAAAACCCATGGGTCTGGAAATTTGACCAGTAACTCAAAAATGATCTTACCCGAAAACCGTAAAAGTGGTCGAACCGGCCATAACTCAAATCCGGCCATTTTGACCAATTTTCCATTCTTTTAGTTCCACGCCATTACTTTGGGCGGGCCCCACTATAGTTCTGTTAAATTTTGTATTCAGTCTATATTTCGTTGAGTCGACCCAGACCCACTAAAACCGGAAATGACTCGACTCGAAGCTCGTTCGCCCGACCGTTTTAACCGGTCTACTTATACATAACTAATCTTTTGCATCGCCTTCCTATTTCTTGGCATGTTACTTATCAGATTCATTTTAACTTGCAGGAAATAATGAAGGATCCACAGATCGCTTCGGATGGTTTTACATATGAAGCCGAGGCTATCAAAGGCTGGCTAGATAGCGGCCATGAAACATCACCGATGACTAATTTAGAACTTGCAAACCATGATTTGATCCCCAATCATGCTCTTAGGTCTGCCATTCAAGAATGGCTTCAACACCAACGAAGAAGTGCGTAAAATCCCTTTACTACTATCTTCACTTTCTTCTTATTCCCCGTTAGGCTACTAGTTTCAGCTTAAGCTTATGTTTGAGTAGGCGATATGTATAGAATCAATTCAATGGTGTATCTCATCTTAGCTAATTGTGGGTTGGACATATTGAGGTCTAGTTTAATGCTTCCTTAAACCAATTGAATTGTAGTGAGATTGCTACTAAATAGTGATTGTTTACTTATTAACATTCAAGGTGGCTATGCCATGGATTTGTGGTAAACGATATTCTCGTTCATTTCACTCGACTCAATCACTTCACTCGACTCGATTTTCAAGGTATGGTCTTTAAAGTAAGCTTAAAATGGAGATTCGATTTTAAAATGTTGCAACTAGCCAAAAGAAAGAGTAAGAGAAAAGTCGTCATTTGTGCTAGATTTGCGCATTTTTCGTTACAACTTAGACTAGATTTTCCATCTGTTAGTCTGATTAATTACAAAACAATTTAAAATAAACTAAAAACATGAACTAAAGTACAATCAATAGACTAAATACTAGAATTCCACATTGATGATACAAAAAACTTGTTTAATGTTACGCGCTTCCATTTAGTCCAATTGTAATAACTAAAACTTCATTGAACTGTAAGTAATCAAACATATTTCAAACTTATCATGTTGGTACCAATCTAAGCCTACACACAGACAACACATGCATGACCTGCTCATGACCTAACGTGGTAGAAACCACAATCCTCCCCAGCGCCCAATGGGTCACGTGTGTGCCACTTTCTCCATTATGTGGGATTAGAACGACACAACATGTGAAACAACGCCACGAGTTTTAATGGCGCACGTAACGATCAACATGGCTTATGTGCTTATGACGTGTCAAAAGTCTAGCTGACACTACACTATTCATCGTTATAGCACGACCCACAAGAACATAGCCGCTCTAGGACAACACTGCATAAATTCCATGTATGTACCTCCCATATCCTTTACTTTTATGTCCCATTCAGTTTGTTATATTTTTTATTTTAATCTATCCCAATAAATTTACCCTATTTTTATTTTTAGATAAGATTTAATCGCTTCTAATCTCTAAATTCTTCTTATTTCTAAATACTTTATTAATTTAACACACTATCAATATTTTTAGTTTGCGTGTCAAATACCAACGACACTAAGGAGTTATCTTTATTAATGGCTAATTCGCCCAAATAAAAACGCGGGAACTTCTTGAGCACAGTCAATGGAGTCACAGTCCACTCTACCAATACCTTCTGCGGAAGAGATGAAATTACCGCCATCAATGGAGTCACTATCCAAATGTAAATTCACTCGGTCAATTCTCAGGTCTTAATCTTTGTTTTTTTGTTTTTTAATTAATTTATTTAAAGATTGAATAGTATTCTAATCCTATTCTAATTCCTTATGATGCAAATTTCATCTTCTTTGGTGTTCGTTTCAGTTTAATTTTTACCAATAATTGTTTAATTATTTGCTATATTTTCTGTGTTTCATCGAAGTATTTTTAATTGGAATTTGAAAGGTTTAAGAGCACAAGAGAAAGAATTTATGGAGGATAACAAAATATATGTTGCTGTTGGGAAAAATGCAGAAGAAAGAGAAGAAATTTTGAATTGGGCTATAAAGATTTCAAGAGGGGAAACTATATGTGTAATTCATGTTCATGTACCTGCCCAAATGATTCCTTTACCAAGTAATTTTATAATTCCCCTCAATATTACATTTTGTTTCTTCATAATTTAATATATGCAGGAAAATCTTGTAGGTGAATTACTATATTGCGAAAACCTAATTTGATGATTTTCCATCATTGTTTTTTTATAAAACATTTTGTTTCTTCATAATTTAATATATGCAGGAAATTCTTGTAGGTGTGTTTTTGTTTTGCGATCTCACATTAATGCTATCGCTTTCACCTTTCCCAATTATAAACCCTAATTCTACCATCTTTGGATTTGGGGGAAAAAATATGATTTGGATAAAAGATGGTAGAGTTAGGGTTTATGTTTTGGGGAAAAAGGTTGAAACTGATGGCATTTGAAATAGTGAATCGCATAAATAGGCATACAGCAGCCTTAAAGCTTCGAAATTAATGTTTGCTAACATTTTTGTGCGCAAAAAGGTCATGGTGGAACAATTACGTAAACCTCAGGGTTACCGCATGGATTTTTTAAAAGTTTTGGTTACCACGTGGAAAACCCAAAAACTCAGGGTTATCACGTGGAATTTCCCAAAAAAAAAAAAAAAACCATTTTTATGCTTTTACTATATTAGAAAATTATTTATTGAATCATGCACACTTTTCAATACCAAGGGTGAACGAGAATCAACCTCTTTGTTGTCACTAATAAGAGTAATCAAACCCATATCCTTGCCTAGGTGGAAGTCCTTTAATGACATCGGAATTTTGAACGTTGTTGTTCAATAGTTTGAGTTTCTTGATGATTTGGCCATTTGGGTGTCTAATTTGGTTAGTAATTACTTGGGTTTGATGTTCTACAACTGTAATTGTTGCAGATGATTGTAAAGCACCTGTAGTTTCAGTCCAAGAAGCAGATGTTCGAGCATTTCAAGAACATGAAAGACAAGAAGTGGTCAATATGCTAGATGATTGTGTTCAAATCTGTAATCTTGAACAGGTATTGTTTTTCTTCCTGATAATAGTGCCCAAGTGGAAAATGAATACTAATTTAGTGTCATGTTGCATCTTGTACACGTGACGTGAGCATGTAAATGTAAACCAGAGTTATCGACATTGTTATGATATGCAAGTGCTCTTTTCTAGCTTTACCAATCATCTTTTTTTGAGTAGTTTCGATGTGCTTCTTTTGATAGATTTCGTCAGAAACAATATATATTGAGACGGAGTCTATAACTGATGGAATATTAGAACTCATCTTTCAGCTGAGGATAGCAAAATTGGTTATAGGTGCAGGAGCTAAAAATCGATGTTCGAGGTACATAGATCAAGTGAACTTGTGTTCTTAAAAATTATCTTCTAAAAGTAAAAAGAATTTGGCCAAAGAGAATTTTATGTAAATCATAGGCTGAAACCTTTTGTTTGATATTGCAGGAGAATGACAACACCATTGTCAAAAATGGCCAATTACTTGCTGCAGCACGCACCTAACTTTTGTCACATCTGGTGTGTTGGCAAGGGTCTAATCTATACAAGGTATTTTAAGTATTCATAATTTAGAATCTAATCTTAAACACTTGATTTTCATGTAAAAATAGATTTTGTGTACTAAGCTTCAATTCTGCTGTCTGAGATTTGTGTACTTTGAGGTTCTCTTATGAAATTCTATCTACTTCCATGAACTGTTTCCTAGAAAGGAAATTTGTACCTCCTTTTACTACTCGATAAAGTGATTCCTTTTGCTAGGATTTTTTCATGCAACTGACCTCATCTGTTTGGGATTGGGCCTAGGCAGTGTCGATTTAATGGAATAGAATATCCCTATACTAAAAAGGTCAGCGTTTCTTTGGGAGACATTGACTTGTAAATGGCATCATTTGTGCATCTCAACATCTAAGCTTGAAGGCTTATATATCTGTGGCACATATTTTTATTTGTTTAGCGATTTATGTTCAGTTTAGCAATGTGATTTTAGTATCATCATGGTCACATGGTGTAGGAACGGAATGAAGAAACCAACTTCATATGTTGAAGAGAAATCACCAAATATCTCAGACTATGATAGACCTAGTGCCGGCTCTCTAAGTCAAGAATCAAGTTCTGGATTGAGATATGTGAGTTTTAGTGGATATGAAGACAGTTCTGATGAATTTGACAGATCGCCAAAGTTTAGTTTTCGTTCCACAACTTCCTCGCTCGAAGCTGAATCAGCTTTTAGTTCACCATATTTATCTTCTCAAAGAGAAGAAATCAGAGACTCTGATCTAGAGTTGTTGACTTTGCCTCGGATAGAGAATAAGTATCAGGTTTGATCACTTCCAATCGCATTGGTTGTAAGTTTGTCGATTCACTCTGCGCGTTCATGTCTTTAGCCTTAGATACATCAGCTGCCTCCTGGTATGTTGTGATAGGCTAGGTCGGATGCTATAATAAACAGCTTTACAAGTTCGTGAACTTGTTTGGTTCAGGAGGAAAGCTGTATGATTGATGATGTATGTGGTAAGCTTAAGCAAACAATGACACAAGCGGAAAATTTAAAGCAAGACACTTTTGAACAATCAAAAAGGTGCCAGAAAGCTGAGAAAGAGGCTTTGGTAGTAACTCGCCAAGTAAGTGTGTAGAATTTTTTCTGCCTATGAATCATTCTCGAATTTAGTGTCCTGCAAAAGACTTTTTTGCTTTTTGTCATTCTAAAACATCGAGTGATCATGTTTTTGATGCATGATCTCTAAAACAATCCTTTCTTTTAGATGCTATATTATATAAGTAGTTGAGGCTGAAACCAATGGTGTTGATGACAAAATAAGCTATTACTTGGTCTTTGGTTATTGATATTAAAAGGTGGTTATGTCATTTCCATGATAGTGGAGCTCTCAACCTCATATTGTCAAACATGTGTTTTTTTTCAATAATTTTCCATTCCCACCCAATACCACCTTTTCAAATGGTAATGGATGGTATGAGTTTTGTGAAGAAAAAGAATTATACAACTAGTATAAGCATGATCATGTATCTTGTCAAGTAGTTTTTTCTTAGCTAAATTACATTAAATTTTCAATACGATTCCCGCCAATCAGTACCAACAACCAAACAGGTCAATAAAGCAGTTAGTAAAATTTTAAACGTTGATGTTACAAGCTTGGCTTCATCAGCCCTTAGATTACATAAGCTTTATCAAGAATTTGTCGTACCTTCTTTTTTTCCTTGAACAGATAGATTAGGGCCCTTTCTCCCTTTCTCTCCATATATCTTTCTTTTCTTATAAAAGTGCTCTCTGGAAGTTTAGGTAAAAGCTGCTCAAAAATTGTATTTTGAGGAATTTAGACAAAGGAAAATAATAAAGGAAGAGCTGGCTGACAGGAAGAAGGAATTTGAAGCCACAAGGAGCATTTTCGGAAAGGTAAAAGCTGCTCAAAAATTGTGTTTTGATCATAAGTTGTTGTTGGAAAACCAACTCAAAAAAGTATCTCTTTCGGAGAAGGAGATGGAAGAGAAATTATTGTCTGCAGTGGACTTGTTACAGAAGTACAAGAATTACTGCGATGAATTCGAAGTAGAAAGGGATAATGCGCTCCAAGAAGCTAAAGAGTTGAGGAAACAACTTGCTCTCGGACCATCAAGATCACATGTTCACATGTTCTCCGAGTTTTCCTTCTCAGATATAGAGATAGCTACTAATTACTTTGACCCATCTTTGAAAATTGGGGGAGGAGGACATGGGAGTACATACAGAGGTTTTCTACAACACTCTTTAGTAGCAATAAAGCTGTATAATTTTAAAACCATTCTTGAGGCTCGAGACTTTGAGCAGGAGGTAATTTATTCGGAACTCTTCTTTGTATGACTTGTTACTCACGTCTCATGTTATCCATTTAACCTGTCTGAAACCTTGAATGTTAATACCTCAAAACTAACTTTGTCTTGTCAATTGATAATTATATAATTCTTTTATGTTTAGAATCACTACCATGTCTCTTATCTCGGCTATGATATTCTTTTTTTCTTTCAGGTGGATGTTTTGAGCAATCTCCGACATCCAAACCTTGTGAATCTCATTGGAGTTTGCCCCAAATCCCGGGCTCTTGTTTATGAGTATCTTCCCAGGGGAAGTCTTGAGGACCTTCTCATCTGCAAAGGCAACTCTCCTCCGCTACCATGGCAAACAAGAATCCAAATAGCCTTGCAGTTATGCTCCGTGCTCATCTTCCTGCATTCAAGCCAACCTAGCAGCATTATACATGGAAATATAAAGTCTGCAAATATACTACTAGATGACAACTTTGTGTGCAAACTCTGTGATTTTGGAGTAGGTCACATAATCTCAAAATGCAATATTTCAGTGGAACAAACTGCTGAACTAATGGGCACTCATGCATACATCGATCCGGATTTCCTTGCAACGGGAGAGCTTACCCCAAAGTCTGACATATATTCTTTTGGGATTTTATTGTTGTACTTATTGACTGGTAAATCAGCCTTAGGGATATCAAAGGAAGTAAAATATGCTGTGGATAATGGTGATCTCAATGCCTTATTGGACCCTTCAGCTGGGAACTGGCCTTTTGTCCAGGCTGAGCAGCTCGCTCGATTAGCTTTGAGGTGCTGCAATATGAATCAAAGTAATCGCCCTGACCTCGAATCAGATATCTGGAGGGTTCTAGAACCCATGAAAGCTTCGTCTCAACAGTTATCTACATTACGTTTGCACTCTGATGACCAAGCACCGTATTATTTCATATGCCCTATTTTTCAGGTTAGTTAGGATTTTTGACATTTTTTCTGATCGATTTTTTTTGTGCTCACCTTCTTTTAAGAAGGTTTTGTTGTTTTTTTATTATTTTTTTTAATTTTTAAATTATAAGTATTAGTTGAATTTTTATTTGCAGGAAATAATGGAGGATCCGCATATTGCTTCAGATGGCTTTACATATGAAGCAGAGGCTGTCAGAGGATGGCTAGATAGTGGCCATAACACTTCTCCAATGACTAATTTGGAACTTGCAACCCGTGACCTTATTCCTAATCGTGCTCTTCGTTCCGCAATTCAGGAATGGCTACAACATCGCCGCAGTATGTAGATCTTTTCAGTCCGTAAAAGCTCTAAAATAGAATATCTCATTTCCATGTTTACTCTCAGCTAAGCCAATGTTTTGAGGAAATTTATGTATATCTGTATATATCATATCTATTGTATTCAAAATCCTAGCTTAGATTACTGTCAGCAACTTCTACATGCATGTTGCATCAGTTGAGCGTGATTTTCATGCTGTTATGTTCTTGCTGCCCCATTTGTGAACTGAATTCACATTATTATGATATTCCTGATTTTGTACAAAGAAACTTAATTTCTCGTTTCTACTATCACAAAAAATGGTCATGCCGTTTGTAGTAAAATGATCCTTTTTGGCTTCATTTTCTGATACATTTCATTTAAGAAAACGTTATGTTGCAAATTACAATTGCATTTAATCATTTCTTGTCGCCTGTAGAGAGCTATTATCGAAATACTATGCGACTTTGACCAATTAATAGATGAAAAATAGTGTTGCAATTGTGACTAAGAAACATCATTCTAGGCCCTTAAACATCTAAAACGATTCAAAATATATGTTTTTCTGTTGATAGCACCTAAAAAACAACAATGTTTAAACCTTAATCTGAAAATATAACCTCTCCTTTTATTTTAATTTTTACAGTAACATTTGTACAGAACTGTATTTATTGTCATAATTTATGCATTATTTGGGGTTAAACATTTATATTTTTTGAAATGTTTTTGGCCCTGAACATCCAAAGAATTAGCTGTTGATGTAAGATTGCGTATGCACTAATGAACACTTAGCACATGAATTAAGGTTGGGTATAGAACAAGTGGGGCTGTTCCTCCATCAACAATGCAATCACATATGCTTGGATAGCCAGCGATTTTGTGACATCTAAAGCATGGTGTCAAAACTCGGTCGAGTTGACAGCCCCACTTGTTCTATCCAAGCATCTCTCACGACATTTATACCAGAGCATAACATAAAGTATGACACTTAGGTCAAACTTTTATCTTCGAAAAAGGATGAAAATTTGTATTATTATGGAGCATCTGTACTTTAGCTTTTCAAAGGAGAGACATAACTTGTGGGCTAGAAATTTCCATTAATGAAGTCACCATTGACTAGGTGTGTGTAGAGTAGATCAATTCTTTAGTCATAAGAAAAAATCACAAGAATAGCACATTTTGTTATAATAATCTTAGCTTCTGATTATTCTGATTGAGTAGTACTAATATTTAATACCTTACTCTCTTTTACTTAGACAACTTAATCCTCTCCGAAGTTCATTTGAGTTGAACTTTGCAACATTGTGTGCTGTTTGCACTAAACCCTTACTTCCTTTGTATCTAACTGTTTATTATCAAATTGGACGAGAAGTGGCGGGAGACAAAAATTTGGAGGAGGGTGATTCAATTGGAAATCGGAACCTTAAGAGAAGTTATGGAGAACAAGATTTTTGTAGCTGTTGGGAAAGAGTTAGAAGAAAGAAGATCGGTTCTTAAATGGGCTTTGAAGAAATTCAAAGGGGAGACAATTTGTGTATTTTATGTTCATGTGCCTTCTCAAATGATTCCCTTGCCAAGTAATTATATTCCTTAATGGTTTTAGTATTACTATTATGGTTTGAAGCTTTTATATTGTACTTGAAATCTTGAATCATTTATAAATACTTTCCTACGTCCCAATGATGTTTGTTAATGTTCCGTTTTGTGTTTTTAATCTTTAATTATATCACTTGGTTTTGAAGTACAAACTTTTATCCAACTACAGATGGTTTTCAAGTTCCTGTAACTTCTCTCCAAGAAGCAGAAGTGAAAGCATTTCATGAACAGGAAAGGAAAGAAGTATACAAAATCCTAGATGATTGTCTACAAATGTGTGCCAAATATCTGGTATAGTTCCTAACTTGCTTTGTAACATGGAAATGAAATTGAATTCTCAAACTTTACTTACTGCTACTTGGGTATAGGGCAACACTACAACTCTTGTTCAGGTATAACCAATGCCCACATGATTCACTAAACTCCTCTCAAATCGCGAATCGAGAAAAACAATTATGTTACATTGGGTATATTGTCTGCCTAGTTTTTCTTTAATTTAATTTTATCTGTGTATAGTATAACTAAACTTAAAAATCTTTTTTTGGTAGGTTCCTTCTGAAAAGATTTTTATTGAGAAGGAGTCAATCACAGATGGAATTTTGGAACTCGTATCTCAGCTGAGGATTGGAAAACTGGTAATGGGCGCAGCTGCTAATAGTAAATATTCAAGGTGTGGATACAGATTCTGCTATACAGTTCTACATTTTTCCATTTTCTATGTTGATTTCATATTTTGTATTAGTAACTATTATTATTCTACTATGGACTATGTTCTAAGATCTATTTCTGTGTTAGCTACGAGAAATGCAATTATTATCACAATGAAATTATTACATGCATTGAACTTAGTTACAGACTCAGCTTCTTCTGTTGCCTTGGTATTGCAGGGGAATGAGAAAACCCATGTCAAAAAAGGCCCATTATGTGCTCAACTGTGCCCCTGACTTCTGCTGTATCTGGTTTATATGCAAAGGTCATCTAATTTGTATGAGGTAACTGTGCACTACTAACCTTGGAGTCTGTTCATAATCTCAATTCCCAAGTTCTTTGGTTTCGTAGAGAGGATACTATATTTGTGCTTCAAAAACTCTTTGAATGATTTTTGTGTTTCTGTCCTGATGAACCACCCCTTAAAGGCTAAATATAACCAGTACAGTTTGTGTAGTAACTAGTAAGTGATTGGCTGCAATCTAAGCATCAAGGAGAGCGTTTCTAACTGAAAAGAAACTCGTCATAGGCTTCTTGTACTATTATCTCAAAGATTGTTGACAAAGTGGCAACAAATGCTGCGTTTTATCTATCATCAGGGAACCATGATAAAGATTTTTCTTTCAGAGGCCGGTTTGAGTCAAACTGTTTGACAGAAAACTGGTGGGTTTTCTGGGACCTGGGAGTAGTATGCTGTCAGTGTAATGTCTTTCTCTGATCTGTGGGAATTGGTTCTTTTAACTGCATGTAGAAACAATGATCATTATATCATTATAAGCAAAGATTATTTATCTTCTCAACTTTACTAAACTGTAGCGCTATCAAATATGATTAATGTGGATGCTAATTTCTGCACCATAATAGGGAAGGCATGAAGCAACCAGATCAGCATGTGCGAAGAAACCAGTTCATTGGATTCAGTTACTCGGAACCATTGGTGTATTCATCGTCAACGGAATCCTTAGGTATTTCATCACCACTGACTCAAAGCATGCATCTCGGTTCATCACCTGCAAGTATAATGGTAGGCTCTTGGTCCTTTTTTGTATTTTGTGTGTCACATATATTGTAAGAAATTAGTGTCACATGATTAGTTAATTTTCTTGCCATTCGCGAATCATCAAAAACGAATTGTAATACACCTTTATTTTATTGTTGATAATTTAACTATATAAAAAACACTAATAGCGCATATTTTTTAGCAAAAAAATGTAAATTATATCTGAATTTAATCAAGTTAATATCAACCTTGTACGTGGAAATAAAATTTTTGGACCTAAAAAATTTGGGACCCTAGGCAATAACCCGCTTTGCACTTGCTAATCGACGGCCATGGTCGTAGTATTGCTTATACTTGGTAAATAAGATGATACCTAAAGATGACCAATGTAACTAGAAGAAATTGAAGAGGCAATGAGTGTGGAGTTTCAGCAAATTCAACTAAATTATATCGGACTGTCGCATTATCTGAAAATATATTTTTGAGCTTGTAAATGAGAACTTTGAGGATCTATGTAATTGAGCCATAGAGCAAAAATGTGGTAACAGTTGCAATCGAGGTAACGACACAATGATGTGGTGACATGAGTGATTTATGGTAATCCTAACGCCAAATATCGGCCGAAAGCATGAGAAATTCCTTAAAACGGCAAAAATGCGTTATTTTACACCTTTACAACACGGTAAATATCGGTTCGGTTTTTTGACAACCATTACGTCGCGATGCAATGCAATGCGATGCAGCCTTGTGTTTGGACTTTGAATTAAGCTCCCCCTTTGTTTTCACTCCCTTGTTTGGATATTTCATCATTGGAAGTTTTCAGTTTGAACTAATTTTTTATGCTCCTGAATCTTTTATTGTTTAGCTTCCATCAATGATAAATGAAGATTTGTACGAAAAACTTCAGCAAGCCTTGGAAGAGGCCGAAAAATCAAGGCAAGAAACTTGTGCAGAATCAGAGAGACGACAGAAAGCAGAGAAAGAGGCTATGGAGGCAATTTTTAAGGTAAGTTTCTTCATTCCTCGATCATAAAATCATAATATTGCTTTGATATCTCTGGGTTAGATGCTCTGTAGTCGAAGAAATTAGCTACAGTCGGGGGAATAATTACTATGGCCTATGAACACAACCCAAACGTCCCTTATTTCTTTGCGGCCAAAGATTTATAGTTCCTTGGTTTTGGATCATAATGAACTATATCAAAATGACTGACTAAATCATGTGCACTTATTTATGTGAAGTTGCGCATGATGATTGCTACCAAGAGTCATTCAGAAACAATCTTTTTGATATCACTAACAAGGGTAAGGTTGCATACATTAGAGCCCCAAAACCCTCACAGATGGGAGCCATTTAATGACATTGGGCTAATGTAATGTATGTACACAACCTAGTTTTTCCAGAACAGCTTGCATGCTGACATTTCTGTGGGAATCCTTTTTGGACTGCTTACCACTCAAAACTTATTCCTCTATAAAATTATAAAATTTCTCAAAATGCATCAAATATCTTCCTTTTATCCCGACTATATAGGTGAAAGAAGCTGAAGAGGAGCTGAATAAGGTGAAGGAGGACCTTAAAGAAACCAAGATTGAGTTACAAAAGTATTCACAAATGCTCATCAAAGTAGCTAATAAGATCTCGTCACTAAAGCAAACTGAGCATGATAATTCTGTTCAACTGATTGGAGGCTCAAAGAAAGTTGCACAGGAGCCATCGAGTTCACATTTTTCTAATTTCTCTTGTGAATTGTCCCTGCTTGATCTCGAGGAAGCCACCAAGTGCTTTGATACTTCATTGATAATTGAGAAAGGAGAGTATGGAAGTGTGTACAAAGGATTCCTCTATCATACTGAAGTAGCGATAAAGATACTTAAACCTATCAGCTTGCAGGTTATTTCAGAATTTAAACAAGAGGTAATGATGTCTGGTTTCCTACATCGAAATCCTTAATAAAGTAACTGTTATGTAATGGGGAGGCCTCATTTTATTGACTTGCGAGGATTCCGATCCAATCGAGTACTTTCTTGCACCTAGCTGGAAAAAGGAATTTTGAACTGTGACTTTCTTGTGTTTGAACTATTTATTTTCATTGTAGGTCAACGTTTTAAGCAAGCTGCGCCATCCTAACCTGGTGACTCTAGTTGGTGCATGCCCTGATTCTTTGGCTCTCATTTACGAGTATTTTCCCAACAGAAGTCTTGGAGACCGACTGAGCTGCAACGATAACACTCCCTCATTACCATGGAAAACAAGAATTCGTATTCTCACTGAATTAAACTCAGTCCTCAACTTCCTCCATTCCATTCAACCTTGCAGTATAATACACAGCAATTTAAACCTTAAAAACATACTTCTCGATGCCAATTTCTGCTGCAAGCTCACTGATTTCGGCTCCTGCCATATTATCCCTAAGAACAGGCTGATTGTCACAGCCGAGCCAAAGGGAAATTCTCCGTACATGGACCCTGAGTTCATTGAAACAGGACATCTTTCCCGTAAATCTGATGTTTACTCTTTTGGAATCATAACGTTGCAATTATTAACCGGAAGACCTGCTTTGAAGATAATTGAAGAGGTTCGGCATGCTCTAGAGAATGATAATCTAGATAGCATATTGGACCCTTCTGCAGGGGACTGGCCATTTGTACGAGCAAAGCAGTTGGCTTACAAGGCTTTGAAATGCTGTGATGCCAAAGGAAAAAACCGACCTGAAATTGGTTCAGAGGTTTGGAGTGTGCTTAAACCATTGATATATCCACATGGAAGGCTAGTCTGTGGAGATCAAGTACCATCATATTTCATTTGTCCCATTTTTCAGGTTCGTTTACTTCATAATTCTTCTGTTCTAAAGTAATTGTCATATTTGTTTTTGCATGGTCAAGTGGACAAACTTTAACCATACTTGCCTTTAGTCAACCACAATTTATAAATCTATGATTTTTGATATTTTTATAAAATAAACGTAAAAATAAATTTTGACCCGAACATGACCATGCGTAAAAAAACAGAAAAAATATAATTCGAACCCACTGTGTTATAAAATATCACCCTTAAATTAGATCTTGTGTGTTTTGGTTTCCATGAACAATGATTTGATCAATATACTTTAGGAAATCTTTAGTGTCAATGGTACATTTTGGTCATATATTTACATAATAACTTGAACATGTAGGAAATAATGCGGGACCCACATTTTGCTGCTGATGGCTTTACATATGAAGCAGATGCTCTTAGAGGATGGTTTGAGGGTGGCCATGATACTTCACCAATGACAAATCTTAAACTTAATAATCATAACCTCACTCCTAATCGCGCTTTACGTTCTACGATTCAGGAGTGGCTGCAACAGCACCAACATGATCTATAGCTTACCTTTGTGATGATTTTGTGCATCTTCTGACTCTTTCTTGTGGTTTGACTCTTGATTGTGAATTGTGATACAATTGTTGGTGAGAAACTTCAAATGTATATTAATAGGAATAATTGAGAGATTAAATAATGACATATATGCTCCATGCAGCAATCATGTGTGTATATATTTTTTGAAGTTGTTTTGATTGATCTATTATACATCTTTCTCATTTCATTGTACTTTCATTGTACTCGTGCCTGGCCACCGCGAAACTAGAGGCAAATCCGGGATTCTAAGGGCCCACAGTTTTTGTCGTTCATGCATAGGTTGATTGTTGAGTTTTCTTGGCTTATGTGTTGTATTAATATGTACAACTAGTAGGTTTCTTACTTTACTTTACCAATAGGTTGCCCTACATGTCCCTTTTTATTTCCGCTAACCATGGAAATCATGTCATGATGGGTTGCTTACGTGCCATGCTTGTTGTGCCTCTTGCCAATTCGTATCATGTCAAGTTATGTCGTGCCACACCATACTTGGCCACCAAGAAATGAGGTATGATCATGGAAATCATGTGTGCCTATTGTTTATTTCAATTCTGATTGATTAGATAGTACCCTCAAAAGGATTATCCTTGTAACTTTTCCTCGTCATATTCCAAAATAAACAATGAATATTAATGGAAGACTTGGTCTGACTTTTGGGTTGATCAATACTGATAAGTTACTTGTTATATATTATTATTAATTTTGTGGTGATATTTTGATATGTGGCTTATTATAAAAGGGTGACTTAGTATATGACCAATGAAACATAGATACGTACTGGTTAAGTTTTGGGTTGAATTATTGTATTAGTAGTATAAATTAATATTATTTTAATGGTATTTAAGTTTCCAAGGAAGATACTCCCAATATCCGGTAGCATTTGGTACAAGGACAAAATTTGACGAAACCAAAAAAAATGGATAAAAACAGGCAAAAAAGTGTGATTTATAGAGAAGGAGAAATGTATGGATGAGCTGAAAAAATAATTTAAATTTGTGGATGAGAATTAAAGAAATAGTGTACGTCTGACTAAGATAGAAATGTCAACGGACCAAAATGGAAAATGTAGCAAAACCCGTAGGACACAGTAGGTATAAGACTAGATCATTTGTTCTTCATGTCATGAAGCAAGTAATCATAAAATAATAAAGTCATTGTAGAAGTAAATATGCATACATTATAATAATCTCATTTTGTGATTTTGTAAGTGACTAATTTTATTTATTAATACCCTAAATTGTGTTACTTTGACAACCTGATTCACTTTGGATTCATTTTAGCTCAGTTTTTTTAAGTTGTTTTCTTTATAACTCTGAAATCTTTTGTAGAATCATGTCTGAATTGTTTTATTTGAGTCCAAATTACACTAACCAAAGCATTGTAGAAGTCATGGAGAACAAGATTTATGTTGCTGTAGGGAAAGATGTTGAAGATAGAGTATCAGTCTTAAACTGGGCTTTAAACATTTCAAGAGGGGAAACCATTTGTGTGATTCATGTTCATGTACCATCTTCAATAATTCATCATCCAAGTAATTACGATTTTCTTCGATTCTACCCTTTTCTTTTTAATGCCGTACACTTATTTGTGTGGACGAGCATTGAAACTAATATATTGATTTATGTAGCCGACCCCAATCTTCTGGGGTGAAGGCTCTGGCATTGTTCTTGTTGTTATGCAGTGTGTACTGTAACTATATGTACGCCCAGTATAATAACTTTTCGATATGAGATTACGATAGAATTTGCAAATTGTTAGTTTGATCATTGTTGGTAATTATCTGCATTCTAATGATGCTATTGTGGTTGAGCTAAGCTTCTTTAAGTTTAGTAGGAGAAATGGAGGTCAAAGCATTTCTTGAATGGGAAAGAAAAGAGGTGGTCCAAATGCTAGATGATTGTCTTGAAATGTGCTCTTTGAAACAGGTAAGAATACATAATTTGTGTGGTGAACTCCTACCCTTGCTTAAACATTTTAAATAAAATGGTATATCAGCTACTCCCTCCGTTCCTTTGAATTTGCTACACGATATCCAAAAAGCTCTAACTTAGTCACTATGATTTACGTTATGCAGCAAATTCAAAGGGACAAAAGAGTATACATTAGTTTTTCGAACAAACTAAAATAGAATGTGTAAAAACGATGTGCTTCTTTGGGTAGGTTCCATCAGAAAAAATATTGATCGAAAAGGAGTCTGTAACTGACGGGATTTTGGAACTTGTATCTCGATTGAGCATACAGACATTGGTCATGGGTGCAGGAGCTAACAGCAGATTTTTGAGGTGTAGATTCATATTTTTCCATGCACATACACATATTTTGTGTTTTGTTTTACTTTTTGTTTATTATCTACTGTTATCTTACAGCAACAACAAACAGTATGAATGATATCAGTTATTAATTTTGGGGTAATATTCTGTAGCAAATTCAGATATCACAGAAATTTCTTTGGCTGCCTTGATATTTCAGGAGTATAGCACCACCTGACTCAGATACAGCCAATTATGTGCTCATTTGTGCTCCTGATTTCTGCCATGTCTGGTTCGTATGCAACGATCATCTAGTCTATACAAGGTAGTACCAATTTGCTTACTTGGAAACTAATCTTACCTTTCGCTCGTTAAGTCGTTATCTTACATATCTAGACTTAAACTTGCTAACTCTGTTATATAATTTGTGGGTCCAATTATGTTGCTCGTGCCTCGTATCATGCATGTCATACACCAGCTATTCCAACAAGGCTACGTATATGCTGTGTGCGACTGTCCATTGTAGACCAAACCACAAATTTTTTGACTTCGTTGTCGCAATTTATACGAGTAACGTACCTGTGAGTCTGCGACTCAAAATGACCTAACCGAGCAACCCAAATTCCCACATCTATGTGATATTTACAGTCATACGGATACTAATTATGGGTACATGTCGATATAGGGAACATATAAAGCAACTAAATCAATGTATGGAAGAAAACGAGCATAACGGATATATTTACTCTGAAGAAGTCCAGTTAGAAGCGCCACTGTATTCATCATCATCTGCTTACTCAGATGGTAGCTCTTCACCATTTATTGAAAACTCGCCAAATGATTCACCACCTTCTGGCTTTCTCGCTTTTCTGGTAGGAAATCTTTTTTCGTATTCTGTATTTTCTGCCTATGACCCGTTTGAAGGTTCTAAGCTTCATATTTACTCAGCAGGAAACTATCTTAAACAATGAACCTTACGATCGACTTCAGCAAGACTCAGAAGAAGCTAAAAGGTCTAGACAAGAAGCAGAGAATGAGGCCATAAAGGCAATTTACATGGTATGTTACAAGCATGGTTTTTTGGGTCTCATTTCGGGTCTCATTTCGGTCCTCCCATGTAGCATTGCTTGATTAGATTTTGAAACAAAAGTTTCCATTACCCCAATACCTATAGGTGGCTGTCACCCAGGCGGGGTGTAAGGGGTTGAAATGAACGTAACCCTTACCTTTGTTAGTGATAACAAAGAGGTTGTTTCTGATTGATCCCTAGTAACGAAATTAACCCGACCTTAGATATCATTCTCGAAACCATCCAAACACCCATAGTCAAAGTTGTTAAAATCGCAATTCCACTTAGAATCGTTTAGAAGGTAGAATCGAATCAGTAGAATCGAATCATAAAATCGTACGATTCTACAAATAAACTTAAATATTTTAAAAATATCTAGTTTCTTATCATTATTATCCAATTCAAATGTTTAAATTTATGAATTAAAGTTTCTTTGACATTATTTTTAAGAATATAACGAAAACTTTTTAATAATTAGTTTAAATCTTCATACTGATTAAGAAATTTGTTTTTTAAAAGTTTTTATGATGGAAAATTTAAAATTTATGTGTATATGTGAAAGAGTTTTCTAAAAGATGGTACATAAGAAAACTTAAAAATAATTCATACTAAATTAGTACAATTGGATCGTTAAATCGTAGAATCATGTTATGATTCTACCTCTAAAAATTGTATTCCATCTAGAATCGTAAGATTCTACAACTTTAAGATTCTAACTGCGATTCAAATCGCTCGCTTGTTTTTGGATCGTAAAATCGTAGAATCGTAAATCAGAATCTCGAGTTTAACAACAATGCCCATAGTATACTTTTAACCATAGCACATACATTTTAATTCAATCAATACATATTATGGAGGTTTTTTACTTGCACCCTATGGGCACAAAACTTGGTGAACCTTCTTTAACAATTCTTAATATACAGTTAAAAGAAACCAAAGAAGAACTAACTCGGGTGAAGAAGGAACTTAAAGATATGAAGACGGAGTTGCAGAAGGCTTCACATATGCTCTTAAGATCACCTGGTGAGCTATCATCACTTGAAAGTAAAATGCAGGAGTGCAATCTAAACGGGGGGAAAGTGGAAGAGAATAATCATAAGTACAATAGTAAACAAGGCAATGAAGTGCACAAAGAGCCATCAAGTTCTAATGTTTCCACGTTTACCTGCAAGTTCTCCAAGTCAGAACTCGAGGAAGCTACCAAGTTCTTTGATCCATCTTTGATAATTTGGGAAAGAGATCATGTTACTATATACAAAGGTTTCCTTTATCACACTGAAGTAGCAATAAAGATAGTAAAAAGCCAGGATATCACAAAGTTTAATCAAGAGGTACTTCTATATTCAAGAACTCTATGTTTCATTCTTCGTCTTTTGTCAGAATGAATTTTGTTTTGGTTGATCATTAACAATATATACATATAAGACCATAGATCTATAGTTATTTCGCTTCAGATTATAATGGACTATATTAAAATGTGATTTTGAACCAACTATCCTCTGCTTTGATTAACTTTCTTTTCATGATCGTAGGTCGATGTTTTAAGTAAACTGCGCCATCCAAACCTAGTGACTCTCATCGGTGCATGCCCAGATTCCTCAGCTCTCATCTACGAGTATCTTGTCAATGGAAATCTTGAAGATAGACTTCTTAGCAAGAACAATCCATTACCATGGCATATCAGAATCCAAATACTCGCTGAATTATGCTCAGTCCTCAACTTCCTGCACTCCATTCAACCTTGCAGCATTATACACAGTGACTTAAACCCTCGAAACATACTTCTTGACGCCAATTTTAGCTGCAAGCTCAGTGGTTTTGGCTTCTGTCATATGATCACAAACAAAAAGCAGACTGTTGCAACTGTGCGTAAAAGAAATTCTTACTATATGGATCCCGAGTTTCTTGAAACAGGACAACTTTCCCCTAAACTTGATGTTTACTCTTTCGGAATTATAGTTTTGCAATTACTAACCGGGAAGATTTCGCTGGATATAAGGGAAGAGATTCAGCATGCTCTAGAGCACAATCATCTCGATTGTATGTTGGACCCTTCCGCTGGTGAATGGCCATTTGTACGAGCAAACCAGATGGCTTACTTGGCTTTGAAATGTTGCAATCCCAAAGCAAAAGACCGACCAGATTTTGGTCTGGAGATATGGAATGTACTCAAACCAGTTATGACCCAAAGTAAACGCCTGTCGAACCCTCTTCAGCTTGTCGATGCAGATCAAATACCTTCTTATTTCATTTGTCCGATATTTCAGGTTCATGTACTTTATTACTTCTGAATTACTTTAATTCGACCTATTGACCTTCGTTGAACTTATCTGATTCGTGTGTACGTGTAGGAAATAATGCGAGATCCATACTTTGCCGCTGATGGCTTTACTTATGAAGAAGAGGCTATTAGAGGGTGGTTTGAGGGTGGACATAACACTTCACCCATGACCAATATCAAACTCGATAACCATAAACTTACTCCGAACCATGCTCTACGATCAGCTATTCGAGAGTGGTTGCAACATAACCAGCTTGTCTGATCTAATCTATTTCAGTCATGGAAACAACTACTCAATTCTTTTGTCTTATCATTTTTTCCTTTACAACTTCCCTGTGGCATTTGATTAACTGTATAGTATTGATCGGATGTGGAGTATATGTATTCTTGTGAGCTCTTTCCTATGTCCCTTATATCGAAAGGGCCAAAAATTTATATATAGTTCTACGTTTTCATATTATAATTGACTATATTAAATGATTCTTTGAATCATTTGCGCTTTTTGTTTATGTGAAGTTGCAGATGTTCGCTATGAGGTTAATCGAAAACAAGTTCTTTGTAACTAACAAGGGTAAGGTTGTGTATATCAGACCTTAAAAACTCTCTTGGTGAATGCCACTAAATGATGTTGGTGATAGAAGGTTGTGAAGTTTAGTCGATATTCTTGTGAAAGTTGTCTAAGTAACTCCGAACTGCACTTGATTTATTCCATTCTATTTGTTTCTTTGTTGTTTATTCTTGAACACTCAAGTTGTAATTGAAGTTTGTTTGTGAAAAATTTAACAATAAACAAATAATCTTTTGGGTGTCTATGAGCGGGATATACTGGGTATGATGATGAAATAATCTTTTGGTGGAAAAAAAATAAGCATTTTTATTTTCTTTTTTATAATTTTATTTTGAACTAATTACAACAATTAGCTAGCTGTTATATGAACTAATTCATCCTCTAACAAATTAGTTATGTGAAAAGTTGTCAGAAAAACTAATCAACTTTAAAAATGTACTATTATATAGTGTAACACCTCGGTCCCTCGGGTCGCCGATGACTACTCATGAAGACTGTAGATTGACCCCCACAGACCAACACAAGTCTTTCCAGCGCACTTTGTCCTCACTCGTGCGCACCAGGAAAAACTTTCCAGATTGCTCCCCACTAAGTATGCTTAACAGTGGAGTTCTTAGCAAATGGGCTCCCTAGAAAAGAAGATGCACCATGTTGATATGAGTAGTCTATCAATCCCTTTTCAAGCTAAATCTAGGATATCACATATAACCTAACAAAGTATAACAAGCTTCTAAAGATAAGGTTGTGTACATGTCTTAGATATATGATTTTGTTATGTATACATATGAGTTGTCGACTTGAAGGCTTCATTAAATTATTTGTAGAGCTGTTTATAGACGGGTTTGGGCGGATAGCGGATCAGGTAGTTCCTAAAAAATCTACCCGTAGGCTCAAATATTCAAAAGCCCGCTCGCATTTACGAGCATATTTTTTGTCGCTATCCGCCCATTTTTAAAGTGGGCGAGACCAGCGGGTAGACGGCTATTACTTATATAAAAATAAAAAATGTAACACAAATTATAAAGTTGACTTTTAGGCGGATAGGCAAGTATTATATTCAAAATGTTGTACTCTATAAAAAAAGCATTCATGTTTTACTAAATCAACGCATTCTATCAAACTAATACTTCACCAAATTAAACTACAAACTTAAATATGACATCTAAGAAAGTTGGATAATATGTATGTGACATGGGCAGTAGACTTACTTGGCGGGCGGGTATTACCTGTTCAAATTTTAAATTTTTGATGTCATAACCCCCATTTATCTTGGCGGGCGGGTATTACCTGTTCAAATTTTAAATTTTTTAGAAAACGTTGTCCAAACCCACCCGTTTTTCAAGCCGGGTGGATTGAGCCTGACAAGTAGCTCGCCCATAAACAGCTCTAATAATTTGATACCCCCTCCTATTTAATCTATTTGTCCCATTTACTTTTTTCACATTTGTCGAAACAGCATTTTAACCCTTAATATCTTTAATTATGCTTAATTAAAAATTATGAAAATCTAATATTAATAATCCTTATATTGACTCGAATCAAACAAGATCTCACTTAAGTATATTTTAACTTATAAATTAAGAATAAATTACATATTAAGAGTGATAAGTGAATAATAACCCAAAAGTAAAGAGGGAGTATTATACACTTTCTCTGTTTTCTTGTTTACTTGCACCCAAACACCTTTTTTACGCTTTTTTCAATCGATTTTATCTCGAGTTATACAAAACTAAAAATTATAAAAATTTGATATTGGAAACAAATAATGCTAGATTTCACATAATTATATTTTTTCCATTTATTAGTCGCAAAATATAAAATAAAATAAAAAAAGTGGAGAAATGCCACTAAAAAATCGGGGCAATAAGTACTTAACAAATAGGCCGATTCTTTCGATATCTCAAAGACCGTCTGATATTCCGGATCATCTTAAGCCCTGTGTAGGTCTGCTTACCGAGTAAGCAGCGTAAATTAAACAAATACAACGACTTCAAGTCAATAAGTGATCAACTATTCTTTCCCAATACAACAATTTCTACTATTTGAATTTCCCTTAGGGTGGTTTTGATCAAATTCCATTCTATATAGCTGTTTAAATTTCTAGAAACTGCCTAAAAAAGTGTGGATTTTCAAAAAAATGGATTCATTAATGCTTGAAGATGAATATGGTAGTGATATTGAAACTGGGTTAATAAGACCCAAGAAGGAAGATAAACTTTATGTTGCAGTGGGAAAAGAATTTAGAGAAAATGAATTGAATCTCATTTGGGCAATTCAAAATTCTGGTGGCTGCAAAATTTGCATTCTTCATGTTCATCAGCCTCATATTTTCATACCCATTTGTAATTTCTAACTTTTTCCCTTTTATTTTGTTGTTTGTGCTTTTTCATAGATTTAATATTGGTGGGTTTATATTTTTATTAAGAATATATGGGTTGTAGATTATTTTTATTGTGTTAAAGGTTTGATTTTGAGTATTGTTTCATACCCATTTGTAAGTAAATGGGGTTTTATTTGGGTTTATTCATCTTTGAAATCAAAATAAAAAAAGAGAATGATTTACATATAAGACATGGATCTTAGATTACAAGGAAAGTTACATAATTCTGTCATCATTGACATGTGAATACCATTTTGAGAGATAGCCTAGAAATAAGGTAGTGTATTTGATGATTTGCTAATTTTTACAATGCCGTCGTGATACAATGTTGCAAGTGTTATTTGTGTTATGGTTGATAGTTATGTTACTTGCACTCTTCATTTTGGTTCACATACCGGCACTTAACTTAAGACACTTCATTTACGCGTTAAATTGAATATTTAGACGTATCACGTATCTGACATCAATACCCAAGTCTAAGTAACATAAGTTGATACTTGCTAGTATAATTTGAATTAGTAGTGTGTTTACTGAATTCGGACTGACGTAGCAGCTTATAAATGTCGTTCATGATCAGCAAGTTAGAGTCAGTTCATCTATGTGTAGTATGTTCCAGAATTTGGATATAGCTAGAAGTATGTAAAGACTTAATTTCATCAAAGAGACTTTAAGTTCTGATTTCCATTGTGTTTTGGATGATGGGTTCATACCTTGTTGGTTGTTACTTTAGCTATGATTAAGTTATTCTAAGTCCACTTATTTGATTATGGTGTAGGCTGATAGAAGGGGGGCTAGGTTAGAATCGGACCTAGGACCTCGTCTGGAAAAGTGATACTTGCTCTTCAATTGAGACAAGACCCGATACTCATATTAAGACCATTTATATTTTGCTACTTGAAGTATAATGTTTCTTCAATGATATTGTAGTGGGTGAAAAGTTCCACTGGAGCAACTTGAACGAGCAACAAGTCAAAAAATACAGAGGAATAGAGAAACAATTGATGCTTAAATCGTTAGACGAATATCTTCACTTTTGTCGTGAGTTTGGGGTAACCATTTCCGTTATGCAGATTTATTGTGCCCTTCAAGACTTTAGTTCTTTAGCCTTTAGACTAGATGATTTTTTATTTGCAGCTTGAATTCTGTGTTTATTTGGTCTTGTAGGTGCAGGCGGAGAAGCTTTATATTGAGATGGATTCGGTTGAGAGGGGAATCTTGCAGCTTATTGCTGACCACGATATTCAAAAGCTTGTCATGGGCGCTGCAACAGATGGCTGCTACCACGCGTACGATTTGATTTTGTGTCATTGCAATCCTGCTATAGCTATTCGTAATTACTCAAAACACCGTGCAAACATCGAAATTTACAAAATACAAAATTAATACACTTATACCCATGTTCTGTATGTTATCTCTTATCTGGTTAAACTTGTTCATAATCTTTGCCATAATTGCTTGAAATCTGTAGGGAAATGATGGAACCTATGTCAAAGAAAGCATCTTATGTGCAGATGCTTGCACCTGCTAAGTGTCACATATGGTTTATCTGCAAGGGACATCTCATCCATCACAGGTATACATTACACTCCCTTAACATATCTTGTATGAGACCGTCTCACCGGAGACGAGCACAAGCAGCCAGATCATTCATATTTTAAATAAAATTAATTGAGTTAAACTTACACAGCAGATAACTAAATAAAAACTTTTTTTTTCATTAATTTTTAAGAAAATGAAAATTGGGTCAGCCCATATTAAGCCGCCTTACGGTAAGACGGTTTTGTTTAACACATTCTAGATGGGAGAGAGGGGGGGAGAGGAGGAGAAGATGGTGCATAGGGTTAAGGGAAGTATGATTTCCTTTGGGATAAAGTGTGGAAAATGTTTTTTCTTAACATTATTCATTGAAAAAGCTACATTCTAATCCATTATAATTAGGAAAGATCGTATAATGTGGTAATGAAAATTTTTGAAGAGAAAATATGTTTGAGGATGTGACCAAGAGACCTTCAATTTCATGGAATGACATAACACAGCTCTACAAAATTAATAGTAAAACCCACCATTTCATACCATTAACCAAACAGAGCGTTAATGTATTGTTAAGTGGTCTAGGGAGTAGGGACCTTATAAATATAGGTGATCTCAAATGTACTTTGTTGGTGTGTTTGATCCGAAGCAATTAACTCTTTGCAGGAAGTGTTGTTTACCGGTGAAAACACACGCAAAAAATGGGGCCATGATATTGCATAGCATGGAAGGTGAAAGCTCAAAATGTGTAGCTAAGAGAGAAAACTTACTGCTTGGAGAGGGGTCGTCTCATTTTGGAACGTTTAATGGGAGAGCCAGTGTTCCCTGTATAGATAAAATCGGAACTACTCGTGTTCCTCTTCCTGAATCAGATCCTGAAGCTTATAGCCATAGCGGCATCAGTGAAATACTTCAATTGTTTGATTCTCGAGGATCGTCTATAGATTCCCTTTCGCTCTTGAACAAAAGAGAGTCAGCCGCTGACCAGATAGAAGTTCAAAGAGGACATGTCTTTGAACAGAATCACCATCGACAATTGTCTTCACCTCTTATAATCGCACAGGTTTATCTACAAAACTTAAACTAAGCTGTAGTTTGGATATGTATCAAGTGGTTTGTTTATACTAGACCTGTCAGATCTTGACCCGACCCGAAATTGACTTGGAACTCGACCTAAATTGGAATACCCGACTCGAAATCCACCTGACTGACTGATTTGATAAGTCTAGTTACCGCATTCTGTGTATCACTTTACCACATAGATACATAACATTCGATATGCTTTGCTCATTTCCTTTGAAAAATATTTGATGTATACGTGGTCGTTGCTTTGTAGGAAAAGGTATCGGAGCTTGAAGTAGAGGCAGCAAGGAGAATGGAAGAACTTGAAAAATTGAAGATTGATCGAGACAAACTCAGGGAAGATTTGCAGTGTGCAATGAATCAAAATTCGATATTGGAAAGCAAAGTTGCTAACTATGCTGAGGTGATGAATGAATTGGAGGAAGGGATTATATCTAACGTAGAACTGCTGCAAGTTCGTGAGAAGGAGTGTGATGACTTGAAGATTGAACGTGACAACGTCCTCAAGAATGCTACGGAATTGGTAACTCAATCTACTGAAGCAGCAACTAAAAACGATGCCCTTGGGTCCGTCACCACATTTACTTTTACGGAGATAGAAAGAGCAACGAATGACTTTGACCCGTCATTACAATTATGGGAAGGCGAGGATGTGAGCGTTTATAAAGGCATCATTTCCCATACAGAAGTAACAATTAAAATTTGGCGTCCTGAAGGCTCGGAATTTCCCCAAGATCTTTACCGGGAGGTAAGCGACTCTGAACATTATATTCACCTTTCTTAGAGAGATGTTTACAAGGGTCAATCAGAAGCAACTTCTTTGTTACCACTAACAAGGGTAAGGTTGTGTACATCAGACCCTCGAAACCCCGCTTAGGTGGGAGCCACTTACTGGCTTTGTGGTAATGGAATGTTGTTGGGTTGAACGTTGAACGCACATATCATGCCATAAATGCAACTGTAAAAAAGAGATCTTGAGATTGAATCTGTTAAACTAATAGGATGAAAAACGTAAATGCTGATCATAACATCGATTCTTGAAAGTTAAGATTTGAGTTGGCATCGACTAACGTCTCCTGTTGATTAATAGGTTGAGATATTGAGCAAATTTAGACATCCAAATGTGGTAACTCTTATAGGGGTTTGCCCTGAAGCTTATGCTGTTGTCTATGAACATCTCCCCAACGGAAACCTTCAAAAAAGGTTGAACTCTGCTAGCAATACTCTCTCGTGGCAGACCCGAATAAGGATTGCCACCGAGTTATGTTGTGCTCTAATCTTTCTTCACTCCCGAGTCCCTGAAAGAGTGATCCATGGCGCTCTGAAACCAGCCTCTATTTTCCTGGACTCGAACTTCACGTGCAAGATCAGTGAATTTGGCTTCTCACGTATAATCCCACGGCATGAAAATTCACTTCGTCCTGGGTTACATAGCTCTAGTTATACGGATCCTCAGTACGTTATGACGGGTTTGGCTACACCTGCCGCAGATGTTTATTCTTTCGGAATAATTCTAATGGAGTTACTGACTGGAAAATCAGCAGAAACGGTAATGGATGAATTGGAAGATTCTATGATTGATAACAGTTTTTATTTTCTATTGGATACTTCAGCCGGAAAGTGGCCGTTTGTGCAAGCTGAGCAATTGACTCGAATGGCGTTAAGGTGCTGTGATGCGAATGCAAGTGGTCGTCCAGATTTGGAGTCAGACGTGTGGAGGGTCCTGGAGCCGATGAGAACGTCGTGTGGCTGTTCGACATCAAACAATCTTGGAGTTGAAGAACATAATCAAGCTCCCTCTTATTTCATTTGTCCTATTTTCCAGGTATCTTTAGTCTTTACATCTTATGAAGCTCCTAATGTACCAGTATCCAACATTAGTACCCGAGTCCTACTAACATAGCTCCTATAAAGTTTGATCTTGCACAAATTTCGCTAGAGGTTTGATTTCATGTTCTCTTATGAACTAGTGTTTTGGTGCATTCTCAGGAAGTCATGAAAGACCCACATATTGCAGCGGATGGCTACACTTATGAGGCGGAAGCAGTTCGAGGGTGGCTTGATACCGGTCACGACACTTCCCCTATGACCAATCTTCAACTGCAACACACCGATCTCGTCCCCAACCACGCTCTTCGTTCTGCCATCCGAGAATGGAGCCAACGGCATCAACTTTCTGAAAATGCCTAGTTTTGCTCTCTTGGATAGTCTTGCTTGTAATTAAGTTTAACGATAGATGGTGGATAGTAGAAATTGCACCTTCCCGATAATTCGCCAGTTAGCGGCTTTTTTGAATTTACAATTTGCTCATAATTACTTAAATAGCCTAAAACCGACTATAAAGAATACTAGTATAGCAAATTTTTACTTCTGCATATATGCTGAATCAGCCCGACTATTGATTTTTATTGATTTAATTGTAAAATATCACGAGTAGTCCTTTTTTGGGACAATAGTTGTCCTTTTCGAAAGGATTTTCCAACTTACCTTTCGTTCTTATCTTTATGTCTCTTAGCTTATTTATTTGGAATAGTGATATTCATCAATAACACATTGACCTTCACAAGTGAAAATAACATAAATTCTAGTGAAAAACTAAGAGATAGACAATGGAGTGTTTGTAACCATGTTTAGATCTACGATTTGATATTTATTCGACTTTTTAATCTAATTTGATTTGACCGTATTTAACAATATGGACAGATCTGAAATATTTGCCCCAAAAGAATATTCTGCTTCATTATTTGGAATTGATAGTGACATTTTTCATTGAATATATGGATATCAGTTGCAAATATTTCTAAATAAAGGTAATAGTTACTAGTTGATTGAAAAAGTCGATTTTAAAAGCATTGCTAAAAGCAATTCAAAAATAATCGATCGATAATAACAACTTATTTTATCATTTACCAAACACTAGAATTAGAGATTTGGTAATCTATAACTATTACTAAAATAAAACACTGCTGACATCATCACTATTTAAAAATGCTTACATGTCACAACCTCAAGAAAAAATTTTCGTCCAATACTCAATGATGATGATGTCATTGTTTTTATTATTATTTTTTTATATTTGACTTTATTACTCACATTAATCTATTTGAAAATCATACATATTATTTTTTTTCAAATATTTGTAAAATCTTTTAATTTTATTTATTAAATGAATATTATTTAGTGTATTTGAATATTTTGAGATGGTTAAAACATACTATACTTTTATTAGGATTTTTTGTTATTTATACAATAAGTTGCTTGAATGCAATGATTCAGGTAGTGACTATTTACATACTTTTATGTTAAATTTAATTTTGTAATTTATGTCGGAAAATTTAATAAAACCATGTATCGCACGGACAGTATCTAGTAATAATAAGAAAAAAAAAAGGACTAAGAAAGCTAATAAATTATAAGTTCTCCACAATTTAACGATAACAATAGAGATTTGGTAATAAGTCGCATTCAAAAATTTAAAGAAAAATAATAATATGGGGATTGTATTTTTTACTATGCTATTGGCTCCGTACCTCAAAACGACTCACCCGTGCACATCATAATTAGTACTACTACTTGTAGGTCTAACTTTTCAATTTCAAAATATTTGCTACCAATAGTGATATCTTCCCACATAATATGTCACACTCAGTAGCAATTATTATAGAACGGATGAAATATGAAGTTATAAAAGTCGAACAATCCTTAAGAGAACGTGAAATTTAAACTTATTATTTTGTATATTTAAAATAGCTGAATTATCACCATAAACTTAATATTATCTCAATTGACCTCGTTAATAATTTATCATATTATTATATAAAAGTAACATGTAAATATTTTATGTTTCTCTCTAAACTCTAACAATTTTTATACGAGAATAGGATATGTGAAAACATCAGAGTTCGTCCCTTTCGTTTTGCATTATTTCATTATTTGAAAATGAACACTGGGGCACAAACACATTTTTCAAATCTCATCCATATATGTCAATACGTTTTTTTATCAACACATTTCAATATATATCTCCCTTCATTTAATATAAAATTCACTATATTTCTTAAAAATCTCAATTAGCATTTGCAACTGATGTAAATTCAAAAAGACAAAAGCGTATTTGTAATAGTATTTTTAAAATTAGATCATAATTATATTTTTTTTTTTGTTTGATAAATGTCATTTTCATATACTAGTGATTAAGCAAATATAGGCAATACACATTGTACTACGTCTACTATTAATGTACGATATGTTGGTCATGGGGGGTAGATATTTAGATAAGTCATAGACAATTAGACATGACTACATATGAGTGAGATTCAACCAATTATTATGCTTAGTACGGACTTTACCCTTTTAATTATGGTAGTTGTTAATTAGATTAAATCATTAAATGGAGCTATATACTCTTTCCAATTCATTGTAATTGTCTTATTTTCATTTATAGACAATTCAATTCAGTTGTCTCATTTTCTTTTTTGTCAATGTTTTTTTACCTAAATACCCAATGTCACATAAGTAATGACCAATATACCCCCACTTTTACTATTTATAATACCCCAACTACCACCTTTGCAATTATTTAATCAATTAAAATACTCTAACTACCACTTTTTTAATTTGCTGGATTCCATCTCACTCTTAATTTTTCTGCCCAACTCAAATGGGACAACTCAAATGAATTAAAGGAAGTATTGATTAGGAAATTTTTTGTGGTACACATATCATCATTCTATTAAGATGATATATATATATATATATATATATATATATATATATATATATATATATATATATATATATATATATATATATATATATATATATATATATATATATATATATATATATATATATATATATATATATATATATATATATAAATATATATATATATATTATATATATATATATGTATATATATATATATATATACATATATATATATATATATATATATATATGTTACTTTTTATAGAAAATGTGTTACTTTTAAACAAAAAAATGTTACTTTTGTTTTAAAAAAAAGTTGTTACTTTTTAGCATAAAAAGTGTTACTTTCAGGAAAAAATATTTTTTTCAAAAAAACGAAAATATTAAAAAGTAACACGTTTTTTTCGAAAAGTAACACATTTTTATGTAAAAAGTAACACCTTTTGATGAGTTTTTTTCAGAATTTTTTTCTTAAAGTAACACTTTTTTGCCTAATAGTATCATAAAATACAGTAACACCTTTTTGCCCAGAAGTAACACCTTTTTAGTAAAAAGTAACACCTTTTTGTAAGACTGATTGGTTCTCACGGTTCTCATATAAGGATGGTTCTCTCTCTCTCTCTCTCTCTCTCTCTCTCATATATATATATATATATATATATATATATATATATATATATATAGGAAGAAGTTCGGTGAGAACCATCCTTATAGAGAAGCGTAACCAATCAGCTTACAAAAGATGTTACTTTTACTAAAAAGGTGTTACTCGGCAAAAAGGTGTTACGTATTTTATGATACTATTGCAAAAGTTACTTTAAGAAAAAATTAAAAACATAAAAGGTGTTACTTTTACATAGAAATGTGTTACTTTTCAAAAAACGGTTACTTTTAATATTTTATTTTTAAAAAATATTTTTTCTCAAAGTAACACTTTTACCTAAAAGTAACAACTTTTCTTAAAACAAAAGTAACATTTTTGTTCAAGTAACACATTTTCTATAAAAAGTAACACATTTTATCAAGCGATTGGTTCTCACTGCTCTCATATAACCTTGGTTCTCATGAACTTGACCTATATATATATATATATATATATATATATATATATATATATATATATATATATATATATATATATATATATATATATATATATATATATATATATATATATATATTAAGATTGCCATCACCATTCTACCCAGTGTATGCCGCTCATAGAAAATTATGTACCGGGTCTGGGAGGAAAGGATGACAACTACTCATACCCATAAAGGAGAGCGCAACCAAAAAGAGACCCCCGGCTCGAGAAAGATTAAGAAAAGTTCTTGCGTTGTGAGAGATAAATAAAATGCAATAGATAAAATAAATACGTAAAAACAATTGTATAAAACTAAAATGAGAACAATAGTACTAATAATAATAATAGAAACGAGAAAAAGTAAGAGACAAGAACCCCAAAAGGTAATCTGAAAAGAAATCAGTAGTCTAAAACAAGGATATGACGCCTCAAACTACCTCTATACCTAGTCAGGTCCTTAGAGAGGTTTAACTCGTGCAAGTCAACTTTTATTTGTTCATCCCAAGTTTTGTTAGGTCTTTCTCGACTCCTCTTACCCTCTACTATAATGTTTTCGACCCTATATATAAAAAGATGACTTAGTAAATTATGTGCATTTATGTTTTTTTATGTGAAGTTGCCGATGAATTTTTTTTACCAAAAATCAATTGAAAATAATTTTTTTTTTGGTTATGATTAACAAATGTATAACGAAGGGTTAGTTGTGTTTGACTCACAACAAGACCATATAAAAAGAGATACACTAAAAAAGAGCTTCAACATGGATAATTTTTTTTGGTGATTTTGTTGGTAGAATATCTATAAGATCATATAAAATTATTCAGTTCTAGTTAAATTTTTATGTTTATATTTATGTGAGAATTTTAGCAATATCACTATTATAAAGGAGTATAAAAATATAAAAACTTACTTCATAAAATATAGGAAAAATTGTTTCTAAAAAGTCAACTGTTTGGCCATCTGCAAATAAAGAGTCAACGTTTCATTTATTCAATAAAAATACAACCTTTGTCTCATTTTTGCAAATAAAGAGTCAATTTTCATTTATTCAATAAATTTAGAGTTGAAAACTTACCTGCTATCCCTTTATTTGCAAAAATGAGACCAAAGTTGTCTTTTTATTTAATAAATGAAACGTTGGTTCTTTATTTACAGATGGCCAAAAGGTTGGCTTTTTAAAAACAATTTTTCCTAAAATATAATTGAGCGAAATTTACTACTTTTAAATGCATTGTTGTTCATATTGTTATGATGATAAGACTTTTTGATCAAATGATATTCTACTTTTGCGATCAAACATTATCCAATTTATATTGTCATCCCAAAATTGTTATTTCATATTATATTTTTATATAAATATCTTTAATAACAAAAGTGCTTGTGGCTCAATTGACAGAGCATCTGCATGTGGCGCAGAAGATTTGGGATTCGACCCCTACTGGGCGCAGATATCAATCGGGGGTTTCTTGACTGCGTGCATCTTTCTTTACTCCCTCCTTAGCGGAAAGGGGATGATTTGTCCGTATCTTTCAAGAAAAATAAAAATCTCCAACCCGGACCCTGCCTTGTGCGGGATATTGAAAATCTAAAAGTGTCCTATAAATATCTTTAATCTTTATATTTGTTTTATTAATATTTTAATATATAGTTGCATTATCAATCTTCTAATCCATTTCTATTCAATCAAACTATTATATTATTATTATATTTAATGAAACAATTTATAGTTAATAACGATAATATATACATGTATTATTGTTATAAAATTTATTTTATAGAAATAAATTTTAGGAAAATCACAAATATAAGAAAAGTATTGTTTTTAAAAACAAAAATAGAAAAAAAAAACTTGGCGAAAAGTAAAAAGCTAAATACTCATGGCTCATGAGAATAAATTTGGACTAGTCAAATTATTCTTACCAAAAGAAGTTGACTTATCAAACTTTATAAAACTAACATTTAATAAGCTATTCCATGTGTGAAATAGAGTAAGTTGAACCCTTTTTGACTTTTCACACTTTCCCAAAAAAAAAATTAAATAAAACTTTTTTTTAAAATTTTCCCTTTTTTTATAATTTGGATCGATTCTTTTAATCAAGATTACCTTAACAAACTACTTTGTCTCTCCTGTTATTTTATTAAATAATAAAATTAATAGTTAAAAATAGAAACTATAAAGATCAAAAAATGTGTAGGATAAAGTTAAATAAAATTAGTAAACATTCTAACAATGTAAAAATAAAGTTGATAAAAATATATAAAAATTATAAATATTATTAAAAATTATGACGAGTAAGATTACTATATCTACAAAAACAACAATTCTTGTATGAGACGGTGTTACCGTTAGACATGTCTCATACTTGGGTTAAATAGCCTAATAATAAAAACTTGTAGCTAATGAGTTTCTTGTTATATAGTTGTCTCAATATAAGACACTCTCGTACAAGATCAATTGAAAAAAATGTAATACTTCTTCTGTTCTGATTTATTTGCTACCATTGTATGGGCACAAAGATTAAGAAGTTACTGTGCAATGATGAGCAGTAGGTGGAAAGTTGCTTTTTTGGATTTTTTAATATTATTTGTTGAAAAATGAAAAAGAAAATATAGATTAGGATAAAAATAGGAATAGGTATAACTTTAAATGATTGGTTTTTTACTAAAAAAGAAAATGTAGCAAGTAATATAAAATTTCCCTAAATGGAAAATGCAGCGAGTATTATGAAACGGAAGAAGTATAAATAAAAATATAATTTTAAAAAATAACAAATAAAACTACTTAAAAACATAAGACAATACTGGTAGTGGTAACGTTTTTATTGTACGGTTCATACGGAACCAGATGAATTACCGGTTCAACCGGTTACAAGTAACTAAATCACCGTCACTTTATAATTTCTAGTCACCTTCTTGTACGGATGCCACGTGCCCTAAAATCCGCCGTTTCTAGTGGTCTTTTTGATTAAATCATCAGATATACACGTGGCAGTTTCTGATTACCAGATAAAAATAAAATCAACGGTTATACTTCCTTTTATTTTATGATAATTTGGTTACATATATAAATTATTATTATTATTATTATTATTATTATTATTATTATTATTATTATTTTGAAATTTATTAATATTATTATTATTATTATTATTAGTATTATTATTATTATTAGTCAAAAGTTATAAAATTGATCTGATGAAAATTTTGGTGTAATAAGCTTATAAATAATTACTCTAAAATTATAAAAGGTGATCATTTTAAATTATAAAGAAAAGTTTACCTTGAATTTTTTATCAATTTCCCCGTAATAATACCAATTGATCTAAGCATGGTTTTTTCCTAAAATAATACCAATTTTAGTTTAGTAACTAATTTACCAAACTTTTTGTCATATAATCTCCTAAAGTTTGATTTTTAACATGTTACGGATATTCTAGAGAAATACTCTAATGGTTAATCAAAAGTTGATATGTTATTGTAGGGAAATAAACAAAATGTTGTATTATTCCTGATAATTTTTCCAATTATAAGTGATCACTCTAAAAGTTACAAAAATTATTATTATGAAAGTATTCAATTAGACATTTAAACAAAATTTTACGTGACTATATTTTTTCCTATACATTAGTCGTAATGTATAAGATTAGCTTGAATAATGTAATTCCTTTGTTCCATATTAGTTGCAACTTGCAACATTGATAAAAATGACACTATTCATTCATCACTCTTAATTTGTGATTAATTTTTAATTTATAGGTTAAAATATAATCAAGTGAGATCTTGTTTTATTCATCTCATTGCAAAGATTATTAATATCAAATTTTCATAATTTTTATTATATATAACTAGATAGTGCCCGTGCGATGCACGTTTTTGTTAAACTTTCCGACATAAATTATAAAATCAAATTAACACAAACATATGTAAAATTAATTTATAAAAGTTTAAACAAAAAAATAATTTTTGGCATGAAAAATATAATTGACTTACATAATATAGTCACTACCTGAATCATATTAGAATTAAGCATTGCATTTAAACAACTTATTATATATAAATAACAAAAAATCCCAATAAAAGTATATTGTGTTTAAACCATCTCAAAATATCCAAATACACTAAATAATATTCATTTAATAAATAAAATTAAAGATTTTATAAATATTTAAAAAAAATAATATATATGATTTTCAAATACATTAGATGTGAGTAATGAAGTCAAATATAAAAAAGTAGTCATAAAAACAATGACATCATCATTGAGTATTGGAGGAAAATTTTTTCTTGAGGTTGTGACATGTAAGCATTTTTAAATAGTGATGATGTCAGCAGTGTTTTGTTTTAGTAATAGTTATAGATAGATTAGAGATATTCAGAATTAATTAGTGTATTAAACTGCGTGAAAAAGTAAATATTCTAAGTAAATTGGGAGGAAGGAAGTATAAAGGCAATAATTATAGTGTAGCAAATATTTTTACATGAAGTAGATGTTAATTTGGTCCTTTTAAGCAGCAAATAATCATAATTTAATTACTTAAAGTGATTTCTTTTAGGAACAATTGTCGGGAATAATTCAAATTATTGACAAATCGCTGTTAATAATTCGAACTATTGATTATTTATGAATAATCCCACCTTTACAGTTTATTTGCTCGTGGCACCCCCAACCGAAAGTTAACCTGTTGTAGCAGGTTTTATCTATCATTTGCGAGTCATCTTCTCCAAAGTTATTTTTATAAACCATATCTACTGATTTCAATGTCTTCTCCTCTCAAAAACCCATTGTTCTTTTTCCATTTCTTCCATTTGGTGGTCACTACTCACTAGTCTTGGGGTTAATTATGAGCATCAATTGTACTATTTACTTACGGGCCAATTTGGACAAGAATAAAACTTTCTCCGGGACGAGAACCCCTTTTAGCAACCTGTCGTTTCGCGAAATACCAATGCTCACATCTCACGCCATTATTCCAATTTGAAGCTCTACTAGGGTTTGCGGAACAATTGGAGTTCATTTACCCAGAAAAAGGAAGGTGAAGAAGGAAGAAGAACAAAATGGAAGAAGGAAGAACAAAATGGAAGAAGAACAATGGGTTTTTGAGAGGAGAAGACATTGAAATCAGTAGATGGGGTTTATAAAAACAACTTTGGAGAAGATGACCTGCAAATAATAGATAAAACCTGCTATAACAGGTTAATTTCGGTTGGGGTGCCACGAGCAAAAAAACTAAAAAGGTGAGATTATTCATAAATAATCAATAGTTCGGATTATTCACAGCGGTTTGTCAATAGTTCGGATTATTTCCGACAATGTTTTTTTTTTAAAGGAATTAAAATGGTTAAAATAAGCATTTCTTCATGACTTACCACCTCCTGAACATTTTCTCCCCTAATTTTCTCTCTCTTTTCTTTCTCTCTCTAAATACCCACCTTCTTTCTTGCTTCTAGTTGGTTAAAGTTTGAGTCTTTAGCTTAAATAATTAACACCCTTTACTAAATTTTTTGATGGTACTAGAAATAAGTCAGAAATTCGAAGAAACCCTAAAAAAGAAGTGGATTTTCAAGTGATTTCTATGAATTTTTGGAGTTTTTTGATACTTCTATTATTTTGTTGTTTTCTTGGGTGGTTTACATCTGAGGTTTATGGAGGTGATATAGTTCATGAAGATGATAAAGCTCCCAAAAAACCTGGTTGTGAAAACAATTTTGTATTGGTAAAGTTCTCATCTTTTTTTGTTTTACTCTCTAATTTGATTGTTTAATACTTTAATCTCAATCATTTGTATATGATTTTGTTATGGGATATCATTTTTTTTATGATTGTTAATTTGATTGCTTAGATTGGTGTTATTTGATTTGATTTTTTGTTATTTTGAGATTAATTGGTAGTATTTTGTAATTAGAAGTTTCAATTGTTAGCTTGAGGTTTTGTGTTTTTGGGCCTTTGACTTGTTTCTGTTCTTTTTGTTGGTTAAAATGTTTTCTAGGGCTACTTTTGTTGATATTTTCAATTTTAGTTCAATCAAATGAGTTACTACCTGTGATTTTGATTCTTAGTTTTGTAACTTTGTACAGTGAAGTTGTATATGCTTCAAATCTAGTGACTTTTAGTTCTGTTGGAAACTAGATTCCAATAAATCTCAATAATTGGGGATTTCTTTGAATATACTATGAAGAGTATCATCAATAGGTTTACATTAATAACAGTTAGGGGCAGAGCGAAAATTGATAAATTCTTTAAAGGCCCTATACAATCTCAGAAGTCATGATATTTTTCTAATAACTTTGTATTTTTAAACGGTTTACATCTATTACTTAATTTAATATTAAGGTCGAACATGTTGAACATGCCCATAACCTCCTTTGAGTTAGCAATATTATTACAATATCATATTGTTATTGTAGCATTTTGCACCTTTTATTATGTTGTTATAATATGAACTATATCGTTTTCTATCATGTTCTTGTATGGTTGTTATAGAAATAAAGCTGTATAGAACATTTGAATTTTGATTTTCTGAAATTGACTCATTAGCATACTGTGAATCTGTGATGTGATGATGTTTTTGGATAAACTTGGGTGTGAAGGTCTTTTTGAATTTCTTTATTTTATGTTGAAGTACTTTGTTTGGTTCAACCTTTTTGCACTCTTGATTATTTTCAATAAAATTGGGTATACAAGATTGAGCTTTTAAGCTTTTCAGTCAGCTACAATAATGTTTCTAGACAATTCTTTTATTCTGAATAGGTAAAAGTGCCAACTTGGGTTGATGGGTTTGAGGACAATGAATATGTGGGAGTCGGTGCTCGGTTTGGCCCCACACTTGAGTCTAAGGAGAAACATGCCAACCAAACAAGACTCGCTCTTGCAGACCCTCCTGATTGTTGCAGTCCTCCCAAAAATAAGGTTCGTAATTTTGCGTTCCTGTTATGTTGAAGTATGTTGGTGTGCTACTTGAAAAGCATTGTTCCTAGATATATTTTTATACGTCCTTTCAATGATAGTTCTATTAGTTTCTTGACATATCATAAGTGTTTAGGGGAACCTCTTCACCATTAACTTAGCATTATATGTGTTAGATTCCATGTACTGACTTATCCAAGGTCCCAAACTCTTGAAAATAGCCTTGAAAGCTTTGCTATTTATAGCTTAAGAAGTTCTAGAGATAGCATTCAAAATGACATCAAAACTAGGAAGATATAATATTGAAAGCTTCCCTCCTCCCCCATTTTTTTGTATAGTATTAGTGTTAATGGATAGTTTTCCTTTTCCTAGTGACATAGATTAGCTTTTTTCCTTGTTATAAAATTCATTTATGTTCAAAAAAAGCACATGAGCAATCAATACTACCTCATTGAATCTGATTCTCCATCTTTCATGGGACTTGGAAGTACTATGCATCAACGACCTGATGAGAGAAGTGTCACCGCTAAGTAGTAGACTATGGTTTTTATTGGATGTTTTTTCTTATTGTCCTTTTTTTGAGTTGCTCTTCCCTCAAGTATAATGGGAATGCATATGAAGTAATTGATTGTGTTTATCTTATCTAGCTTCAATCAATTTATTCCTTTCCTAACAACTTTGCCTTTCTTGTTGTTCAATGTGTAGCTTACTGGTGAAGTTATTCTAGTATACCGTGGTAATTGCAGTTTCACTACAAAGACAAATATTGCAGAGGATGCTGGTGCTTCAGCTATCCTTATCGTGAATAACAGCACTGGTATATGCCCATCTCTTCTTTATTGTGGATTCTATACGTTCATTTTTTATACCTTGATGTGCCTCTTTGAGGTGGAGTGTTCATTGTAATTGTTTTTGTCTCCTTGTTTATTGTGTCATCTGTTGTCACATATCTAATACATTGCTTGAAAATTTTGCTTTGGTGATATGGCATTCTAATTTTATGTGAGAATTGAGAGGTAACTTATTTGCAAAAAAGCCTACCTGATATCCAACCATTAAACACCCCTAGTAATGACATCTTAGATTCCGTTAAGTAAAAGCTCCCATAGATTTGAACTTTCTTGGCCAGTAAAAGGTCTAACATTGCAGCGGAAAATATCTCGTTACTACGATTAGTATTGCAGGATCAGTAGTAGATCTGAGTACAACTCTTAAAACACAAGCTTTCCTATACTAATTTTGTAACTGAAGAGTTCCTTATTATCTGAATTAGCAAATGGTGTATGTATGCATTTGGCCTCTCTAGAACTCATAATATCAATTCTGTGCACACTTCTATGTTGCTTTACTCCTTATACTAGAAGTTTTGGTGAGATAATGCAACTGATCAGTAGAGCATTTACGCCATTTGGACTTGGCAAAATATTATGTGTTGGATTAAAGAAGGCAATTTTGAAAGTTGAAATAGTACCATTAATTGGATCTTGTATGCAGAACTCTTCAAAATGGTGTGTGAGGATGATGCCGATACAAATATACGCATTCCTGCTGTAATGCTACCAATTGATGCTGGTGAAACCTTGGAAGATTTATTGTTCAACAATTCCAAGGGTAAGATACACTTGCTTTTCTGTACTAGTATTGGTATCCATGTATGGCTTTATTAGCCATTGGATCAGCATGGGTTTTCATTTTTATTACGATTTACAGGATTCCCTTTCTGCAGTTAATGTGCAGCTTTACTCCCCAAGGCGTCCAGCTGTTGATGTGGCAGAAGTTTTTCTGTGGCTCATGGCGGTTGGTACAATTTTATGTGCATCCTATTGGTCTGCGTGGAATGCTCGGGAGGCAGCTATTGAGTATGACAAGATGTTGAAGGTGCTACATCACACCTTTAGAGGATTGTTTTTTAAATATTTGAAATGGATTGGACAGTGTAACATAATTCGCCATTTAATTCGCTTTTGGAATTCACGAGCACTCAAAATAACACTAAAATAGCCCAAAACCGACCATAATTCGCCTTTTTTGATTCGCAATCTGCAAGGACATTAGTGAATCATGTGACAGTGGGATTGGAGAAGCAAATTGTTTGTCGACATTCAAGCTTTTATTTAATTTTTCTTTGTAGGATGCTTCAGAGGATGTTGCGGTTCCCGAAGAAACTGGTTCGGCTGGTTTTGTAGATATCAGTACCAGATCAGCACTTCTTTTTGTCGTGGTTGCTTCTTTATTTTTGGTTATGCTGTACAAACTCATGTCAGTCTGGTTTATCGATGTTCTGGTGGTTCTATTTTGCATTGGTGGGGCAGAGGTGAGAACTGTTTAATTGCACAACTAAATAAATAGTTTATGTTCTGATTTTACCGTTGGCCAATAGCCTCTTAGATCTAAGTAAATAACTTCGAGTGTTCAAGGAAATATATGTTCTTTTCCCTCCGTTTATTTTCAAATGTCCCATTTTGCTTTTGGGTTACCATTCATCAATCACTCTTAATTTGTATTTTATTCTTAGACCACGCATTAAAACATAGTTTAATGAGATCTTGTATGATTTGCCTCAACTTCAGGTTTGTTAATATGTAGTTTTTACAATGGTTAATTGTACACAATTATCGCAATTAAGTATTGAATTAATGTATTGGCAAACGTGCAAAAAGCAAATAGAACATTTGAAATGAAACAAAAGGAGTATGACATAATTATTATCTTGCGATTATAAAGTTTGATTGGCTGTGAATGTTTTTTATTTTTTGAAATTTGTTTTGATCCTAAGCCTTCTGATCGTATACAGGGTTTGCAAACTTGTTTGGTGGCATTGTTATCATGGTATGCTCCCATAATGTCTCATCTTCCACTATATTAATTTGTTGGTCGATATTTCCAGAATTGGTATAAAATGTCGCTTTTCATGTTATGTCTATACTGGCATTTAGTGTGTAGTTCAAAAATGTTTTGACTAGATATTCTCGTGATATTTTTGTGTCAGTTGCAAGTTCACTGACACACCTATGACTATAGTTTCAGGTGGAGTAAACATGCTGCCGGAACATTTGTTAAGCTGCCCATATTTGGAGCAGTCTCATATCTAGCAATGGCTGTTTCTCCATTCTGTATACTTTGTGCTGTTCTTTGGGGCGTTTATCGCCGTGAACCCTATGCATGGATTGGTCAAGACATCCTTGTAAGAAATGATCTCAATATGCTTAGAATAATTCTACATTCTTTAATGCCTATAAATTTCTGCATGGCTTTTTTGCTACAAGAATTTGGCTCTAATATTCATGGGTTGAGTCTTTAAAAAGGAGTTATTGGGTCATTTTGAGAGTTAGCAATAACTAAGGTCAGGGCCTGAGTTTACATTACTTTTGCTTTAGTGTAATTTTCGGTAGGTGTGGACCCTAGGGAAGGTCCTGGGCACGTGCAAGGTTCCCGACCGCCCCTAAAAGGGACCTCGGTTTACATTACTTTTGCTTTGGTTTAATTTTCTGGTTTTTGAGCGTCAAAATTTCAAAAAATGTAAATAAATTAGGGCCAAAAAAGTAGTGTATTTTTCCTCTACCCCTTGGTGAACCGACACCAGAAGATATACCTAGTAAAAGTTTCTTCTTTGGTGCAACTTTCTGCTATTATGGTTACTAATCTGTTTTTTTTTAAAATTTTTTTCCCCCTATTCAGGGTATTGCGTTGATTCTCACAGTACTTCAGATCGTACGCGTACCCAATCTCAAGGTAAAGTTTTAGATTCAGTATACTTTGGTAACTGCATGGGTCTTCTGCTGCATCATGCATTTACGGGACTATAACAACCTGATGAAATTGCTTGCCCTCTTTTCCTCAATTGCATTTTCAGTCCGAAATCCACTCTTCGTAAATTTTAGTTATTGCTGGAGAAATTTAGCCGACACTATTATTCCATATTATCTATAACTTAAAAAGATATCAATATTTTATTTTGTCAATTTAAAAGCAATACTATGTTATAACCTTAATCTAAAAGGTTTTTTTTAAAAAAAAAAAATTTGGATTGGTTTATATAGCTAGTGTATTTTCCTGTTTGAATTGCATTAGCTATTTTCTTTCACAAATTCAGTAACATTTTTTCTTTTCACATCGCATCTTGGTCCTCCCTGGCTTCTTTTTATGGATCTCGATCCTGCAATTAACAGTTATCATCTTGTTGTTGGTCATTTGCAAGCTCACATAACATAACATGTTTTCTTGATCCTGACAGGTCGGGACAGTTCTTCTCAGTTGCGCATTCTTTTATGACATATTTTGGGTCTTTATCTCCAAGTGGCTCTTCCATGAGAGTGTTATGATTGTGGTGAGTTCTTTTTCTACCCTATTGATTCATCTTATATATAATGATGATAGTTCTCTCCCAACGTGTGAAATTCTCAAATTGTTTCTGAACTTTATAGGTTGCACGTGGTGATAATAGTGGAGAAGATGGAATTCCAATGCTACTAAAGATACCGAGGATGTTTGACCCTTGGGGTGGTTACAGTGTCATTGGATTTGGGGACATTATCTTACCTGGACTAGTGATAGCCTTCTCATTACGGTACACAAAACTATGTTTTAAAAATTATTTTGTCTACCCATGCTACTTCTAAGGGGCATCCTTGTCTAATATCTGACTTTTGCATGGACTCTCACACTTCATTGTGAACCAAAATACACAAAAAGATTCGAAAATGATGGAAGCCGATACTTGAAAATATGCACTTATTGGACGTCAATTATTGAAGTTTCATAGTTACTAATAAAGTCTGAAATAAATAAACTTGAAATTTCCACCCTTATGATGAATTTACCTGGAAGTGATTATTTATAAAATACAAGTTCTTGTGAGAGACAGTCTCTTTGAGAGATCATCCCTAATTCGATAAGCTCATTATCATCTTTTAGTTTAACTAGGTTTTAATAGGTTGGGCCTGAGAGACGTCTCTCAAAGAGACGTTCTCTCATGAGACTGGCTGTTTATAAAATTACTTTGCTTAGGATTGTTTAGTTATTGGGTTGATTATGCAGATATGATTGGCTAGGAAACAAGAAGATTCAAGCTGGATTCTTTTTGTGGGGAATGATTGCTTATGGTTTAGGTATGTGAAATTACATAACTTGTAAGCGGGACATGTTAATGACTAAAAGAACAATTTTTGGTTCAGTAAACTATATTTTCTTTCTCATTTTCATTTCACAGAAATTCTTTAGCCAAAAAAAAATCACAATAACTTCATCCATTCTTGTTCACTTTCTCAGTTGGGTTATTGGTGTTGTTCTAGTATCTTTTTCTCCGTTTCCCCTTAACAGAGTTCGTACGATATTTGATGCATGAGTTGACAACTTAACACTTCATCATTTTACATTTTTTGATACTTCCTTTGTTCTTTTATGTTTGTCCACCTTTCTATAATGGGTAGTTTCAAAATATTTGTTGTCTTCAAAATACTCTCTTTTCGGAAATATTTTGGACAATTTTATCCCCATAAATTTTGGCCAAAAACTCGTTTATCCTTATAGGTTTCTACTTTTTTATGTATATATGGTTTTGCATATTCAATGTAACCATCGAGTTTTTAATAGTTCATTCTTACCTATTTCCATTTTCCAATAATATTATTATCACTTTACAATTTTTTCAATATAATAATACCCCACTTACTCTAAAAATTCAGCACAAAGCAGACAAATATAAGGAACGGAGGTAGTAGTAATTAATGGACACATACACCAGTGATGCACGTCCTCCTTTCCCGTTATACCTGTCTCGATTTGCAAGATGCGGGCTAGTCTGTTTTGTTTTTTCAGGCTGGAACCAACTTCTTGTAACTTTATGCTGCAGGTCTCCTTGTAACATATGTGGCACTAAACTTGATGGATGGACATGGACAACCAGCTCTCCTCTACATTGTACCTTTTACACTCGGTAAGTAGTATGTTTATGTATATTAAAGGCAGAAATGGATTCCTGCAAAGCACTATTGATGGTAAATTGGAGTTGGACTTATTTTAATCTGGGTAGTTTTTAAAATTTTGTGGGTAGATGGGATTTTTCACAAATTGTTGTGAGACACGGTCTTTGTGAGAGACGCATTAGATATATGGGCTAAATAGCCCAATTAATACAAATTAAAGAGAAAATAAGAATATGGGTTTCTTGTTTTGAGGTTGTCTCTCTGAGAGACGGTCTCTCACAAGAGTAACTGGGGATTTTTTAGGAGGGGAGGGGGTGCAGTTGGAGTTGGAAAAAGCTGACATGATACGATAACATGACACTAACTGGATGCAAAATGTATGCAGAGTTCAGCGACTTTGACACTTTGATTAAACGGGTCAATTTTAGTTTAATTAAATGAGTTGGTGCCAAGGGTTCTCGGCATGTGTATCGAATTGATCTCGGGCGTCAAGAGTTCTCAACAAGTTCATGGAAACGAACATGAATTTGTCGTTAACCTACCTATTTGGTAGCTGTAGGTGCACCGCTAGCTAACAATGTTATTTCTTCACACCTCAGTGTTTGCTTTTCTTTTTATGTCTCTATTGGGCAAGAACTATGGAGTAAGAGATAACCCCAATCACCTTGAATTAGGGTTTGTGTGATGGAATATATGTAGGCCATATAGGCACACTTGTATTGACCATGTTTTACACTAGATATGAACCTGTAGCCCATCACTTAAGCCTAGCTAGTAATGGGTACCCGTTACTAGATCTAAAAAATGCCCGGCTGTTCAGCGTACACATAGAAGATATCCTGATTTTGACTAAAGACATATGGACTTGTAGCAATTTGACTAGTATTGATCGGTATTTTATTGTAAATTAACTTGAATATGATATGTACTGAACCTGAGTTGAACTGAGGATCTTAATTCTCACTTAAATGTGAATGGGATAAATAGACGCGTAGTCGAATTTCATGTCGATGCATTTCTATTCAAGGGTCATTTTTGAGTTGGATAGGACCATTTTCAAGTCGGCTAATCGTTCCAATATGAAAACCCGTACTCACACCTCAACCTCTTTTTTCATTCACTCTCGTTTTTCATTATTCTTTGAACTATGCAGGCACATTTTTGTCGCTTGGAATCAAAAGAGGCGAGCTTAAGAATCTATGGACAAGAGGCGAACCCGAGTGGCCTTGTCCTCATGTTCGACTTCATTCATCTCAATGACGGGTTATTTTTTAGGGTGTAACATTATCAACTATCAGGATTCTTTTAGAGGGATTTTTGATCCCTATGTAAGTTGTAGGAGATGTAACATAATGTTTGGTATAGTTTTGATACTTTACCGCTGTCTCAGGGTTATGTAGTTACCCGGTTATAGAAGAGCATTTTCTTTTTACCCCCTCGTTTTTTCGAGTTAAGATTATTCGTGGGATATCCCATCCGCACTCCTTTAAAGACTCGTGTTTTCGTTCTCGACTCTCGAGCAGCCGATTCAACGTAACGGGCTGCAAGAAGACTTTTCTCGAGTGCGGATAGAAGTTCCCTCATTCATGTTTGATTCTTTCTGATGTTCTGCCTTATGCCTGATGGAAACAATGTAATACAAGCACCTGAGCTGTTTGTTTGATAAACATTTTGTGCATTTTACATTCCTTTTATAACGAAGCAGACCATCATCATTATACTCGGTGTATTCTATTCATAGACAAATTATGGTTAGGGTTTGGGAAAGGAAGATAGACAACAATTTATAACGAAGCAGACCCAAGGCCAATATATCTGTCACTATGTGTCAATATTTCCGAGTTTTGGTGAGAGCATGATTATTAGAATTTCGATCTTGATTTACAATCTTACGATATAAAAATAGGAAATCGATTCGGATTATAGGTAGGATTTTTTTGTTGGTAGAATCATGCGATCCTACTTAGCTAAAGAATTTAGCTATTAGGATAATAATATGATGCTACGATCCTACAACTTGATTTCACAAGGATAGCATTATTCATGAAATATTTTCATTTAATTCAGTTTTCAATTATGCGTAAATATATACATTTAAAATAATTATATTAATATTATAATAAAATTTAAAATTTTCTTTATTTGTAGTTCAAAATGATTGTTAAAAGTTTTTTATGAAACGTGATAGATAAATTCAAATAAGGTTTTTTTATACTTTATTAAAACTTAAAACAAATAACAAAAAATTAATCATCATTAATCTAAAGCACATTAATGCATATTCGTAGAATTACACAATCCTAAGATTTGATTTTACTGGTTTCGTTTCTACCCCTTGAACGATTTTAAATAGAATTTTAATTTTAACAACCTTGAATGAGAGTTGATCACTCTTGTGAGAGATCGTCTCTTGGTGAGACAACTTCTAAACAAGAGGTATATATGCTAACATTGTTTTAGTTGGGTCATTTAACTTATGTATGAACAACGTCTCACGGTAAAACCGTCTTATACACGCATTTGTCACTAGTTAGGATCCTCTTTGACGGTCCATTGTCTAAATTTAAGTTTGAGATTGCATGATGTACAAAATAAGAGGATTTTGAAAATTTATATTTTACACAAAAGTTGGTGTTAAAATCTTAGTATGGGTGATAAAGTTATAGGGAGAATCTTAATTCGTTTAATAATTCCCCTACCATTCAACACAATATTTGATTACATGTGTTTATTCGGATCATAGGGTTGGTATCGGTCAAATATTTTGAGTCAATTTAAAATCGAATTTAATGTCCACATTATTTATACTCCAAATTTATTATGATATTCAAACTAGAAAAGATTTTAGTGTGCTTGAGGGAGTATAGTGTTTATTAAATCACAGATTCTTACTTGAGACCGTCTTTATAAGAGGCGCGTCTTAAATGGGCCGCCTCATTATTAATTAGAAAAACTTTAAAAAAGATATGCTCTGTGTATCTATTTGGAGTTGGTGTTATAACCTATTAAAGTTGGTATTATACCCTGTTAGAGTTGGTAGTATAACCTATTAAAGTTGGTATCTCAAAATAGGTATAATACCAACTTTAATTGGTTATAATACCAACTCCTACCAATTTTAATAGATTATATTACCAATTTTAATAGGTTATAACACAAACTTCAATAGGTTATAACACCAACTCGAAATACGCTTAACTACGCGCGTTAGTATTTTTTTTTTTTAACTATTGAGAATGTTGGTTGGGCTCTTTTGAGCGACGTCTATACTATAGATGGTATAGACGGTCTCTCAGGCGAGGTTACGTGATTAAATTAGGAGAGATGGACCTTTCAAATGGCTCACATGCGCCACCCATAACGTTGGTCGGCTTATATGTGTCTTCACTCGTCACCCCATTATTTACATTCGCATGTGATACTAAATCATGCATTTGACGGCAAGTCGGCAATTCTATTTCTAGATGACTTTAAAATTAGCTATCACGATTTGATATCTATCTGACCTTATAACTAAATTAATGTTATTGCGATTTTAAAAATATATTTAAATTAGTAAGAATTTTAACCCGAAACACATGACTTGATTATATAAATGAACACCTTTTAATTATTTTTATTTTTTTCGTTTGGCTAAATATCGTACTTATTTTATTTGGATTTTAAAATACGCAGATTCTTGTGAGAGACTGTCTCTTTGAGAGATCATTTTTAATTAGACCGTCCCATTATATATTTTTTAAAATATTATAAGTAGATATTAAGAATATGGTAATAGACATTAATCTTTGATGGGTAGAGCTTGAGATACGTCTCTCAAAGAAACAGTCACTCAAAAGACTAATTGTTTAAAATATGTGGTCAATTAGGGTGATCACAACATTTATTTTTTTGAAAAAATATCATTACACGGGGTAAAAATAACGTAAAATTAACCAAAAAATCTCTCCTTTTCTCCGCCACGAGGAAAATTATAAAGGTCAAGATTATCATGTGACTTTAAAAAATATTTTTCTATCACGTAAAGGCTAAAAATTCAGAATACCACGTAAAATTTTCGAAAATTGTATATGAGATTGGAAGTACGAAGTATGTGGACTAAAATGAGTGAATTTGGGTTTGGTAAGTACTTGACCCACCGTCCAACGGTCATATGGAATTAGACGGTCCATTTATTATTATTTGTTGTCTTCAATCTGTTTTCTGTTATCAGGTATTCTTTTAAGAGTTTGTCTTTTGTAAAATTATAATTTTATATTGTGTTTGAAAATTATAATTTTATTTAAAAAAATTGATATGATTTATGTTTAATATTTGATAAATTAATATTTTAATTTAGATTTTAAAATTTTGTATTTATGATTTTTTGTTTAAAATTTGTAATTTTAAAGACAACTTAATAAAGCCTAAGAAGATGTCACTAAAAGTGAACAACCAATTAATTATGTATTTGTAATTAATTATTAGTTTTTATTTTAAGTTCTACTATAAAGCGATTTAGTGATACATTATTTGGCTTTTAGAGGCATATGCAATTGTTACTATAATCTATAGGGACATTTATGATAAAAATCAATAGATCTTATGCCACGAAAAGTTTTAGTATGATATTTTATTATGCTGCTAACAAGCATAATGAAAGTCGCTAAATCCACAACATGTACCATTTGAAAATTTAAACTAGTGACATTTAAATTAAATATAAATTAAATGTCAGTAAATATATCCACTAAATATAAATTGTATTGTAGTGGCTCTAAATAGTTCAACTAATATAAACTATGTAAATATAAACTCTTTATTTTGATATTATCTCGCATAAAGAGAATCACTCAAGAAAATAGTTGTCTTAAATTAATTTAGCTTAATTACGCTTTTTGTTGTTAGGTAAGGCCGTAAAGAATGAGAACCTTATGACTTGTCTTTTTCACCATTTTGCCATTTTCTAGAAACATCTTCCCCATTTTTACCTTTATCATCTCTTTTTTACCTTCTAATCTTAGTTTGGTATTTAAATAAGTTTGCTATTTTTTCATAGGAAATTATTAATGGTATTTCGGAATTTTGACACTTTATTAATAGTATTTTTAAGTTTGTGTTTTTTATTATCAATAGTACTCTCGTACTATTGAGCGTTTTTACAACCGTGACCTTTTTAAACTTATTCCGTCAAAAATTGTCCAAAATCATTAACTTTTTTTCTTTTATTTTTCAAATCAAAACATAAAAGAAAATTAAAGGTTTTGAATGATTTTGGACAGAAACGTTAAAAAAGGTTACGATTGTAAAACGCTCAATAACACAAGGGTTTCATTGATAATATAAAAAAAAACTTATGGGTACCATTGATAAATTGTCAAAACTCAGGGTTACCATTGATAATTTCCCTTTTATCATTTCTATATGTTTTAGAATTGCTACTTCTTACCTTTTTTAGTTAAACTGATTGAAGTAGTTGATTTAGCAAATATCACATATAGATAGGGTATCAAAAGTCAATAGAACATAAAAGGTTATGGGTTCAATTTCATTCACTTCTCCTTTTTCAAATGTAATAATAGTTAACGTATGAGACATGATAAGTGCTAGCATTTATTTTTAGCCCAAATGACTTTCATATGAGAGAAGTAATGGAGATATAAGATACACCAGACTTTTTACCATCAACTTAAGCTTTTGGTTTCAGTTGATCTCTTTGCAGTACTTTACTGCACTATTACGATTTATTGATATGTTTTGTTTGAGTTATGACCCTCTCCATTATTATTTATTAGTCCATTACATAATGCAAATTCAAGTGAGTTTTTTAGATTTTGTGTATCAAATACAAAGGACATAGAGAGTGGAATTATTTGATAATTGACTTTTGATTTTTTTTAGTTTGTTATCAATAAGTTAAAAAAAAATTTGATAAATGACTTTTTAACCAATTAAAACATTAGCTTTAGTATATTTCAACGACTTTTGGCTTGTTGATACTTTTTTTCTCTAATAAATAGCCAACAACAAATACGTAGTTTTACCAAATATCTCTCAACATTGCTGTCTTATTCAATTAACTCAAGAGCTAACAAAAAACAATTAAACAATCTCAATTGTTCAAACAAACCAACTTAAAAAGGTTACAATCTTTTGCCAAACAACTTCTACATTTGTTCCATTCTAAAATACTCACACCCAATTGTAATACTCCCTCCGATTCTTTCAATTGTCTTATTTTTTATTTGGTAAATTCATATCAACTGTCTCATTTCCTTTTTTGCCAATGATTTTTATATCTAAATACCCCAAGTTCACACAAATAATGAACAAAATACCCTCACTTTTACTACTTATAATACCCCAACTACCACCTTTACAATTAATTTAATCAATTAACATACCCAACTATCAACTTTTTGGTGGACTTCATCCCACTTTTAATATCCGTGTCCAAATAAATGGGAAAATTGAAAAGAATTGAAAGAAAAATATCACTATTAGTAGAAAGTACTTCCTCCGTTTCATAATACTTGCTACTGAGTGTGACATATTGTGTGGGAAAATATAACTATCAGTAGCAAGTATTATGGAATAACAAGTATTATGAACGGAGTAGTATAATATAATGGAGCAGAGACAATACATTCAAAGGATAATAAGAGTATAACGGACAAATTAGCAACATAATTAATCTAATCTACCCTCTTTTTTCTCAAATTCCATGGAACTTACTAGCCAGTACTCACAAACTTCCATAAAGCATCCATCTTTTTCTATAAAACCCATTCCTCTTTCACTTTCCCCAATACAATAACACCTATACTCCCTACTTTCCCATTCCCATTCCCACATTTGAAAACAAAAGGAAAGCTTAGCACCCAACATTCAACAATGGAGGGTAAAGATGAAGATGTAAGAGTAGGAGCAAACAAGTATTCTGAAAGGCAACCAATTGGAACATCAGCTCAATCAAAGGACTATAAAGAAGCCCCACCTGCACCTTTGTTTGAGCCAGGAGAGTTACAATCATGGTCCTTTTGGAGGGCTGGAATTGCTGAATTTGTAGCCACTTTTCTGTTCCTTTACATCACTGTTTTGACTGTTATGGGGGTTAAAAGAGCTCCTACTATGTGTGCTTCTGTGGGTATTCAAGGCATTGCTTGGGCTTTTGGTGGTATGATCTTTGCTCTTGTTTATTGTACTGCTGGAATTTCAGGTCAGTTTCTTTCTTCTTTTTTTTTTTTTTTACCAATTTTGTAAATAAAGTTTTCTCATTTATCATTTATTTGAATGGTTCTTGTTTTGCAAAGATTTAGGCTTAGTTCTTTCAGATCTTGTAGCTATTGACTGGAACCAACTAAACCAAAAGGTTAAGGTTACGGACTTGAGGCACCAAATATGTTATACATACTCTTAACATAATACAAGAGTCCTTTGAGGTCTGGATGCAGCACAAACTCTACTCGTAGTTGGTGCTAAATATTTCATTTTAGACGAAGAGAGGTTGAGATATTTGAACGAGTAAGCTCTGATATAGAAATATATTTTCAATTGTTTATGGTTCATTATTTTGGATTTTTAAGCATATGGTTTATCATATTTCCTTCATAGAAATAACATATTTTAGGTACTTAATTATAAGCTTACACTTTTTGTTGAGTTGGTTCCTTAATATGGTATCAGAGCGGGTGTAACAAAATGTTACATATTCGAACTTCAACCACACCTCTATTAGAACTTGAATATTTAGTGTCGGGTACGAGGAGGGACTAAGCTGCATCCACACTTCTAGCCGCCTAAAGGGCTCTCTTATGAGGGGCATGTTATAACATATATCTTGAGACCTCAAGCCCTTTTGGTTAAGTTGGTCCCTTGACAAGAAGAAGATGTTCTGAAAGCAAGTTTGTTTATGTAACTTGGGCAGGTGGTCACATTAACCCAGCAGTGACCTTTGGACTACTATTGGCAAGGAAGTTGTCCTTGACAAGGGCAGTGTTTTACATGATAATGCAATGCTTAGGAGCCATTTGTGGTGCTGGAGTAGTTAAGGGTTTCCAACCAAACATCTATGAGATGAAGGGTGGTGGGGCCAATGTGGTTAACCATGGTTACACTAAAGGTGATGGTCTTGGTGCTGAGATTGTGGGAACTTTTGTCCTTGTTTACACTGTTTTTTCTGCTACTGATGCTAAGAGGAGTGCTAGGGACTCCCATGTTCCTGTAAGCATCTTTTTCTCCCTTCATATGGAGTTTGTTTTCTCTTAATTGTTTAGCTTATTCTATGTTTGTTACCTATGTTAAATGGACTCTGGCACTGATGTCGGATACTGGTACTTGTCTACGTGTCAGATATGTTTAAATATTCAATTTTACACCTAAAATGAAGTGTCTACGTGCCATACCAAGGTACGAGCATCAATGATCGGACATAGGTACGTGAAGCAAAATGAAGAGTCCGAGTAGCATAGTTTGTAACTAACATAACCCTAATTACTTTTCCGTCTACTTGAATTTTCTACATTACACAAATCAAGTGACTAAGTCTTTAGATGTTGGGTAGCAAATTCGAATGGATAGATAGAGTATATGTATACGTTGGTCCTTTTGAAAGCACGATCCTAGACAAACGTACGCTTGACTAGTTCTTCACGAGCAGCTGAGAATACAGTCATATAGATCGAGTATCTCAATTTTCTCGGTTAAGACAACTTATTAGCTTATGTGGTGATACATAGCCTTAATTTCGTAAGCAGCAGCAGCCGAGATTACCACAATATGGATCGGAATATTAATGTTTCGGTTTTCTTCATGACTAGAAATTTAATATGTTCCTGTTACCGGTGAATGCAGATTTTGGCACCACTGCCTATTGGATTCGCGGTGTTCTTGGTTCACCTGGCGACCATCCCCATTACGGGTACTGGCATCAACCCAGCCAGGAGTCTTGGTGCTGCCCTCATCTACAACAAGGACCAAGCTTGGGATCATCACGTATGTCTTCTCGTCCTTGCACTTCTTTTGTTATTCATTCTATCCATAGGCGAAGCCAGGAGTTTAGGTGAGGTCGGCTCAAAAAACTCTGTATAACATCACAAAGGATTTTAAGTGACGGGTAAAAAAATGTTTTCGGAATTTTGAGGTATTTGAGCAGCTTTGTTATGTCGATTGAAAAAAGGCCCAAGAATTTATGACTAAATACGAATATTTAAAGTAGTTTACGGGTCAAGTATCCATAATACAAGCTCACTAATTTTGCGGGCGAGAGCCACATTGGGGCTGGGGGAGTGGTCGATATGTATTTTTATCCTGACCCTCCGTCCTAATTTATAATACTCCCTCTGGACCTCGTAGTTTAAATTCCTAGCTTAGCGTCTGATTACGAGTCAATCATTTTGGTAGCATGCTATGTTATGTTATGGTTATTGGTAGCGCGTAATGCCTTGTTCTTGACATTTTCTCTCCGTGTGCGTCCAGTGGATCTTCTGGGTCGGACCCTTCATCGGAGCTGCATTGGCTGCATTATACCACCAGATCGTGATCAGGGCGATCCCATTCAAGTCCAGAGCTTAGGAACTCGTCTTTTCGGATTGTTTATCGCTATTTATGCTATCGTCTCATGAACTTATTGTTGTTAATCCGTTTTCGGAAGCTAAGTATGTACTGAAATTGCTGAGAAAATGATGTGAATATGTATTAAACCTTAGTACCACTATGCTTGATTTGAGGGCAGCTTCAGAATTTGTGGATTTTTTTCTCCTTTTGTTGCACTATTAATGCCTATTTGTATGAACAAACCCCATCAAATTGATCCAAATTAAAGAAAATCAATTGTTCTTATGCAGATATGTCAGAAATATATTCGAGCGTTTGACTAAAAAGTACATATTACAATTTACAATCCAAATCGACTCTTCAAATTGTCTTAAGTTCCAAGTGATTTGGATCGTAAATGACAAACATTTTCGTATAAGACAGTTTAATCGTGAGATGTGTTCTATATATAAGTTAAATAACTCAACTAATATAAATTATTAGTATATGAGTTTATCATTTTGACATTTTTTCACCGAGGGATTTCTTATCGTAATTCATACATACTTCAACTATACATATTACAGGCTTTACAGCCCAAAGAAGGCTAAAATTTGGCCCAAAAAAAATTTAATTTTTGAAAAGCATAAAACCATGATTTGATAACGTTATGTTAGCATATCTTGTATGAGACCGTCTTACGGTGAGACACTCAAAATAAGAAATCTATAAGTTAAAAATTTTTATTTTAGGGCTATTTTGACCCATATATAAGGCATATCTCACCGTGTAATTTAAGTGTTAGATAGATTAGTTAGTTTAAAAATCAATTTGTTGGATAAGTATTTTGGTACTTGGTTTGTTTTGTTACTTGAATGGCGAAAGGTACGTAGTACTAGTATTTGTTTTATTTTCAATCTACCTTTATAATTTTAACATTTAATTATACTTTTTGGGCAAACAATAGTGAAGACAAATATATTGACAAACAATTGTGATTTTATGTTTTATTTGATAGTCAGTATTAAATCATGAAAATGATGATAAATTTTAATGTAATTTTAATGGTAAATTCTCTTAGGTTGCGTTTGGGAACATATATTTCATTTCAAATTCTTAATTTCGATTATGGAATCATAAATGGAGAATTTGAGAATGACAAAGTTTGACAAGTCATTCTCAAATTCTCCATTTTAACTACTTTGGAAACAAATGTGAAATTCACTCAAATCCAAATTTGAAGTTTTTTGATTAGTCAAACACTTAATTTGACCCAATGCTAGATTTCCAAATGAAATCATCATTCCCAAACACTACATATAACAAGTTTAATTACCATATTTATTCTACGTTAATCATCTTATTTTTTTTTTTCAATACATTATCATTTGAAAATGTGACATTCGATAATAATGAAAAAAATACATTTTTATAATCAAAGTTTCATAAAAATTTACACTATAAATCATTTTCATTACTACTATTTAGTACAGCAACCAAACAAGTCGTTATAGTCTATGACTCTAAGCAACCAACTCCAAATTAATTCTTACCAACAATTTACAGCATTTTTTTTGGTTTTATTTTAATTCTTCATTTCTCTTTCAATTTTCCATATTAATAACAATAATTATTTGATTAGGCTTTAAAAATGTTTCAATTTTCCATGCTTTAATTATTTTCTCCACCTAAAATTTCGGTCTTTAAAAATGGAGGAATATATGAAATGATCTAGTAATGTTAGATTAGGTTTTGCTACTATAGGTTAAAGTTCAATCTCATGTATATACAAGTGAAAGTGATTTACTAATTTACTAAACTAAACCATAAAAAAAATACTTTTTTATTTCTTTGAATTTGCTCATTTTCAACAAAAAATTTCCTATTAAAAATGCAAATGTAGCAAATTTTAAAAAACATAAGAGTTTATTTTTAAAACTTGAATTATGTTGAAGTGAACAATTTTCTTCATCTTTTTATATTTTTATATTCATATATTTCAAGTCCTATCCTTATTTGGGCTATATTTTAAGCCATTTTGTGGTTAATAGTCTCAATTTAATCATTAGAAAACAAAAACGTAGAAATTGAAAATTTGAAACATATGAGCAAAAAATTATAAAAAATTTAAATTATAGTAAAGTTTTGTAACTATTTCCCAAGATAAGCAGTTTTTTTCTCAAATCTGAAGTTTAGAATGTTCACACTTAATAACAGCGAACAAAGGCAGAGAGTTTCAAAAAAGGCAGAGTGTTGTTGTTCTTAGAACGCATCTGTTCGCTGTTAGTAACAATTAACAAAGACTAAAGGTCAAAAATAGTGCAAGTCTTTGTTCGCTGTGAACTGACTCTTTGACTTTTTTGACCTCCAGCCTTTGTTCGCTGTTACTAACAGTAAACAGCTCCGTACCACAGCTTTGAAAATAAACTGCTTATCTTGGGAAATAGTTTCAAAACTCTACCATTATTCGATTTTTTTAATATTTTGTTGCTTATTTGTTTCAGATTTTCGTAGAAATTAGGGTTTAAAGATATAATTGATTTGGGTAGGCTAAGCCCAATTTAGCATTTTGTAGAGTATTTTTAGAATCGTGTAGAATCGGTAGAATGGTACGATTCTATATGTTTCTAAATGTGATGATCTAGAATTTAAAGGGCATATTTTCTTTGTTAAGTTGTATTTGAAAGGTTACTCTTTTAGTTTTTAATCCTTTTAAATCATTAGTATAATATCAATAAGAATTAAACTTGATAATAGTTCAACCTCTCTCGGAGGTCCGAGAGTCCGAGTCGAAGCAAAGTTGGAGTTACCATAATCTGACTCCGAGTGGAGGAGGACTAAAAAACACAATTTGAGTTTTTTTTAGAGCAAAAAGTCAAAAGACAGATAATTCGAGCCAAGTCCGACCCATTGTCATGTTAATATGCTTTAGCCAAAAGTAAACCAATAAAGGGGGTTTGAAAAATTTTGATGTCTTTTGAGTGTCGTCTAGTAGATGAAATGGTTGGAAACTTGTAGATATTATAGCTTATTAGTTTCTTTACTTTGATTTGTCCATCCCCTTAATTTGTTGGCCCCAACAAATTACTACTACTTCACCAACCTTTTTCTTTTCTTAATTATTCACCATATTTTTGGTAGTATAATTAAATTTTGTTCTTTTAGGATAAGATATATAGTTATTTTTTCAGCAAATTAATTTTTTTTTATTAAGTTGAAAATTTAGATTAGCTTTCAATTTTTTGGTCTGAAATTGGCTTAAATAAGTTGATTTTGTCCCAAATAAATATAAGCTAATTTAGCTTTTATGGTCTTGCAAGAATGGTAGGAATAACTAGAATTAGAGATCCAATGTCACCTAAATTGTGCCCAATCAATGAAGCCCTTTTAGTCTTATGCCATTGAATATACACAAATTCTTACTTGAGACCGTCTTATGTAAAGACGATTTTCAAAAGTGCAGTCTAATTCTAAATGTATATTGTTACAACTCTAAATATAGATTTGGACTAGACTTTTGAGAGTCATTTTTACAAAAGACGGTCTCTCAAGAGAGCACCTATTGTGGATATATGAAATATTTAAAGATCCATGTTTTTAAAAGGCATAATTAGAGCATTTTATTATAAATGATTATCGAGTAAAGTTGTTGACTATGAATAATTAGAGCATTTTCAATAATGGAACAAAGGGAGTACTTAATATGCTGGCTAATAAACTACCAACATAATTAATCTTTTAAGAAGATGTTTGATAAATTTAGTTATTGGTTATTAGTTACGTTGTTCGTCGTTTATTCAAAGGAAAACACGTTGAAAAGTCAAAGTCAAAGTCAAATAACCAATGAAGAACTACTCTAGAGTTTTTTAATTTTCGCAAAATATATAAGATGCATTAACTAGGTTGGATAGTAAAATAAAAATTTAGCAAATGATAAAAATGGAGCAAAATTAGTTATATAGCCTAAATCGAAAAATGATGTATAACAATATAATGTGAAGAGTAGTTAGTACTTTTCACGTTGTGCAAAGTAAAATGAAGTCTACTACTAGCTAGCCAAGTGAACAAAATTCATGAACTTCATATCTTCTTTCAACAACCAATACATTTCTCTACATTATTATTATTGCTTTTAAAATAGTAACTATTAACCACCTTTAAAGTTTTCAACATTCCCATTCCTCTACTTGTATATGTACATAAATTTTCCAATAAATCAACATATTGATTATTGTTACTATAACATCAACCCTTTTTACCTAATCCAAAAAAATTATAATTTCTACTTTTGTCGGTCTATCAAAACATAGAAGTATTAGTTGAACCATTCATCTCATCTGCTCATATATAGAACACATCTTACAGTGAGATTGTCTCATATACCAGTATGTAAAAGTCTGAATATAACTTATCCAAAACTCTTAACCCGACTCGAAATTCATATGCCTAAATCGACTCGTTATTTGACAACAGAGCGATAGCGATGTAGTTAATTGGAGTGGCAATAATAAACAACATTTCTTGTAGGTCATACAAAATCTTAATAATCCCTCTACAAGTTATTAATACCACCAAATAGTAGGAGCAATAAATATAAAAACCCTCCCATTTAATACCTCCTTCAACTTCCAACCCACCATTTTTCTTCTTTCTTCTTCACCTCTAACCCCTCTTTCTTCACACTTGACAATACCAAAAATTATTATTATTATTATTATTATTAATTCTTCCTTTTTTTTTCTCAATTGTTGGCCAACCCATACCTTCCTTTTCATAATAAGTCAATCTCCCTTCCTCCATATAAACCCCCATAATATTGATCATACCTCATTATTCTCATTAGATTCATTACAAAAAAAAAAAAGAAAAAAATAAACCCATTTTTCAAAATCAAAAACCCAGAAAAATGGGTAAATTCCCACCAATAACAGAATGCAACCCAGAAAAAAAATCATACAAATCAATAGCAGCAGATTTAGATGGAACCCTTTTAATATCATCATCGTCATTTCCCTATTTCATGTTAATCGCCATTGAAGCTGGAAGTTTCTTAAGGGGTTTAATTCTTCTTTTATCACTTCCTTTCATCATAATCTCTTACCTTTTCATATCAGAATCTTTAGCAATCCAAACCATGATTTACATATCCTTCGCCGGACTTAAAGTGCGCGACATTGAACTCGCCGCACGTGCCGTTCTTCCGAGGTTTTACGCGGCGGATGTTCGGAAGGAGAGTTGGGAAGTGTTCGATAAATGCGACGGGAAGAAGGTGGTTGTGACGGCGAATCCGACGGTGATGGTGGAGGTGTTTGTGAAGGAGTATTTGGGTGCGGATAAAGTGTTGGGTACGGAAATAGAGGTGAATCCTAAGACTAGAAGAGCTACTGGGTTTGTTAAAGGAAGAGGGGTTTTAGTAGGGGAGAAGAAAAAACAGGTTATTCTAGAAGAATTTGGTGATGATTTGCCTCATGTTGGTCTTGGTGATCGTGTTTCTGATCATGATTTCATGGCTCTTTGCAAGGTATGTATCATGTTAACAATGGACATTCAATGCTGGTCTCTCCTTTCCTTTTTTTATTTCCATTTTTTTGAAAATTTGTAGATTATACTCTTATTATTGCTTATTAACTCAAAATATCCGTAACTATTATTTAATCATGTACTTTCTCCGTTCTGAAATACTCGCTACATTTTGATTATGTGCACTATTCATCATTCAAGTTTATTTTATATATTGCGACTAATGTGTAACTAAAAATATAGTCATGTGGGATCTTGTTTGAATCGCCTAATCGCATACTTTCATAATATTAACTTTTTATATTTTTTAATAAGCAAAGTAACACATTGAAATACGTAAAAAGTGAAATGTGACAAGTATAATAAAATAGATGAAGTATAAATGTAAGTATTGGAATACTTAACTTCAGATACCCCAACTATATTGCTTATTGGCTCAAAATGTCTCAAAAACAGTACGTTGAACATAGATTTTGTTCTAAAAAAAGTCCAAGTTCTTGTTTGTTTTAAGGGAATGGGAATAGGAAATGAGTATAAAAATAGAAAAAGTCCCCAAAATTAAGTTTTGGGGGGAGGGTGGTGATTGGTGAGACTTTCATTTTCATACATTTCTTCGAAATTCTTAACATATCAAACAAGGAATGTGACTTTATAGTCGAGAGTATTTTAAGTCAATTAGCAGTAATTGAGAGTATTATTTACTGATTTCCTTATTTTTATACATTTCAAAGTAATTTGTTGCATCAATATGGTTAAATATGCATCATATTCAATCCTATTAACAAGGAATGTTCAAAGTAATTAAAAATATAAACTATTTTAAAACTGTATGTATTATATTATATTAAATAATAAATTTGACAGATGAAAAGTGGAGACCGTTAGTATTAAAAAATATTAAAATAAAGTTAGTGGAAAAATAAAAGACCATAATTATCAAAAAAAGTTTTAATGAAGTTTTTGAGAAATGAAGAAATGGAAAATATGTGGAAACTATAATATAAATAAAAAGATTATTTATATGAACAATAAATAAAACAACTAAATGACAAATGAGAACAAATTTAAAGAATTAAAACATATTAAGTCATAGGTTGCTATCAATATTAAAAAATTTATTTGCATTGTGTCATTACATATATGAGATTTTGATGAGAAGAAGAGATTAACTAATACCATAAAATAGAGTAGTAGTAGGTTAAAATGGGGTAAAATTTTCCTTTAAAATATTATTTCTTTCGTTTCATTAATCATTATACTTATTATATTTTATTATTTATACAATCAAATATGTAATTATGATCAAATATATGTTGAGTTATTTACAATTAAAAAAAATTATATATCTAACATATGCCATATAAAGGTATAAACGTATAGGGTTATGACTTATGACTTACAAGGCATTAATGACCTTATTTAACAAATTTTATTTAAATATTTTTTTTCTTACCTACATCAAATAGTAATATAAGGTATTTATTGCACCTTATCTTATTTCTTGAGCAATATTAATCGTAAATTTACAATATATAAAATAAAATTGAATAATAAATAATATTTTATACATATTCTTTATTTAGAAACTTTATATGAAATGAGCAAGGAAATAAATTAGTAGACTTTATGTAAACATTTTTTTAAAAATGTTGTTGGTTGATTTGTTTATGTGGGGTCAACACTCAACAACATTTCATACTTCCTCTGAGTTTGTTTTATTATGTGGTTACAAGTCCAACTTATTAATGAATAATGGACCATACATCTACATGTGAGCTGTGTTATTGTGGCATTTAAGTTCTATACACTATTTAATTTATATATTTAATATTGACCTTCTGATTTAAAGTTTACTAATTTTAGTAGCTCTTTAATAAAGTTTTTGTAACCTAAATTAATTTATAAAATTTTGTATTTTAAGTACTACATTGTGTTCAACTTTTCCAAATCAAGTCTTCTGTAAGACTGTCCCATAGTGAGATCAACTTATTTTTTAATTAATAATTACTTTAAGGTTATAATTGATTAGTGATTAGTAAGTGATTATTTTATGAATACTAGTGAACGCTTTAAATTTATAAGTGATTATGTATATTAAACTGGTTTAATAGAGATAGTCTCATATGAATAATGTGTGATGTTTTGTTGCAAACTTAATTAAATTAGCACTACTACTTTGAGTTTTTTTGATCGGAATTGAATGTATTGGACAGGGAAATAAATGAGACATGAATCAACCCAACTACTTTGTATATCATTGTACAATCATGTCATAACACCCATTACTTAGCACAAAAAAAAAAAATCATAAATAAGCATAAATAAATAGCTTATTATAATTTGATAAAATCTTTAATATAGAAAAATTCTTGATAATATAGTTGATTAATCGAGTTTTTCCACTATTTTAGAAATAAAAGTACAATTAAATTATGTGCACTTTTAATTTCGTATAAATCGTTTAAATTAAAAAGAGGTTGTTTTCATTACGTCAATAACACAAATAAATAAATAAAATAATATGCATACGTCAAAAAGTCAATATAATAATAATTCCTAATATAGCTTGATGGTTAAGCTATTTTCTTGGTCATGGAGAGAAAGCTAAGTTTGCTTGTACTTCTTTTATAAGTTGTTAATTAATTAGGTGAGCTAATTAGAGTTTGATCATCAAACTAAGACCATCCCATTACTTAATATTTTTTCTAAATCATTGTTGGATTTCTTGTCCTTCTAATAATTTGGACTTTTGAGTGTGTTGAATTCTTTATTAATTCTTTTTCTCTCACTATCAAGAGACTCACTTTTTTTTTTCTTAAAATATTGTGCAAGAAAACTATTCCTATTTTTGATGGATTTTGCTATACATTATCTATTTTTGCAAAAATAAAATAATTATCAATGAGTACTTTAAATTGTTCATATTTTTGTTAATTTCTTGGAAGGTGATGCTAGCATCTAATAAAAAAATCTAGTGGAATAGAATTTTAAATTAGTCTATTGATTGATAACTTTTCTTTTCACCCTTACAAATTATGACAAAAATTTAATTCTCGTTACTTAAAATAATAATTAATTTAATCTCCCTTTTATTAAACATGTACCTCCAAATCCAATACAAATTCTTCTTCATCATTATTATACCTAATTTAATAATTTCAATATTCTATTAACAAGTAAAAGTTGTAATTATTTTTCACATTATCCTGTGTAGGAAGGGTACATGGTACACAAAGACAAGTCAGCAAAACCAGTATCACAAGATCAACTAAAATCACGCATCATCTTCCATGATGGACGGCTAGTACAACGTCCGGACCCACTTAACGCACTAATAGTCTACATATGGATGCCATTTGGCTTCATCCTAGCCGTTTGTAGAGTCTACTTCAACCTGCCCTTACCAGAGCGCATCGTAAACCGTACATACGCCCTCATGGGAATAAAACTCATCATACGTGGAAACCCACCACCAGCACCATCACCTGGGTCACCCGGAAACCTATATGTATGCAACCATAGAACACCACTTGACCCGATTGAGATAGCTATCGGGCTTAAAAGGAAACCCGCATGTGTTACCTATAGTGTGTCAAAATTATCAAGATTTATATCTCCAATCCCAGCCGTTGCTTTGACGAGAGATCGTGTGACTGATGCTAATATGATCAAGAAGTTGCTTGAGAAAGGTGATTTGGTTATTTGTCCTGAAGGAACCACTTGTCGTGAGCCTTTTTTGTTGAGGTTTAGTGCTCTCTTTGCTGAATTGAGTGACAGGTTTGTATTAATCTCTCCTTATTTTAACATTCTTTTTACTTTTTTGGACTAGACCTGTCAAAATGGTCGGACAGACGGGTTTTGGGTTGGGTTAGCTTTGGTCAAGTAAGATTCTAGTTGTGTCATTTTCTAGTTGGCGGTGTTTGACAGACGGCTGATAGCTAATTTGACCGGTTAATTTTATTTGTTGGTTTGACCAATTGATTTTGACCATGTTGCTTTAATAGTTTATTTATAACAATGAGTTGTTTCAACCAACTAATTTACCAAACATTAACATTGACTAGTTTGACCATTTAATAACTCTCTAATTACATCAAAATAAGCTTTTGCCAAACACTAGCTCCCAAACCAGTTTCATAATGCGGGTTGGGGTCTTGTTTGAGTCAAATTTGAGTCGACCTAATGGATCAAAAACTTTTAATTATTATTTTTAATGTGGTCAAAACGTTGTGTTTCATTATGGTTTTACCCAATTTCTCCCGGTATTTTCAAATCAGTTCATCTTCGAATTATGGAAAAACATTTTCCAATTATGACTCTCTCTAATACCTAAGAGGTTTCATGTGTTAGAATATAATAAAACATATTGTGGAGTCTTAACCATAAGCTTAAGCTTTTATAGTAGAATAGTTCGAATTATTCGTTAATAATGAGAAGGACTTATATAGGCTCTTGTATAAGAGATGTGTTAGAATATATAACAATATCTTGACGGCTTAAACGTTATTTGTTAAGCTTTTGGTGCTAACTACTTCAAAGTGTGACGGACAAATTTAAGAGCCGACAGATTTAGGTCAGCAAATCCCAAAAGGTTTTTTATTAAACTATAAATTATACCCCATTCTAAAATCCTGGATCATGACTGCTTTATAGTATCATTAAAACTCGTGATTAAAATTGATATTTATTATAAATTTAACGGTAACATATTTTTTTTGGATCATGGAACAGGATTGTGCCAGTGGCAATAAACTGTAAAGAAAACATGTTTTACGGAACAACAGTAAGAGGAGTAAAATTTTGGGATCCATATTTCTTCTTCATGAACCCAAGACCTACGTATGAGGTTACCTTCCTTGAGAAGCTACCACCGGAGATGACGTGTGAGGGTGGCGGAAAAACCCCGATCGAGGTGGCGAATCACGTGCAGAAGACGTTGGCTGGGGTGTTAGGCTTTGAATGCACTCAACTCACTAGGAAGGATAAATACATGTTGCTTGGTGGCAATGATGGCAAGGTTGAATCCATCCATGCTGCTAAGAAGGCAGCTTAGACTATTATAATTTTTATTTTTTTTTTATAATTATTTAATTTTCTAGTTCATAAAAAAAACATTATTGATATTATTGTGTTAATTAATCTTTTTATTGTGTTGATTTATGAGTTAGAAAATTGGAGATTGGAGTATATATATTTTAATCAAATTGTTAGTTATCTTTCGTTTATAAAATTATATTGTTATATTTATATATATAATTGGTTGGTTTTGGGATGCTTATTGATAATTGTGCGTATTATATTCATAAGTTTATTGCGAGTAAAATGATTTTCTTGGTTTTATATTTTCTGCGCTCTTAAATACTCGCTACATTTTGATAATGTGCATTATTTATTGTTCAAGTTTATTTTATATATTGCGACTAATGTGTAAGTAAAAATATAGTCAAGTGGGATTTTGTTTAAATCGTCTGATTAAATATTTTATAATATTAATTTTTTATAATTTTTACATTTGTATAATTCATCATATTAATAAATGTTGAAGTGTCCATGTGTTACCCACATGTGAGTTGTCCCACATCGGAGAACGAAAAGAGTATGCATCACTTTATATACTCAAGGAGTAACTCCTACTATTACCAATTGGTTTTAGTAATGAACCTTCTTTGGGTTTATGAGTGGGTTACTTCTTTTCTTCTCCTTGTTTGAGTTGTCCAGACCCATTTTCTAAATTCTATCAATAAATAAAATAACGCATTGACATGCGTAAAAAAGTGAAATGTAAACAGTATAATGAAATGGAGGAAATACATCGGTAATAATATAATATCAATTTAGCAATACCAACGATATGTATAAAGGCAACCAAGTGTTTAACATCAAAGAATTTTGAGATGATAGATTATAGGTGAAGCCTCGTTTTTGTATTAAGCATTGAGATGTTTGTGATTTATCTTAGGGTACTCTAATTTCATCGCACAATGTAGATGTAGTGAATTTAAAAATAAAATAATTGAAAATATTAGTAATTTCGAAAATAGAATTACTGACGATGTGAATGAATCATTATCTATAACATTGTTAATTAACATTTTTATCAAAAATTTAATCCTACTTGAATGATATTTGGAAATTAAATTTTGTAGGGACGCAATACAAATTTTGGTTATTATTATTATTACTCCCTCACTTTCAAAAATATAAGCCTAATTTTTCATTTTAGGCTCTTTTGTTAAATTTTCTCTTTCTCTATTTTAGATCATAACTTACTTACTTTGTTTATCTCATTTATCTCATTTACATGCACTTTTATATTACTTATACCCACTATCATTGATTTTCACAATATTTGTACGTAGAATAATTTCTCTAATCATCATTTATAGATAAAACTATAGTCAGGGTTTCAACAAGGAAGATAAATGGCGACTCATATCCATATTGTTGAAATGTGTGACTCGAACACATTGATGGAGATGAGTACGCTGTCAAGTAGCCATAGCCGAGTCGGCTATGGTGTATCTCGAGGTTGAAGACGACTTGTCGGCAAGCAATGAATGGAAGACTTTTTCCGGAGAAGAAGCCGACTCGGCGGCACGGGGCTGGTTTGACTCAGCCGAGTCGGCTGTAGGTTCTGCCAAGATCAAGTTTTTCCAGTGGCTTCATGGAGAAGCCGAGTCGGCTGTGCTAGCGAGAATTGCGGGACGTTTGTTTTCGTGCTATTTGTTGGCAGTTACTTGTGGTTTTTGCACGGTTACTTTTGTTTTTGGTTGCCCATATTCATATATCTTCTTATTGTGAGACATAATAAAAAAAGCTCTCATGTAATTAGTATTAGAGAGAGGTTATGAAAAACATAAAGTGAGGTAAACTAAGAGCGAAAAAGCAAGCTTAGAGAGCCATTGTTGTGGTGTCTCGTGTTCATCTTGTAATCTTCCAGTTTATAGTGAAAGTTTATTCTCGGTGCCGATGGACGTAGCTATCACATTGATAGTGAACCACGTTAAATTTCTCGGTGTGATTTTCTTTGTTGTTTGTTTGAATCTTTATTGCTTTCCATTATTGTTTTTCGATCTCGGCTTCCGTTGTCGCACAACACATATAGAAGAGTACAGTTAAAGAGTCCCGGCTCAAAAAAGTCTTCAAAAAGAGAGGCATCTGCAACTATTTGAAATCCTGCAACACACACCCACGTTAACCATACATAGTAAACAACAAACTAATACACAACAAATAGAATATGTACAAATACTTAAACAAACGATAATGGTAAGAGATGTGGTAAAGAGCGAGAAAGTAATTGGTATTTGGTAGTGCCATGCTTTAGAGGTACAAAGTCTATTCGAGTCAGGTGCTTCACGTCAGTTTAAAATCGAGTCTTATGTAATCGTGTCTATATTGATTTTTACGTATTATAAATCCTTTTGAAGTCAAGTTAAAATCAAATTATTATTTAAAATATCAAGTAAATTTGTTTTTAACCCACCTACCGTCACCATTAATATGATACTTCCTCCGTTTCATAATACTTGCTACGACATTTTCCTAATAAAGAAAGGGTAATGATGGAAACATTGAAAATATATAGCTAAGGTGAGAGCAACGTGTCAAAATGTGAACCTCCTCCTTCTCCAATGATACTTCTTGGCTTGCAAATGTTTAGGAAAAGCGCCAAAATTCCTTGCAGATATTCCTTATTCCATTGAACCTTATTCCTTCTCTGCTTATCCTTTTCCACTTATCACCACTCTACTTTCAGAGTTCCAATTTCTGTAAATTGAAATGCGTTGACAATTTCTGAACTCCGGCTGAGTAATTCTGTAATTTTTCTCGTTTTTGCCGATAACAATGGCAATCGGAGGTGTTATTTCTAATCGAAGTTTCAGTACTTTTCTATATCCTGGTAATTTTCTGGTTTTTATGCTGAATTTTTCATTTATTTCGTTGATTTTGAATTTATATTTCTGTAATTGTAGTTCTTGAGTTGATTTGCTGGTGGCATTTGGATTCCATTTTGATTTCTGGATTTGGAAATTTTAATATTTAATTTAGTTTTTTCATTTTGGTGAAATTATGATGAAGTTTTGATTATTTAAAAGTTAATAATTTTAATCAATAGCTTCAATAGATGGCGTGAATTTCTGTGTGCAGATTGTTTGAATAGTTGTGATGTGTATATATATTTATGTTTGATTTAAATCAATATGAACTGTGAAAGAAAAATGTGTTCAGTGTTGTAGAATATTCCGACACTTAAGCATATAATGCAGCCTCTTATGACTTGCTGGCATTAATACAATTAGAATGTTTCATGGACTATCAAATAGCTTTTAGACTTTGTTTGGTTTGCTTCGACAGAAAATTCCTATGGGAAGTTTCGGTTCCTAGGAGTTTACTACATTTGTCGTGTCAAGCAACCAATTTAACCAAAAACTTGAGTTAATGGTTGAGGACCCAGGATATGAATATAATCTAACACGCCTCCTCACACGAGAGCCCATTGGGTTAGAAGTGTGAATGCAGTACAAACCCTTCTCATACCTAGCACAAACCCTCCTCATACCTAGCGCTAAATATTCCACTTTAAATGATTCATACCTAGCGCTAAATATTCCACTTTAAATGATGGATGATTGAGATTCAAACCCGTGACCTCTTGTCATGTTGCCTTCTGATACCATGTCAAGGAACCAACTCAACCAAAAGCTTAAGCTAATGGTTGAGACTCCATGATATGTTATATACTCTAACATGTTGGATTACTAGAAAATGCTTTTTACTTGTTTGGTTGATCACTAGAATTTGCAATAGAGCTAATTGACTACCTAAAGTTTGTAGTAATTTCCATTTCCCAATTCCAAGGATGTTTCCCGTTCCTATGCTCAACTACAAAGTGTTAACAAAACAACAATACACATATGTAGCTCCTAGGAAGTTTAAATTAAGGAAATTGGAAAGCAACCAAACAAAACTTTAGATACAATCTTAGTTTTGCGTATACAGAGAACCATGAAGGCAATTAACCAATTGATCTCAAGACTTTGTGGAGCTGGGAGAACATTTTTAACCCATACGCTATCCCTTCTCGCAGATGAGAAACTATCCTTATTTGAGAAAATTTATGTAATATTGGGTTGTTAATCGTTATGGGTGCGGTAGAACAATAGCTATTGACTTGCGTGTCAACAATCAATATCAAGAGACATAAACAGCAAAAGAGCTCAAGCTGTTAGTAGTTTTCTTGTTATGTGTCTAGATATTGATTTGAAAACCAATGTATCTTAAAAAGTAAAGTTCTTTGAGTATGGCTTTTTATAATTTTAGTAGTTGACTTGATATTTTTGAGCCATTAGCTGAAAATTCTGATTTTGTCAATCTTGTAAGACTCGAGTCAAGGACGTACGAACTTCTAATGACTAGTTAATAATAAGGCTGCTTAGATCAGGTGAGCCTTGGCTTAGCAAGATTGTGGCTGGTCCATTGGTCATTGAGTCATCAATTTCATTGAAGGTATATGTTATAGGACAAACAGGAGAGCTCGCCCAAAAGACTAGCCTATTAGGTGAGAGAGCTCATTTGCCTATAAACCCCACACCAATTGCACTTTACAACCAATGTGGGACAAGTTTCATACCTTGCAATGGACCATAACAGTATAATGGGGTTTGCTTGATAGTCTTTGGTATTTAAAGAGTTAAGTTTATATAAAGTAAAATGATCCTTTTGTAGTTTTGTAACATGTGGCTCAGCTGCCTTCCCCTTGTGTGACCTTCAACTTCCAATATTGATTTTAATTTACTTAATATTTTGTTGGATATTTAGAGTAATTGAGCTGTTTGGTCTATGGTAATAATTTAATGTTTATTGGAAAAAGGTGTGTGCTATCAATTTCTCCTACTCCATATTTATTATATAATACGAGAGTTATAAAAAGGTGTTTCTTTAGGATGTGTTGCTCATTGAGTCGTTCATTTATAAGAATAGTAGACTTCTACAGAATGTGTTGTTTGGCCACATTATTCATCTACATATATGAGACTTATATCATTAGAACAAGAAAATATGTTTCTCCATTCACATTAAATTTAAAAGCTCAAATCTTTTTTTCATGTTTTAACTTTACAACAACCGCATTGTACTTGTTTCTATTAACAAGTTTCATATGGAGTTTAAACATTATGAACGTCTTTGTATCTTGAAAACGCACGCATGTCACTTTGCTCTATTAAGGAACAAAATATTGCTCTTTGGAAAGTGATATCACACCTAGAAGATTTTTCACGTTGTTGTCATTCTTGTTTCCCATCTAGAAATTAAATTTGTCACATTCTTGGGGCATTTATTAACATGGTTGGATAGATTTGTGATGACGGTTTGATGTGAAAAGGCATTGTATATGTTGAGGAAAGGATTTTTTATTGTTTGTCAGTTTGTGAAGGATTAGGGAGCGCTCTGAACCGAATCAAAATTGTGCATCTTTTACTAATTCCAAAGCTGCTTTTTATGTTGTACAGGTGAAGTCTATCATAAAAGAGATAAGGTAGCACGCCTCAAGAAAGAGAACTTTGGTGTATCCATTGGGCTATGTAGGCAGCTGCGAGTTCCGAACAAAACATCTCTTCACTTGAGTAAGAACTGTCTAACTACCAAATGTTTGTATTGTTCATTGATAAGCATCATAAATGCTTCAGACTCCAGAAATTCCAAGTATTCCCAGACAACTCACAACAAGTGTTGTGCTTCAAGTTATGTTGGAAGGATTAGAGGAGTATCCAGATACTCTTTTTCTAAATCCTGCCGTAGAAGAGACACATTGGTACAATCAGGAACAGTAGATAAGTTTCCTGTGAATAATAATAATCAGTCTTTATTCAATTATGTGAGGGCCAATGGATCTCGTACTTACTACAAGTCCGAAGAATTTGACATAACAGAATCAACCTTTCAATCACTGAGTTCTTCTGAAGGAGCTGGTGAAGTAGCTTTCCCTGATAAAAGCACAAAGAATGCAGCTTTTTGGTTGGATCAGTTTCCTAAGCGTTGGGTTGTTGTCTTGCTTTGTTTTGTGGCATTTCTGTTGTGCAATATGGATCGTGTAAGTTGTCAATGATTATTTTTTAAAAGTTGACTCTCTGGATAGTGCCTGTAAAAGCTGCAAAACCTTCCAGATTATTTGACAGCTGCTAACCTAATTTGTAAATGCATTTGCAGGTGAATATGAGTATTGCAATACTTCCTATGTCCAAGGAGTTCAACTGGAACAGCACAACTGTTGGTTTAATTCAGTCATCTTTCTTTTGGGGCTATCTTCTTACTCAGGTTTAGCCCTACTGCTCAATAAGTCAAACTTCCCAGCAAAATTCATTTGCATCAAATAATTTGCAATAAGTATTATATTGTTTGAAGAACATGAGATGAGAACTATGAAGGAGACACTGATATTTAGTGTTTTTATGGATATCTAAAGGACAGAAAATTGCACTCGTAGATTGATATTGGCAATCTTGTAATAAATATTCAGCAGTCCATTTCTGCACTTATTCATAAGTTATTGTTGTTTCAAACTCTTTAATATGTTGGCTTATTACTGCAATGGAATGGATTTTCTGACCATTTATATGTTGAATTTAAGACACAATGAAACATAAGATGTTTTAGCAAAGACTGATATACCAGTGTAGCCAGAAGTATTTGTTTGTTTGACCTAGGAGAATTTTTTGACGAGTCTGTTTCAGTACCCAAAATTTCTCTTTGCATCTAAGTTTATAGGCTTCATCCCTTGATTTAAAAAAAAAGGTTTAAGGAGGAAGTGCGCTTGAATAAAAATTAGTATAATAAATTGTTGAACAAAGAGAAATTGAACAAAATTTTATAATCGCATTAAAAGCTTAAAAAGGCTCTAATCTACTTGTGACCTGTGGGGCAACTCTTATGGGAACTTATATATTTGAATATATTGTCCCTTATCAAGCTCTTATCTGAATTGTTTTTCCCAATAATATGGAACAGAGCCCTAGTGTAAGGAACACAAGGATCAATTAATCTTATAAGCTTATTGCTGGCATATGCTATCCCCTTTCTAACTTTTCTTTGTGTTTTCTGACTTACAGATTGTAGGAGGTATATGGGCAGATAAGGTTGGTGGGAAGCTTGTCTTGGGTTTTGGAGTGGTTTGGTGGTCAATTGCCACAGTTTTAACTCCTATTGCTGCAAGGATCAGCCTGCCTTGTTTACTCGTTACGCGTGCATTTATGGGAATTGGTGAGGTTAGCCTGTAACTCTTATATGGCTCATATTGATTACTTGTGCATGTATAGTTATGATTCAGTTAATAATATAATCTTCTGTATTAAGAACACTAAGTTCCAATCAGGCAATGACATTATGGACTACATTGTCTTTCTCATATGTGGTAGATGACGATCCAGTAACCAGTTGAAATTGATCCTGAGTCGTATTGGATCTCAATAAATACTCTTCGTCTCCATGTTCTTTGGTTACTGTGATTAATCTAAAAGGATGTGATTGAATACTTTGCGAAAGTAAAATCCGTGATTGGGAACTTACAGAAATGGAAGATGATAGTTGGCCACATAGCTGATGCTCAGCCCAACATATGGGTGACATATTGATATATATAGATTTTTCATGGATGAATGCATTTAGCTTCAATGACTTACAGCAACTAAGTGTTTTCGCGCTTTTGTACTATGAATGCACATGTCTCCAAGTTCTTGTAAAGTTTAGAATGTATGATTTTGTTAGGAGGCTGAAAATGTCTCATGGTCTAAATTGACGTAGTTTCAATCAGTGATATATCTCTAAACACGTCTGTGATTGATGATTTATCTAAAAGCAGGATTAAAGATTTGGGTGTCACTTTGCCACTCTTTTTGTATGATCAAATCTTATATAGTGCACTCGGTGCCTCCTAACGATGTACCTATGTCACTCAGGGTGTTGCTATGCCTGCTATGAATAATATGATCTCAAAGTGGATTCCAGTGTCTGAAAGAAGCAGAGCACTTTCTTTGGTATACAGTGGCATGTATCTTGGTTCTGTAACAGGATTGGGCTTATCACCAGCTCTAATCCACAAATTTGGCTGGTCTTCAGTGTTCTATTCCTTTGGCTCTTTGGGAAGCATTTGGTTTGCAATGTGGCTAGCTAAAGTAATGCACTCTTCTTTTACACTTATTATTTACCTTTTAGTTCATCTCCGCAGCTTTCAATTACTTCTCTGTAAACATAAAGATAGACTGCTACTGAGTACTGTCACCGTCTTATGTTAGAATCACATGCACTTTGTCAACCGCTAATAGTAAAAGGCTCTTTACCATGATTTAGATTTTGTGCTGAGTCAATCTATTAGTTGTGAGTTTCTATTTTCTATTTTTATTGGTTGAATGTAATTCTTTTTCTGATTATCTTTCTATAGAGATTTTTCTCAAATCTTTTCCAAATTAATTTCACTATGATTGACCTGTACCAATAGGAAAAATAAATCATTTACTAACAAATAGTGAAAAATTCTTCAGAATGACAATCGATTCCCTGTGTTGCTTCTGTAGTCATGTTTATTTAACCTCTGTAGAAAAACAATTTATCAAAGAAGTGAGATGGACTGCACTACTGGATCTAGTTGAATGTTTTGTCGCGTTTATCTTGCCATTTTCATAGTAATTCAGTTAACTAGTATAAGATTAGAGCCTAACCCGATGGAACTACATTCTTGTAAGGAAAAAAAACCTTAGCGGCTTGAACTGCCGATGAGATACCAGCATTGCTTCTGGAGAAACTTTTCCCATATGCTGCAACCCGTGGCTATAAATCAAAATAAAGGACTAAATGAGAATCCTGTTAATGCTAGCGAAATCCTTAATTTTCAAATGCAGTGATTGCTTGCTTCTTAAAGATAAATGAAGAGAGTTTTTGAAGGCTTTCATATTTGGATCATAGTAGCTAAAAGTTGAAATAATGTTGATAACGACTTGGCTAGCTCTGTTGACTGGGAAAACTCAAGCCTTTAATTGACACCTTACAAATTCTTTGAAAAATCCAAGGATTTTCTTACCAAGAAATTTGAGGAGTAGTTAATGTGATCGCTTACTCGTGCTACAAGGTCTAGATCTAGGATGCTTCACCCAAAATCACCCCAGTAAATCCATAATATGTATTGACCTGTGGCTATTATACTATTCTGGATCCATTAAATTCATAATTCATTTACTTAGTATCTAAGAGATTGTTCAGGATCTTTCCGGAAATCCCTCAATGACACCAAAACCATAGAAAATCTCGGATTTTGCCAGCATGCAGTTCCTTATTCTGATATTCTGCCTTCGTTCTTCTGATGAACATAGTTTGTTGGTTTGTGATCCATCCCCGTTTAACTTTCTGTGGCATGATTATTTTGTGTTTCCTATGAATGATACTACCAAACAAGCATGATGAATTCCGCTTTAGAATTCTATTGAATATTTTTATACTCAATGGATTTGACAGGCATATAGCTCACCGACAGAAGATCCAGAAATTAGTACCCAAGAGAAAAGATATATTATGGAAGGCAGCATATCAAAAGAACCTATTACTGTCATTCCCTGGAAGTTGATTTTATCTAAAGCTCCAGTGTGGGCTCTCATAGTCTCCCACTTTTGCCACAACTGGGGTACTTTTATTCTTCTAACATGGATGCCAACATATTACAATCAGGTACTACTGAGAATGTAATTTTAAAATATTTCCTCTATTATTTTCCTTGCAACAATTTGATTTTCACCTTTTTCAGTTTGATGCTTTAACTAATATTTAATTCATAAGTACAGACACACACACACATACACATATGTATCTACCTAATAGTACAACTGTTTAAGTTAGAAAAAGTTGATTTTTAGAAAATATGCAATGATACAAATTTAAGGAGATATCATACCATTTGAGTTCATGTATTAGTACAAAAAGTCAAAATGGAGTTGAATAGTTCAAAAGCCAAGCTTTACTACAAAAATAATGGACATAATAGTTATTGTACCACCATGTGCCGTAGTAGTTGCATATCTAGTGCACTTTTATGAATTTATGATGTCGTCAAAAGGTTTCCCAATATGACTTTTAAAACTTGATATATTGATAGCCCTTATGTGAAAGGTTACAAATTCACAGTCCTTATTGAAGGATGATGTTCGTTTTTTGTCTGATTGGATTTATAGTGGAGCCAAGAAATAGTAAGATCGTATATTAGTCTCCTTTGCCTTGTTATCTGGGCAATGTTTCTGTTTCTTGATGGTTTGTCATCGAGTCTCATTCCATCACCCTTAATTTTCTTGGTGATCTTTTTTCTAGAACTTTTCTTAGGAGTTAGGACTCTTATCTTGTCAGATGCAGTTTCCACCACTGGAACATGCTAGTACAGTGACATGTTTTAGTGTTTTCCTTCTCTGACTTCATCTGCTTATGCCAGGTTTTGAAGTTCAACCTTACGGAGTCTGGGCTGTTATGTGTACTTCCGTGGTTGACTATGGCAGTGTTTGCAAATATAGGAGGTTGGATTGCTGATACACTCATCAGCAGAGGCCTCTCGATTACATCTGTTCGTAAGGTAAGTCTTGCATTCAATTATTGTTTTCTGGTGTTGAAATTGGAAACAAAAGGGTTCTACATATGGTTTCTAGGGTTCAATATGTTTCCCAGGAAGTTAGCTTGTTAGACATATGATGATATGCAAAGCCTACCCACTTGGATGGCTTTTAGTTTTCGACTTTTTGTACTTGTTGAAAGTAATCAGCATAGCTATGGATAGCTTCTTTTTGTTTGTTTTCATGCTATGTTTTTAACACCCAAGGATTACCAATAAGTATATTCAGTTGAGGTATTGGTTAAAATTAAAAGTGAGGCAGTTGAGAGTTGGATTAACATAATATGCAACATACCCCTGAGAATGTTGAGATGATATTTAGATGGTGACACTTAACTCGAGCTTTGGTTGTTTCCTGCTTCACTCTAAATAAGCTGCGGAAAGTTAAAGATGGATAAATTAATCAATTACCATGGAAACTTGAAATTATATCCCCTTGCCACTGGTGACCCATTCAACAGCGTGGAACATGTACATACAAGATGAAGGCATATGCTCTGTTGAAAGGATTTCAATGTTTATTGTCTGCTCATCATCATCACTAAATTGTGGGGAAAGGAAAAGAATCTATCACGTTTGAGATTCTGAAGACTGTAGCTGCCTTCTACACCAAGTTTCCTCTTTTTTGATATTTTCCTAATTTGAAGTGTCCAACTGCCTCATAATATGTGAAAGTACAAGAAATATATTGTCAAACAAAGATTAGTGGCTAATACACACGTCTGTTTCCAAATTCGAAGCAAATTTTTTCATGACCTATCACTAGGCTTCAAACCTTCTAGTGGAAAGAATATATAATTGTAATTTGCAATTAGAAGTCTATGATCTCTTCAGGATATATAGAACTTACCGTAGATATATTCTCTTTCCATTTGAATTTGCAACATTGACCAGAAAGGGTTCACATGATTTTGGTCAATTCTGCCAACTGAAAGGGATGGAAAGACTGAGCGGGTAGCATACAAATTACAAAGTGATTATCAATGGAACATTTTTCTTCATATTAGTTTGATGATCTTGTCTGAAGCTCTTTGTATGTTTATGCAGATCATGCAAACAATTGGATTTCTTGGCCCAGCTCTCTCACTTTCACTACTGAGTCAAGTTAAGACACCTGCTTTAGCTGTTCTCTGCATGGCATGCAGTCAGGTATTTTTTTACTTTCATTTTGTTGTGCTGTTTAATTCTTGAATCTTGTGTATCTTGATTCTATCAGTGGAAGTTTGTGATATTACTGATTGAGTGATTGTGCATATACAAGATTAGTTCGTAAGGATATTTTTAGAAGCTTTTCTAAAGGATTCACATGAGCTAGCTTTCTTGCTAGTTCACTTGATATGTGCTGCACAGATTTGGCTATTCTCTTTGTTATGTCTTTTTAGTTTTTTTGGCCAAGTTCAAGAATGAGATAAAACTACTCTGGGCTTTTATGGTAACAGGGATCAGATGCATTCTCACAATCTGGATTATATTCCAACCACCAAGACATTGGGCCTCGATATTCAGTAAGTATTTTTCATCTTTCTGTTTCGTCCACAGATGTTCCAATTGAATATTTGAATCTGCTGATAAAAATTAAGAACCCATTTCTTTTTTTAGGGATATTATTGACTAGAGTTGTATGTTGGATAATGTAGCATATAACATAAGTCCATCTAATGACCTGCCAAAGAGGTATATTGTCTATGATACTTTTGAGTATGGATCCACAATTCTGAGTGATAGATGTAGATCTTGCTATAATTTTAGTCCAGGGATATGCAGGAGACTTTCTTTTCTCAGAAAGCGCCAATTGATATCCTGTCATCCGGTATGATACTTGTGGATGCCAATTGAGAATGCCTGCCTATGTTCCTCCAGCATTCAGTTGACATAAAATGCTGTCCGTGTACGAGAATTCTTTGACATGACATACTTTCCACCCTTATTTAGCAATCTTTCTAGCTTTGAGATTTCTTAGATGCAGATTTAGCTCCCTGTGGTTATTAAAGCCACGGAAGCTACCTGGTCCACCTTTGTCACCATTGTACTGTAGAAAGATCACATTGTTGGCACTTTATTATGGAACTTTTTTGTTTACTATCATTTTTAATTTAGCCAGACTAAGACTTGGGAAGTCTATCCTTTCAAACCTTTAACTACTTTCTCTCTAAATTCCGTATTTCAAATTTTCAGGGCATATTGTTGGGGTTGTCCAATACGGCAGGTGTTCTTGCTGGAGTCCTCGGAACAGCTGCCACTGGAATTATTCTCCAACGAGGTATATACACCGATTTGTACTCTTTGTTTGCATTTCAAAATTTTAGCTCTTTCGATTTGGGTTTTTCTCCCTGGAGCTAGTTGTGCTGACTCTGGCAACTATTTCACAAATCTGTATCACAGGTTCCTGGGATGATGTATTTAAGGTGGCAATAGCATTATATATTATTGGCACTTTAGTATGGAACTTTTTTGCAACTGGGGAGAAAATTCTGGACTGATTTAAAGAAGTATAGGCCTTTGCCGAGCCTACAATCATCGAAGATATTTGTCATCTTTAAAGGGGACGGATGGCATGTTCGATCTCTCAAAACTGGAAAATAATATAGCAAGGACGTGAACATGGATTTGGCGACATTAGGTACTCTTCGACCCTTGGTAACATAGAGCAAGTCTTGGTATGAATAACGATGATCTGTATATGTTATATTTCAACCTTAGTGTTCTAAGAAATTTTTGAGGAAGATGTTGTTGCCTCATCTAAACTTTAATAAAAATTTATTCATTGGATACCTTTTCTCCGTTCCACTGTACGAAACTAGGAGAAAGGAAAACTATGTTAGGAGCCTGGAGCTGCCTGTATACACGTAGAAGTAATTGATATGAACATACATTTTACGAAATGCAATTCATTTTTCTTTAAATGTATTCTTTTCATCCTATGTGTCCTTATTTTCCTCAAAACTCAACTACTATATGGAGACCGAAGGATGAAGTGATCTCGAATGTATCAAAGGAATGGAGTAGATAAAGTTTGTTGTCTTTCCATAGCCCGTGATGATGAAAGCTTGTACAAGACAGATCCGTATATAGTTAGAAGATGAGGTTAAAGCAACGAAGTGAACCCAAACGCTAACGAAATAGGAGAGCAAATCCTTCCTCTTTTTTGGTGACAAATTTCAAATGAGGGAGACTTACAATTAGCCATTCAGAGAATAGTTGTTTATTTTGAGGATGACCTTATTTCTCGAGGTGTAACTTTCAATTAATCTCTCGCAATAACTTACAACGTGATTTGTAAGTTGCGATTTTTAAGTTAAACGTATGTTCTGTTCATCTGATTTGTCACTTGAAGCGAGTATAGCCTAATTTTTTCTTTTATATGATTCATTAATCTACCTCAATTTGCTACCTACAATTTCTTAAACCAAACAAGCCCTAGGAAAAGGGTAACAGTAACATCTACCCCTGGATGCTTATTTACACCCATTTTAGTCTGGAAGTCTGAACAACATGGTTACTAGCTGAATGTTGCAGACAATCTCAGGAAAGAAGAATATGTTATCAGAATTACATCACCCCATCACTTATACTATACATACTCTCTCCGTCCCTTTCAGATTGCTATTGATCGTGACATGTTGTGAGGAAAGATGTCAGAGTAGTATATGTAAGACATGGCATATCTCAGTAATGAAAGCGGAGAGCTAAACAAAGTAATCCATGGTATTATGTCATTAACTATAAATTATGATATTTTATCTAAGGATAAATATCAATCGGAAACAACTTCGTAGGTTGTCCGACCATTCAAACCCTGCTTAGATGAGTCTTCTGACTGATATAGGAGTCAGTTAATGGCATTGGGAATGTAATGTATGTATGTGCTAACTACTGAAGATAAAATGTACATAAGATAGAAATTAACACTATTATTTATTGCTTCAAATATACTTTTAATTACAGAATCTCAATAAATAATCTAAACCAAAATTGAAAAAGAATGGCCTGAACAAATTTCCAAAGGGTGTATACCCTACAATTCTAGGGTTGACCCCAAAATACAGAGGGCTTTAAATGCCCATTCTTGAATACAAAATTTAAGAATCTCTCATGAAGTGCAAGACCAAACAGCTGTATTACTTTACTGTCCTGTGTTCTTCTCTGCTCACATGTTGAATCCTATTACCATTCCATGATTTTGCATCTTCCCATACCTTTTTCCTTTTACTGCAGTAAAAACCCAGAAATCTACCAGAATCTGCTGTTATTCTGACAGTAAATTTTCTTTCTTCTGCTTCAGATTAGCAATTACTTGGGTTAAGTCCCTAGGATGCACATTCACCTTAAGCCCATATTTCATGAACAATGTAATTGACATCTTTTGCTCAATCTTATGCCCCGGCACTAACACCAATCGGTGGCGGAGCAACACTGAGGCCGCTACCGATTTCATTTGTAGGTAGGCTAAATCCTTCCCTAGGCAAATTCTCGGCCCAGCATTGAACGCCACGAATTTGAAAGGATCATGTGTTATGAACGTTCCTTCCGGAGATATCCATCTTTCGGGCTTAAACTCTAAGCAATCGTCTCCCCATGTACTTTGCATTCTCCCCGCCGAGTATATTGAGTAAGAAATTGATGAGCCTGCCGGTACAAATGTACCGTCTGGTAATACATCATCGGATAATGCATACTTTGAATCCTCTGGTACTGACGGATATAGTCGTAGGGTTTCCGATAAGGCTGCCTTGAGGTAAACTAATCGGTCCACCTCAGTGAAATCCAACGGTTGATCCGTCCATTTGGACATATCATCACCACGTGTCTCCATCAAGACGGTGCAGATTTCGAGCAGAATTTTTTCTTCTACTTTTGGATTTTGCATGATCAACCAAAAGAACCAGCTCATTGCCACGGAGGATGTGTCGCGTCCCGCTAGGATGAAATTCAATGCCACGTGTTGAAGGAATTTGTCCGAATAGGATGCATATTCCTTCCTCCTCATGAATCTAGAGAGCAGATCATCATAATCACTTTGCCTATTCATCAATTCTTGCTTACGTGTCTCAATGACATCGGACAAATAAGTGTCTATCTGGACAAGGCTACGGCTCAAGCTCACTTCCAAGCCAAGCCGAAGCCATTTCCTAAGCCGCCAAATAATCTCCGGGAAAATGAACCGTTGGAGGGACGCTTCTGTACCCCGATCAAAGGCGTTAGCAAATACATTTTCCGGTAGGCCCGGTGCTAACGTGTGCGGGTCCCGGGCGAAAGCCAATCCACAAATGTTATCAAAAGTAAGCCGAAGCATGAGATCTTGCAGATCAACTGGTTCGGCTTTACTCTGAGCCGACTCAAGAATCGGACAAAGTCGAGCATTAATGGATCGGTTAACCCACCGAGCCATCGCCTGTCGGAGAGTCCTAGTAGTAAACTCTAGAGCAGCTGTCTTCCTCTGAAAGAGCCACGTGTCACCATCCGAATTAAAGATCCCATATCCAAGTAGATCATGAAACACAGCCTGCCAAGTCGGACCTTTAGGATAATTATCAAACCTGGTCTTGAGTATATGTTCCAAGTTTCTTGGATCACAAGTAACCGTTACTATTTGCTTCCGAGCCAAAAAAGGGATGGCACAGATACAAGTTTGGTACGTGCCACCACACGCACGAAGATTATCAGCCATCCAATCATGCATTCTTTCAAAATTCTCGATCAAACCAGGTAAACTACCCACCAAAGGCCAGACACGTGGACCTCGTAGCGACCGTGAGATGTATGTAAACCATAACAAATAAGATGTAATTGCACTAAACAATATCAAACCCACATAAACATCCATTATTTAGTGATAATTAAGTATCTTCTCCTAGTGTATAAATTATAATCCTAGTAGGTGAACCAAATGTAGAAGAAAGTAGAAAATTAGGGTTTACTTGAAGTAATTATCTTCCTTTAAAAAAAGACAAGATTTTTTTTTTTTTTTATAAAACCACCCAATATTTTCTTCTTTTTCCCACTAAACTTCCCACAAAATACTCATCAAAACATGCATGTTCTTCCCTTGAAGCTCAAACCACCATTGTTATACTCCAATACAAGCTTTCTTCTTAGCTTGTTAGTTGATAGTATACCCTAAAAAATAACAAAAACAAGTACAAGAAAATGAGGAAATTTATAAAATAAAATGAAAAATTAATTTCCAAAAAATAAAAAATATGGGTAGAGAAAAAAATAGGGGAAGAACAAGCTAAGCTAGTTAAGAACACAAATTAAAAGAGTGAGAAAGATGAGGTTATAAGAGAAGAGGGAGAAAATATATAAAATAAAGAAATAAAGAAGGGTAAGTAATGAATTAAATAAAAAGACAAGGCAATAAGTATAGCCAGTTGTAGTTCATAAATTCACCTACTTTCTTCCTTTCTTCCTCCTCAGTCCTCCATTTATCTTAAGAGAATTTGATGTATGCTAACTAGTAACGATTTTCCTGCACCCCCATTAATGGAAAAATAATACTCAATTTATGACTTTTTTTTTTTGTAGTAAATACTATTGGTTTTTTCATGAGTTCTTTTGTATTTATTAATAATGTGTATGTAATCAAGCTTTCAAAAGAAAATAGTGTGAAAAGAAAGCGAGAATCATTGGTTGACTTAGTGTTTGAAGATTTTTCTACTATGTTTTATATTTAAATTTTTTTACGTTTTAAAAGTTTCGTTTGTACTAAAATGAGTTTATAAGCTGTATATAGGTCTAAATTGTGACCAAATAAATATATAAGTAGGTTTGGAAGGAATTTAAAACTGACTTTTAATTATATGATAGGTCAGGTCTAGAGCGGGATTGACGGATCTAGGTCTTAAATGAGGTCCAAAGAGATTGTATGTGTCGGGTTTAGGGTGGGTATGGGTTTGAAGACCCTTGACCAAAACCCATTTATTTTTTTGGACTCCAACTCGGAATCGGATCCACTAGGTCTCAAAAAATTGAAAATATACACTAAAAACAGGGGCGGGTCTGGGATTGATCCAATAGGGTCCTAGAACCATAACCATCCATTATATGATCTCGGTCCAAATCGATTTCGGTTTGTCCTAGTTTAGATCGGTGCATACCCCTAAACCCAGTACATGAACTAAATAACTCAATTAGTATAAATCATGAGAATATAAACTCTTTATTTTGAAATTGTCTCATTGAGAAACGATCTTTTACGATAGAACCCATATAGCTTTTCCCATTCAAATTTTTCTCTAAGTTTCGCCACTAGTCTTTATGACTCTATACTCACCCAAAAAATTCTTAAAATGATACACAAACACACGGGGCCTATAACTTTGGTCTTTGAGGATGAAAAATGTCCATAATAACTACTAACCTCTAACAAGCAAGTAGAATTTTATACAAGTGGAAAGTAAGAGTAGTCATACCTCAAAGGCTAAAACACAATATGAAGTCTTCTACTCCCATTTTTTTCTTTCTATCTGTCATTCCACCTAACTTTAGCAGGGCTTTTAAGTTTATGCATTTAATTGTGGATGAATATTTATTGTGATTAGTTGAAAAACTAGCCCACTCCTATTTAGGGTTGTTTGGAAGTATTCAAGGGTAATTGCTAATGGTAGCTAGAGAGATACTACATACTTGTATGGCCTATAATTTTTGGTTAAGAACCATATTATACATATTGCTAATACAATAATTATATTACCCCGAAAGAATCATGGATCGACCTGGTGGTTGAAGACAGCCTTACCCGGTATAAAAGAAATGCCACCAAAAAGTGCTACATATAATACCCTTAAGATGGATGTATTATAAATTTTGTATTATGTTAAGAAAAAGAATAAATAGTAGAGAAATAATGAAGTTTAATTAGGAAGTAGTTTGTGGGCTATGAAAAATGAATAAGGTGGAGGAGAATTTAAGAAGGGAGGCTAGGATAGGTCAAGATATTGGGTGAGCAAACCAACCATAATGTGTTAAGAATTTTATGGAGGATTTCTAATGTATCATCATTTGTTGGTTGAAGATGATATGATCTATTCATAAAATTTATTTCCACAAATATATTCTACTACTCCATTATCGTCGTAATTAAGTACTTCATTAGACTCTGCCTAATACGGAGTTTGAAGAATGAAATGTATCCAACGTTATGAGTAGATGGCAAAACGACACTATTAACTTTTTTTTCTCGTTCCAGCTACATGGTCAATAAGTGTATAAGTTTAATCCTATGTTGTGGACACAGAATTAAAAAAGTGCTACCACTTGTGTTTTGGCATACTTGACCATTGTCGTATGAAATATTCTATTACTTTATTATTATTATTAGTCATCCATTGGTATATGTCATGGTAGGAAGGAGGGATGGCCGAATGGTCCAAAACTGTCAATTATGGCAAAAAATCAATCCTAATTTTATAGTAATAAGAAACAAAAAGGGTTTATTGCTTTACCAGCTTGATGAAAAAACATACAAAAACACATATTATAGGTAGCCTGTTTATTTAACTGTCTTACAACTACCTAAAGGATACCTATGTTGACAAGTATTTAATAGTTGACTATCTCATAACTCTACATGAATTGTAATTAAATAATAATTAACACTGGTACAACTAGTGCAACAACCGACAAGGTTTTAGTAAATAACGGTTATTTGTGAGGTTAATAAATTACCCTTGTGTGGTAAGATGTGATAGGGTGAGAATTTTGTTATTTTAATTTGTCTTTTACATTTTATTTATTTTAATATTATTCTTTTTGTCTTTTGTGATAATTTACAAATTACGGTTATTGATTAGGAATTTTGGCAAAAACTTGGGGTAAATTTTTATTGAAAATTTGAAGAACTTTAATCTGATCGGTTGTTGGTAGTTGTGCATGTAAGATTTGATATATAAGTCTAATTAGTTATTATTTATGAGTAGTTGTAATTGTATAATTGTAGTCGTTAGATATTTGACTGTCTAATTAGCTGTATAACTTATTATTATAACGGTTATGATAACTATTTAAGTATGATTTGTTGAGAAAAATTGTAGCAAAAATCATAAATTGTTACTCCCTTTTATTATAAATTCACTTGGTTTTGTATACTTATAGATTCACTAGTCCTTAAAACCCGATCACTATTTGTGCATAATTAAAATATATAACAAAATTGATATATTAAATAAATTTATATTGAGACGAATCAAACAAGATCTCATTTAACCATGTTTTAAATTATAGTTTGAGAATAACATACAAACTAAGAATGATTGGTGAATAGTGCCAAAAAAATAAAATATAAATTTGATCATATTAGGAGGGACTACTTATGATTCTAAAACGTTATAATTAAGTTGTAACATTCTGAAAACAGCTACTTTAGCTGCTCCTTACAGAACATTAATATTTTATTTATAGTAGTGTTTTAACCACACATTCAAAAAGGTGTGGAAAAAAAGGTGTGGAAAAACTCAATTACTTCTAAATAGTAAACTCAAGGGTGGGAAGAGTATTCTTTAGCAAGAGAAAGAATGATAATGATAGGTCAAAAGTAAAAGGTCTTAGTAAATAACGGTTATTTGTTAGGTTAATAAATAATTCTTATGTGATATGATTTGATAGAGTGAGAATTTTGTTGTTATAATTTATCTTTTTATGTTTTATTTATTTTATTATTATATTTTTTGTCTTTTTATGGTGATTTGTAAATCAGGTGATTGATGAAATTTTTTTGGGTCAAAAGTGTGGTTTTGGGAGGACAAGCAAGTTGCTTTAAAACAATTGGTGCAAGTTCTAAGTGGTAGTTCAAAGGAAATAGTACAATCAACATTTTGCAAATGCTTTACATGTTCACTTTATACCTAAATTTAATTTCAACTATTTGGTTAGTCTATTTTCCTTGTACCTTTGAAATACTTTTGTTTAAGCCATTTAATTTTCGATATATACTCTTATCAAAATGTTTTTTATACTCAAACAAATAAATATCTCGTTATATACCTTTGAATGCCTTTGAAATATTTATTCGCATATTTCTTCTCTTTTTTATAAAATCATCTACGTCATTTGATTTTTCTATGTTATTCTCCGTACAATTAAATATCTCTTTAATTACTAATTAATAGAAGTATTTGTGTCAAACTCTTTCGTAACAAACTCAAATAAGCTTTTAATCAAATTATAATAAGTTCATTGAGATGATATTTATGTGAAATTTTAGGTATGTTATGTTAAAGATCAAAAAATATTTTGTTATCAATAACAAGATTAAAATTATATTAATATATTTAACCTTCTCCTAAGTGAAAGTGATTTAATTGAATTGGAGCAATAACATCTCTTATTTGATAGAGATAAAGCTAAGATTTATATTTCTTTGATTTGAACGACTTATTAATGTACACTTCTTATTTATTTAAAATTTTATATAATATAGTTATCGAGTGTCAGTTGAAAATAATTTTTTTTATTTCACTAACAGGTCTATAACAAGAAAAAGAATGTAAAGAATGTACTCGTTAAAACCGATCCAACATCAAGAAGCCACCTACCAACATTAGTTAGAGCAGTAAAACTATTGTTAATCTAATATGGAGTTGAAGTGGTCATGGCCCCATCAAGTATTGGGCAATTTAGCACTACACCATGATAAGTTATTTGTAAGTTACAGGTTTCTCTCTTTTGAAAGTTTATTTTTTCGTTGGGGGACTCTTTGATCGCACTCTCCTTCATGGATATAAGTTGTCGACGTTCTTTCCTCCCCAGACCCTGATCATAGTTTGCTATAAGCGGAATACACTGGGTATGATGATGATGACGACCATGATAATTGATAAAAGTTGTTGATTGCTAACTTGAATTTGGCTTTTTTTTTCTACACAAATTTTTCTAATAAGCTCAATTATTACTACATCCACTATTTTTATTGTTGTGCTATTCTTTTGACATGTCTTTATAATTCAAATTTTGATTATTTGTTTTACAGAAATAATAACCAAAGTAATTACTAAACACACTACATTCACTTTTTCATTTTGGCAAAATAATAAGAAAATAAAAAAAGAGTAAGTGAATAAAAGAGATATATAAACAAGGTAAAGCAAATAAGTCTGCTGTTAAAATTAAAGGAAAGAATATACCACAATTATAAAAAAACTTAAACTTAGCAAATTAACGGGGATGGTGAGAGTAAAAAGAAGTAAAAAATAAAAATAAAAATTAAAAAAAAAAAAAAAAAAAAAGAAGAGTATATCCAATTGGTTCCCTTAGCAAATGTACAACATTCCTTTAATTCCATTGCCCCACTACATTAAATTGGCTAATATATAGGTGGAGTTTCAGGGACTCGGATATACGCAACATTACCATTGTTAGTAATAACAAAAGGGTCATTTACGATTTGACCCTTTGTAGCAAATATAGCTTAATATTAATATTATGTTACAACATCACCTCGAAACGGCATAAATCGGAAACTATTTTACAAATCGATAGACATTTTTCAAAATCCTTCAATAGAATTAAGAGATTGGAAATACAACAAATGCTTCAACAAGCCAAGCTAAGCCAATTGATCATTTTTACATGAACATAGATTCAACAGCGGGAAACATCTACTTGTAGCCAAGCTTGCCCGTTTCGTCCCTCAGCTATGCATCACATTCTGAATCAAGTGAAACTTCCTCCCACCCATGTGTTACTAGATGATTGATGCCAATGTAACATAACTCGCCAGCAAATTTGCTTTATGAATTCCTGATTCACTCAAATTAGCCCAAAACCGAAATTCGCATTTTTCGATTCGTCATTCGCAAGACACTGATTGGTGCAATAACGTAGTGATGTAGGCTTCAGTACTAGAAAAGTACAATCGAATCTTGCTAGTCGACACATAGCAATGTCGTCATCTCATCTATACAGATATCTTGAGAGGGGAAACTGGAGGCTCTTTGCAATCTGTGTGAACAGTTTAAACGATGAAAAACAAAAAATGAAAAGAAAACCTTTTAGAGAGAAACTATAGTCGATCACAACTGAAAGTTACCTTCATAGCTAAATCTTCAGAAACGGTAGACTTGTAGCGAGTTGAGCCCTCAAGTGGACAACTGCTTCCCTTGCTTATAAAATTAGCATTGCAGAGACTAGACACTTGCAAGAGCACATTAGAAGTAAGTTCATTCTGAGCTACTTGGTTTTGCAGGGGGTCGTCTTCGTCATCATCACCCACCTCATCGTCAACAGAAACGTCTGCAAAGGATGTGATACACTGAAAGATAGCTAGCAATCTTTCCAAGGGGAAAGTCCCTGGGCCCTTTAAAAGTAATTCCTGCTCCGCCGTTTCTTTCTTCTCGATTGTTTTCTCAGAACACCTAATGAGCTATTCAATAAGAGAACTCCCGAAAAAAGCACTAAAATTGAAGGACAGCTCACACATTCACAAGCAAAATTGATAAGACAATTTGGTAGGACGTAATCAACGGTGATGATGGTAGTGAAAATAAATGAGCTGTTGCAAGATAAAATGTCGAAGGTAATGCTTATGTGCCCCAAGCATATATTTGGTAGTTGGTAATTGATTTGAGTCTATTATAAGTTATGGGACTTATCCACAACGGTTGTGTAGGCAACTGATGAGGGATGTATAGATTCTATGGACTTTCTCAACTACTAAACTAGGGCCTAGGTTAAGCCGGTCGTGACCAATGAGGACATTGGGCCTTATAAGGGGTCGAATGTAATGGAATGGAGTTCCGATTACAGCCTATTAAATGCCAAGGGGCTATAAAACTATCAGAAATTTTTTAAGAAGAGATGGCTTTGCTGAAAACTGAATAAGTATAAAGTCAGAATCATATTGTAAAAAATTAGATAGGAAGTCACATGCCGAAAAAACAATGAAGTTCTACATTCGAAGTGAAATCATACTCCATACAAGATTAATCATCTGAGACGATATAAATGAATATATGATCGAGCATGAAGTACGATTAATCCACAATGGTGTGACATCCACAATATACAAAACAAACAAAATCTTAAAAATGAAGGAAAGGGTATTAAGATTTTAGTAAATTACCTTCTCCTTTTTTTGCGACTATTAAGACCTCCGGTAGGATCAAATACTGATGCATCAAGCGTAGCGGGGTTTCTAGAAGCAAGGAATGCTGAAATAAGAAGATATTTTGCAGAAACTGACATGTGAAAATCCAACTCTTCAGCCTGAGCTCCCAATTTCTTAGCACTCCCTCGCCCCTTATCTTTATCAACTTTGGCTTCAACATCTGGAGACATAATTCGGAATACTTCATGCAGGGAGGTACGAAGATACGGTGCAAGATGGCTATAAAGTTTTCTCTTTGCCTCTTCTCTTTTTTGTTTAGTTTCCCAGCTGATGTTAGATCCTGGATCTTTTAAGGGTTCACAGTACTTCTCAAATAGAGGGTGAAATGCAATAGACAATTCATCGACTTGTCTAGTGACTCTATAGAAAGGCTTAAGCACAACACTGTAAGCAAACAAAAGACACAATAATTACCATTCAGTATAAACAAGGCAAATGCTAACAGAATTTTGACCAGTACGAGATCCTTACTCGAGGAAAAAGGTATAATGCTCTGGATTTTCTTGTTTCTGTACAAAGATTTGACGAAGATCTTTTTCGGAATATCCAGGGAAGTATAAGGGGATAGGCTCTATATAACCAGCATTTGAATAGTAAGCATCGGGAGACACCTTACTTATGAAGATAATACCAACTTCAGGCAAACCCAGCAAATGATGAAGACCAAACAGAAAAGGCAAAATCGTTGAGCTTTTATCCCAATCTCTAACAAGCTCAAAATCATCAAAGATTAAGTAAATCATATTCCCCCATGTGTCTAAAGACTTCTTAGAGCTCAATTTTGCAGACTTCCCCTTTAAGATGTCCAATACATTAACCAACGCTTCTCGAAGAAAGTTCGAGAAATCAGAAGGTTTATCACATTTCTTAATACTCACATAACCATTTTCCTCGTCCCTTTTATGAAAGGCCAACTGATTTAAGATTGACCCAAACAAAATCTTAGGACTATAACATGTAAGACAGCTTGAATACACAAACGGACGCTTGAGATGTCGAAAAATGTCAAGGGTGATGCTAGTTTTCCCAGTTGAAGCGCCACCATAAATAAAGAGAGGAAGCATAGGGGAATTTAAGGGACCCAAATGACATAAAACCTCCTTAATCTGAGTAGTTCTACCAGGAAAGCAAGAAAGTAGATCATCCAAGCTTATAGGTTTACTCTCCCCATATATAAGATCATTAATCGTCGGTCTGTAGGTAATACTCTTTTTTGGTTTTTCTGAACCATTATCCGATTCGACTGCCGCAGCCAAAGATCTTGTTATTCTTCTAGTGGACTGTGGAGTTTCATTGTTACCCATTTAACCTTATCTAAGAAACCCAAATTCAACAAGTTATTTCAATCTAATATTGTTATTTAAAAGTGCTTCTAGCTATCATAAACTATACTAAAACAATATGTTAACGTGACACGTGTCACTACCACAATGATTCGTTTTCCGCCGAAAGGACTTCTCTAAAAACTTATTCAGCGCATTTATCACAATCGCATTTATCACAATTATTACAATTGCCTTCAAATATGTTTATTGTCATATTACAATTACTACACGAATTATTACAATGGCCCGTAAATAAGTTTCTTGCTATATTACAATTATTACAATTGCCTTAAAACAAAAAATAAAAGAGAATGAAAGATAATTGAAGTTTGATCCAGCTAAGATTGAGGCAGTGAGAGATTGGCCTGCACCAAAGAACGTGACTGAAGTAAGGAGCTTTTTGGGTTTAGCTGGTTACTATAGGAGATTTGTGAAGGATTTCTCAAAGATCGCTCGCCCCATGACCAACCTGATGAAGAAAGACAAGAAGTACGAGTGGACAGAAGATTGTGAAGTAGCTTTCCAAACGCTGAAGGAGAGATTGACTACTGCACCAGTGTTGACCCTTCCGGACAGCACATCTGAGTACCTCGTGTATAGTGATGCATCGAAAAATGGGTTAGGGTGTGTGTTGATGCAGGATAGAAAGGTTATTGCTTATGCATCCAGGCAGCTGCCTGGATTAACGTAGAATCGTGTCCTTATCGAGTCCTAAAAGCTGTTTTTGGAATATCACGCTCCGCAATCCTCAGCTGATGATAACCAGACCCCGAATCAATGCACTAGAGTTTATAAGAGTGTTCCTTTGACCAACTTAGGGGAGCAGGGTTATTTTCCAAAATTGATTTGAGGTCTGGTTATCATCAGCTGAGGATTGCGGAGCGTGATATTCCAAAAACAACTTTTAGGACTCGATAAGGACACGATTCTACGTTAATCCAGGCAGCTGCCTGGATGCATAAGCAATAACCTTTCTATCCTGCATCAACACACACCCTAACCCATTTTTCGATGCATCACTATACACGAGGTACTCAGATGTGCTGTCCGGAAGGGTCAACACTGGTGCAGTAGTCAATCTCTCCTTCAGCGTTTGGAAAGCTACTTCACAATCTTCTGTCCACACGTACTTCTTGTCTTTCTTCATCAGGTTGGTCATGGAGCGAGCGATCTTTGAGAAATCCTTCACAAATCTCCTATAGTAACCAGCTAAACCCAAAAAGCTCCTTACTTCAGTCACGTTCTTTGGTGCAGGCCAATCTCTCACTGCCTCAATCTTAGCTGGATCAAACTTCAATTATCTTTCATTCTCTTTTATTTTTTGTTTTAAAATCTTCTTCCCCTTGGGTCCCACAAGCCTGACTTCTTACAACTACACTACTATCACGATCAGAAACTATAGACCTAGGGACACCATGGTATCGCACAACATTCTTAAGGTAAGCTCGAGCCAACTGATCCATACACGAATTATTACAATGGCCCGTAAATAAGTTTCTTGCTATATTACAATTATTACAATTGCCCACAAATAAATCATCTTACCTGACCAAAATCATGCTTTTTTTCATCATTGTGTATTAATTAAATCTCATATTTGAATTACATGTTTTCAAACTTTTGAGTATTAATTAAATCTCTTATTCTTAAATTTCTATATATTAACATAACTCATAAGTCATATGACTATCTAAAACACACTTCATTAGCATAAAACAATGATAAACAATTTTTATTTGTTTTTGAGTATTAACAATGATAAACAATTTTTATTTTTTAGCAACCAAAAAACAAAAAGATAAAAGTGAACTTACATATGATTTTCTGGATCAAAAAGGCAAAGAGTACTTCTTCTTCAAAAATATCTTCAAAAGTTTCAATTTTTAGGTTATACAGAGGGCATCTTCAATCAGATTATAAAACATTGAAAATCTTAACTGATTTTGTTGTTTTTAAAAGAAATTGGTTTCAATTAAGCGATTAGAATCAAATTAAAGACAAAACCATAGAATAAGAAATTTAGAGAGAGATTATGTCAAAAACGGCTGGCAATTGGCATAGAGATGAAGATTTGATTGAGTTATCCCAAAGAGAGTCAAAGAAATTGGTTTCAATTAACCGATTATAATCAAATTAAAAGACAAAACAATAGAATAAGAAATTTAGAGAGTGAGAGAGAGAAAAAGGGTTTTTGCCTCTAATGTCGAAAACGGCTGGCAATTGGCATAGAGATGAAGATTTGATCGAGTTAAATAGACTGAAGACGAGAATAAGTAAGGTTTTCATTGGGTCTATTATATGATGGCCCAAGTTTTCCATAGTTCATTGAGCCCATTCTAAATGATATAGTTATGGTGAGACAATTTTTATTAGAGTGATTGAATGTACATTTTGGAGTAGTTTGGTTGACGTAGAAATTTAATTCCTATAGGAAGTTATAATTCATTGGAATTTAATTCATTGAAAGTAACTCATGGGAATTATTAATGACTAAGGTGGTATATGGTAACCTAATTCCTATGTCTCATAGAAATTAACTTCCCTTGGATTTTATGATTCCTAGGAATTTAAGATTTTTTGGCAACGAAACAAATTAGAATAATACCATTCCCTAGGAACTTAAAATTAGAATAAAGGGTTATGGAAGGGTTGACAATAGGTATTTTCATTTCCTTAGAAATAATTCATGAGAATTGTTAATGACTAAGGGGGTATATGGTAACCTAATTCCTATGTCTCATAGAAATTAACTTCCCTTGGATTTTATAATTCCTAGGAATTTAAGATTTTTTGGCAACGAAACAAATTAGAATAATACCATTTCCTAGGAACTTAAAATTCCAAGGGTAATAAATCTAAAGTGATTAATTATAAATTTAAAGTAATCACTCACAATTTAAAGTTTGACACTTCACTTCCTAGAGGGTCTTTTTAGTAACAACAACAACAGTGTTCATACTCATTATTCAAATAGTTTTATTCCGAGTTCGTCAGACCATATAGGTAAGGCTGCAAATACTGGTGAGGATCAGGGATCTACGGAATCTACGACCATGTCATTTCTTGAAAACAAGTCTGTGTAGACCATGAGGGATTCGAATAGCTAGCCACTGCTCCATAAGTTGCAAACAATGTATGCTGAAAGTACATTGAACAAAGATATGATCATTGATCAATAGACTCGGGTGCAGCATTGCACATTGGGCAAACGTACACCCATTTAAACCAATTTATCTATGGTTCTGCATGCACATCCACTCACTTAATTGAAGCTTTACATATCAGAGCCTCTTCAGAGCCCAACTACCCAACTAACCGTTATGGAAGGGTTGAAGAGCATCCAATCAGCACCTTTCGTGTAAACTTCGTGCATCCATTTGATCCATAAGAACTCCTGCATTGAAGCGATATGCGGCAAGCTTGCCACGCAACACTAAATTCCATACATCAAGGTTTCGGATCCTTAGGTCACTACTCTTCGATTAGCAGACCTTAGACCAACTGACGTTACCTCCAAAACTTTTGGTAAAATCATCGTGCCATAAAAAAGACCGACAAGATACTATTATTATTATTATTATTATTATTATTATTATTATTATTATTATTATTATTATTATTATTATTATTATTGTTATTTTTTGGCAAGGTAAATTTTATATTATTATTTATTTTTTTTTTTTTTTTTGAAAGAACGGGAAGGCTAAGATTCATTACTAATAAAATCTGAATACAAAGCATCCGCCAACCAATTCGGGGCAATATCCCAAATCATATCACTAAGGCCACAAACGGCCCACTTAGCTAACCTATGCGCAGCCCCATTACATTTACGAGGGCAAAAAAGAAAAGATACAGACTCAAACGAGGAAGTATAAGACAGACAATGGTCAATCACAGTTTGGACTAAACCACCACGCCTACTTGAGCCATTGAGCGCATCTACGATTAGCTTACAATCACTTTCGATAATCACATTCCGCCATCCCACGGTACAAGCTTGATTAAGCGCCCATTGAACCGCCTTTGCCTCCACCATTTCAGCCGTCCCATCCCCCCATATGGTCTTGGACCCTCCAAGCATGAAGTGCCCGTTACTATTACGAGCAACAAAACCCAACCCACGCTTGTCATCTTTGAGCGAAAAGGCCTCATCCACGTTTAGCTTAATACTACCCTGAGGTGGGCAAACCCAACTAATCGGCTGAGGAACATGCACCGCCTCTTTATTGATCTTAATGGCCTCTTTATAATCCTTGAGCCACCCAAGCGCCTTATTGCAACAAAATCTCGGGGAATCCACAATATTTTTAAAGATAACCTCATTGCGAGCCCGCCAAACTTGCCAACAAAGAGTAACAAAAGCTTCGACCCCCTCTTGCTCCTTATGCGAACGAACCCAATCCAAAATTGACCTAAACGACCACACCATAGGGGTAGGAAGAGAAACATCCGCCCAAGCCCACACCTCCTTCACCCAAGGGCACTCCACAAGAATGTGCTTGAAGTCTTCTTGATTCCCACACCGACAACAAGCCATAAAATCCGATACTCCCTTAGTCGCGAGATTAGTCCCATGGGGCAAAATGTCCCAACATGCTCGCCAAGTAAATTCCCTAACTTTCGGAGGGACATTGAGCCGCCAAAGGAAACGCCAAAGAGGGTCCGGGCCCATCGAACTCGACGTGGTATCCTTGAGGGAGATAGCATAAGAGTACACATCTTTCACCCGATACACTCCGTCATTGCTAAGGGTCCAACAAATTTCATCTTCAACCATATTTCGACGAAGAGGAATGCTCAATATAGAACTTGCTTCAAACGGCAAAAAAGTATCACGGACCAAATCGAACTTCCACTCCCCACGATCCCGATCAATAAAGAAATCAAGAGTAGTAGACTCCGAAAAACGTCCCCTAGGGGAAACCACGCGACCCGAGCCAGGACCAAAAAGCCAAGCATCCTGCCACACGACAATTTTCTCCCCATTCCCAACCCTCCACCGGGCCCCATAGTTCAAGAATTTCCTCGCACCCCACAAACTCCGCCATCCATAACTAGGATAATGACCCACCTTAGCACTCCATATATCACCATTCGGAAAGTATCGGGCTTTAAAAACCTGAGCTATCAAAGAATCTTGTCGAACGTGAAACCGCCATAATTGCTTCGCAAGCATAGCTTGGTTAAAAATCTCAAAATCCCGAAACCCAAATCCCCCAACAATCTTGGACCGACACATAAGCTCCCAAGATTTCCAAGAAATGCCTCTTTTATTTTTCGAAAAGCCCCACCAGAATCGTCTAATAAGGCCCTCCATATCCTTACATAACCCATTTGGAATCTTAAAACAACTCATAGCAAATGTCGGAATCGCCTACACCACAGATTTAATTAATACCTCCTTACCCGCACGTGAGAGAAGCTTCTCTTTCCATCCTTGAAGCTTTTTCCAAACCCGATCACGCAACGCCGCAAAGGATATTTTTTTTGATTTATCAAAAATAGTGGGCAAGCCCAAATACTTCCCATGCATGGAGACCTCAACAAAGCCCAACTGCCGTTTAATGTCTTGCCGTAAGGAGCTACCCAAATTATGGCTAAATGAAACCTCACTTTTTTCCATGTTGACTTTTTGACCCGACAAAGCCTCATATTTCTTCAAAATATCTCGGATAACCAAAGCCTCCTGAACCGTAGCTCTAGTAAATATTATACTATCATCGGCAAAAAAAAGATGGGTCACAATCGGAGCACTTCTAGCTATGGAAATTCCCCTAAGAATATTTGACGAGTGAGCCTTTTTAATCATGGCACCTAAACCTTCTGCGCACAAAAGAAATAAATATGGGGAAAGGGGATCCCCTTGACGAAGACCCCTTTTACGACTCGGACTAATCTTCATGAAATGAAAAATTTCAGACGCTAAAAGGATATTATCTGTTATAAGGCGCCCCGGCACAAAAACGCTTTGATTGTCCGCTATAATATCTGGAAGGAACTTCTTAAGTCGATTGGCAAGGACTTTCGAAATCAACTTGTATGAAACGTTACACAAACTAATCGGGCGTAACTCTTTCATTTCCCCGGCCCCGGTGATTTCCCCGGGTGAATACTTTTCAAAGACACCTCTACCTCCTCCCTTGTATAAGGTCTAGACATGTCATTCCTCATCTCATTAGTGACCCGTACATCAATCCCCTCCACTTGATTTACCGAAATAGGAGCACGAGAGGATTTTAAAAGGTCCAAAAAATAATCCATGACCACCTTGGTCATATCCTCTTGTGTCGTTTTCACCACCCCCTCCGAATCAACCAAAGATTCAAGAAAATTCCTCTTCCGTCGTTGAGAAGCTCTATGATGAAAATACGAGGTATTTTTGTCTCCATCTCGCAAGACAATCGGACGACACCTTTGCCACGCCTCTGTTTCAAGCTTCTTCCTAATGTCCCTTATCTCCGCCTCCACACGCCCTTCCTCCTCAATAATAGCCCGTGTTTGGTTCATCCACCGAAGACGCTTCATCCTTTTTTGGAGCCAATGGAGACGCTTGTGAATTGCTTTGAAAGTATAAGAGCCCCATTTAGCCAAAGACCCACCACAATGATGCACCTTTGCCGACCAACTATTCCCATGAATTCCCCTAGCCGCCTCCCAAGCCGCCACAACCACCCCCCGGAAATCCTCCACGTACATCCACTTAGCCTCAAATTTAAACGGTTTTTCCTCCCAAGGCAAATCACGACGCGGACCCCCCACATCACCACTAGCTTTGACTAACACCGGAAAATGATCAGAGGAATCCCAAATAATATTCTCCACTCCAAAAGATGGAAAAAGATCCATCCATTCCTCATTGGCCAAAGCCCTATCCAATCTTTCCTCGATAAAATTGTCTCCACGCCTATTAGACCACATATATTTATATCCCGTACACCCAAGGTCCTTTAGTTGACAAAACTCCACCGCATCCCTAAACCCCATAATAGAGTGCAAATCACACATGTTACCTCCCCGTTTCTCAGACTCAAACAAAACTTCATTAAAGTCCCCCGCCATTAACCATGGCATAGATGAATTAGAAGCGAGGCTACGAATCAACTCCCAAATACGTGGTTTGTGACCCGACTCCGGCCATCCGTATACTCCCGTCCCCCGCCACGACTCCCCCGTCCCACTACGAACCTCAAAATCTATGAAATGACCACCATGAGCCCGAATATGAACCTCCATCTCCCACTTCCAAAAAAGGGCCAAACCACCGGACCTACCCACCGCCTCCACCCAAAAACCGTTATCAAAACTAAGCTTACGCCGAACATCCTCCATCTCCCTTGCCCCACGCTTAGTTTCACTCAAAAAGATAATGTCCGGGGAAAACTTACGAATAAAATCCGTAAGCGAACGAATTGTCTCGGGATTCCCCAACCCTCGAAAATTCCAAAAAGCAATCGACATCATGGCTCACCGAGGGTCCATGTAGTGGGACCCGCCACCTCTACCCCCATAGATAAAATATCCCTATCGATCTCCATCCTATCAATCCGTCGCCGCTGTCCCCCTTTCTCTCCCACCCCCTCAGCGCTACAAAATATCGTAAAGTCCCGTTTAGAGGAACTCATAGAAAACCCCGGCTCCTGAGATTGACCCGACCCCCTACCTCGAGGTCGACATTTCCACCTTCTACCTTTGTCCAGACCCCCATCGCCACCCCTAACCGTACCACTATCACCTCCTGACCCCGATAAACCCGCATATTCTCCTTCACCTCCTGTTGTACCCCCACTGTCTGACTCCACCCCTACACCCTCCAACGACACACCCTCCAAAGACACCCCCACTATCGACCCTGTCGACACCACCTGAGGGTTACCCCCGCCTGCCTGCAACTCCCCTTTTTCCATGCCACCATCTTTTCCCCCCTCCATAGGCAGCTTATCAATAGACACTTTATGAAAGGACTCTACAACTTCATCCACCACTGTATTATCCATCTTGCAACCCCCACCCTCCTTACTTTTTGTAATAAACAACCTCCTCCCCACATTCTTACCCGCAAAACTCCCATCATCCCTTCCTACATCCCCTTCCTCATCTTGAACGGCCTTCCAAGGAGATGCCCGTAGCGACAGCCCAAATTTCTTTTCAGGCGAGCAATCACCCCCCACCTCCATACATTCGTTAGTCCCGTGCCCGAGTCTCCCACAATAAAAACAGAACATAGGCAATCTCTCATACTTGACCGGGATAATACAAATTTGGCCCCCTCGAATTTTTAAATTAATATGGTCCCGCAAAGGCATTCGAACATCTATCAACACTTTCACTCGCAAAGATTTCTCAAGATTGCTTCTACAAGGCTTAGAGACTTCCAAGAACGATCCCACTTTATCTCCTACCATCCGTGCATTCTCAAAATTCCCACGCCCTTTGAAAGGGACATCATAAAAGCGTACCCAAATGGGTAACTCATACAACACCAAATCAGACGGTTTAATGGCTTGATCAATTTCCGCAAGAAGAAGAGGATATCGGTCAAAGTGCCAAGGCTGTCCCGCAAGAATCCTCTGCTTGTCTCTCCAATGGAAAACCTGGAACTGATAGAGATTTTTACCCAAACTATATATCGTAAGACCATGCTTTACCATCCAAATACTTTTCATGGTCGTAATGAACGCATTAGGATTAGGCGTACGAACCGACCATAGTCTTCCCACCAACCCCAACGCAATCCTATCATCATCCTCATTGCCCCCTCCTCAATCCATTCCACCACATCATCCGCTTCCCCATTCGTGGCCTGAGTGTCATCCCCCTGACGTTCCCTACCATCCCCCAATTCTTTACGCACAATCTTGGATGAAGACCCTTCATCGACTCGATCTTGTCCCACCCCATATTGCCCACTCCCCTTCTCCGGCCTTGGATTGTCCTCATCTAGACTGATAGATTCCCTTCGTGATAGAATATCACATGAAACCTCCATGACAGAGGAATAAGAACCCCAAGGAAGGGTAAACAACCCTCGTAGCAAGACTCACTAGGAAAGGAGAGAGAAGAGAGAAAAAAATCCTAGAGAGAAGCTAGAGAGACTCATATTATTATTATTATTATTATTATTGTTATTATTATTGTTATTGTTATTATTATTATTATTATTATTATTATTATTATTATTATTATTATTATTATTATTATTATTATTATTATTATATAAATTTTATCGTAATAAAAATTAAGGAGCAACCCGTTAATATTTTTAAATATCAATTGCTCACAAGTCATAGAATATTATTATATAACATACTCATATAATAACCGAAAAAAATTTAATCGAAAATTAACGGGATATTATAGAAGAAATAAAAGATTTGGACACATACTCTTCCAATTTTGATTAGAATGTTTTTTATTTTTTTTATTTTTTTATTTTTTTATTTTTTTATTTTTTTATTTTTTTATTTTATATTACCGAAAATTATACAATTTTTATAAACCAATAATTTTTTTTGAGTAACTATAAACCAATAATTTAAAATTCATATAATAATTAATTACATATATAATATTAATAATTGTTTATTTAAATAATTAATAAACCGTGTTTATCACAGGAATCTATCTAGTTGTTCACCAAAGGTCAGATCTTTTAACTATGTTATACACCACTTAATAATACTTTTGGCCTATGCAGTCTCGAAGTAAACCTTAAAGATAATACAACTTACATCCATAAATTTACCACCAATTAAACCAAAAACCCTAAATTGATCAACAAATATGATTTGGTGTATTGTATAATCATCAATCATGAATGAACAAATGTTAAACAATCAGAATACAATGAAATGAGAATTCTATAACAATCATACAAATTCAACTATGAGTATAACTCAATCAGCAAAACCACTCCATGAAAGCTATTCAAATTTGCCCCATATATAATCTCACTAAATCCCTCCTAAAATTTTGATAATTAAACAATGTATCCACCCACAAAAAATCATGTCAAGAAATAGAAGCTATCAAATATCCACATTCCATAAATGATAGTTTCTACAAAAAGCATAAACTGGGTAAATTTCAACAGAATTGCAACGAGAACATCATAGAAAAAACAAGGAAACCTGCAAAATAAGTTCAAATATTTGAAAAGAAAAGTAGACAAAACTTAATTTAATTACACATATACTAGAAAAGTTTAGTGTTCATCAGTAAATTTCGTAAAAGAAGTAACCTAGGAGATGCCCGAATGCTCGATTTGCTTGAAGAATATGGATTAATCAGTTGAAAAAAGCACAGATTAACAGCAAGAGAGTTCGAAAATTAGTTGCTTAAAGATCAATTGGTCATGAATTCGGCTTAATTCTCCAAATAATCGGTATAAACTGAATCAATGAATGGAAGTGAAACGGTTTAATGGTGAAGGGAGTGTTAAGTGTAGACGATTTAAATTTAGGGCAACAAAGTTTCTTACACAATTTGTCGTCTTATTTAAAAATTTGAATTTGTGTGTAAGCAATATTTACACAATTTTTTTTTAGCTTTTGTTAATTAAGTATGTTTTTAAATATTGTTTTCACTTTTAATCATAATCTATGTTTTTGTTTTCGTTATTTTTTTTAATCATTATGTATAAAGGTATGTTGTTGCGATATTATAAAGACAAATATAGTATAGCTCATTAATTTTATTTTTATTTTTTGACGAATTATGACGTATTGACATTTTTAATCATCATCGTACTCAAATCTCAATCTTCTAAATGTTGTCCTATTAGATTTCCATTCATTTCTGACTATTTGTTTATAATTTAGACTCATCTTTCTTTCTTAATTTTACATTTATTCTCATACTCATTTTACATTTATTTTTTATATCATTAAAAAATAAATCATTATAAAATATGACTTGTGGTAGTATAGATTTGAAAATTGATTTGTTTTGAAAAATGTTGAATCCATAAATAAATCATTATATGTCAATTTTTTTTCTTGCTCTTTGAGATATTATGTTTTTTTGATATATTCAAAATTTTCATTTTATTTTTATTACTTAAAATAAAAGCCTATTTTTGATTTATTATTCTTTATGAATTACAATATTGTTGCATGTATTTGTTAATTGGTTTTATGTCAAATAATTCATCTAGTTGACTTTATGTATATAAATATTGTTGCATTTATTTGTTATTTGGTTTTATGTCAAATAATTATTAGACGTGTGTGGTATTGTTTTGCAGATCAAGAACACTGCCGTACTACAATTTTGTTTTCTTTATTTAATTTGGGCATGTGGATTAGTACATATTTGTATTTGTAGGATAGGCTTTAACTATTGGTCTGTAATATTAATAGAATTAGGTTATTAGAAGTAATATTATTTTTGCTGATCGGGTTGGTATGGTCGTTTTCGACTTCGATTTCCATTGGGACACAGGTATGAATTCTTAATTTTTCAACTCTTTTAATTGTTTCAATGATTTGTGGTTGTTTATTGTTTGTTTAAATAAAATTGTTGCATAGTATTTAATTAACAAAGATTAACTTGGCTTTATAGAAATTACATAACTAAAATTTATTATGATAAACTATTATAATAATGTTAAAAAATTATATACGTTAGGATTGTTTAAATTATGCATGCTGACATAATGTTTATGGGATGATAATACTATTTAAGAGTATTCATAAAATGTTATACGAAGTATTATTGATTATTGAAATGAAAATATAAACAACATACCTTTTAGTTCTTCAAAGAAATTATTTAACCTTTAAGTTTCCTTGCAACCTTGAATATTCACCCAATTTGACGAAAAGTTTTAAGTAATATGTGTTTCACCTTATTCAAGACTTCGTATAACTAATATATAAAAATAGGGTATTATTCAATAATCAAAATACTTGATAACAATACTTTAAAGCTTTGACCTTACATAGAGTATGGAATGATTTTGTAAGGAGTGAATATAAAATATTGAATATACTACAATGATAATTTACGGTTAAGAATATATATCATATTTGTCTAATATATCAATAAATTATTGTCTGCAAATGTAGTAACAAAATTTGTCTTTATCTGCAATTTTGAAAGTTATTATTTAGCTATTCTTAAGTAAAGTAAAGAATCTCCAAAAAAATTTACAAAAAAGTAAAGAAGTAAATAAAATGTGATATTATTTTTGTAATACTTATACGAAATTATTATATATGGTATTTATTATATATTATTAACGTTAGTATTACTATTAAAATATATGGAATGTTTTGAAGAATAATACTGCATAATATTACATAGTATGATAATATTATATATGATATTTATAATTCTACGGATACTAATAGTACAAATATATGCAATTTTGAAAATATATTTATAGTTTATGATTAATATTTTATAAGTCTCTTACTTATATGGAATTTACGAAGAATAATACTGCATAATATTACATAGTATGATAATATTATATACGATATTTATAATTTTACGGATACTAATAGTACAAATATATGCAATTTTGAAAATATAATACTGTCATACGACTAATATTTTATAAGTCTTTTACTGTAATAGTTTATAGTATATATAATAATTTTAAAAATTAGTATTATTTGTTCATCTCAACATATTACCCATAATTTCATAAAACTTAATATTCAGACATTAAATTGATTTCAAATAGAGAAAGTTTCAACTACCATATGCTAAAATACTAATTATGCCATACGAAATAGTGGATTACATAAAAGTACTACTGGATACTAATTTATTCCTCATGTTTAGAATTAAAACTTATTGTAATATAACTTTAAAAACTTTTTGATTTTTGTTGAAGACACATCTGCATCACTTGATTCAGCTTCATCAGTTTTCCTTTTCATTGGAGTGATTGTGGTGTTGTCATCTTGAATAGACAATGCCGACTTCTGTTCATTTTAGACATTAGTTATAATAGGTAAAGTATATAGACTAAAAATAAATCAATATTGTTAATCACCACAACACAAAAATATTTACCTTCATTTTACTATCAGGACTCTGTAACTGCTCACCATCCGGTAGTGTCTACAATGATTATATTAGTTAATAGTTATATAACAATTTTTTTTATTTGGATATATTAAATTCTATCAGTAGATTTAATACCTCATCCTTCTCTACAAACTTATCTATAATGTCCATATCATTTGTAAGTCTCTTAATGGAATAGCTCCGATTTCCCCTTTTGATGTTGAAGTGTTCAGACACTTTAAACAGAAATAAATAACGCTTGTCTAGTTACTGATCAAGCTCCGATGGAAAGCATGTTGGGTATTCTGACTACATTTTAGAAATATATGTCATTATCGGAATACATACATCATACATTAAAAAAGCAGTAAATATTACCTTGAGTTGATTTTCCCTTACATCCTTTGCGGATAATCCAAGCTCTCTTTTTGCTTGTGGATCCCATAAAATCAACACTGTTTCATCTCCAAAATCATCTCTTACCTTTATGTGAGTTTTGTACCTTAAGAAATGTTATTTTATTTTAGATTTATTAGGTAATGCTAATTAAATTGTTAAATGATGCATTATAAAATGCTCAAGAACATTCGAAATTAAGTTTACCTTGGAATTGCGACTTTTACATCCTCCTCACATTTAGGACATTTTAAAACATCATTGCTTAGTGAAACTTGAGTACAACATTTCGAGCATGAACGATAAAACCAATCATTTTGTACATCTAGTGCGTATATGGTTCCAACTGTTCCATATTCTCCTTCTTGCTGAATTTTGTTTAGGCTGCAAAATCTTATTTTCTGGCACTCAAGGAATTTTGATTCGTTTGTTAAGGTTGAGTTGTTCGATACTTCAGTCAATTCAGTTGGTCTTGCTTCATTATTTCTTATGCTGCACGTATAATTTTTACATGCACTTTAATTTTTTTGAATTGATATATAGATAAGAAATTACTGTTAATGCTAATTTCATACCGTTCAAGAAATAATATAGCCTCTGAAATATCTGGATTAATATAAATCTTGCTGGTTGTGCCTAAACAATTCTGCACATAGCTAACTCCTGTATATTTATTAACATATAATTTATCCGTTCAATAAGGCACGTGAATAAGCAAATGTATATCAAAATGTCAAATAGTACCTCCCCATGACTTCATTTTTGCATATTGAATGACCAATGTGAATTTTGTCTTCTCATCATTTTCTGTGTTCTTAATATGTTTGTAAACACTTTCTGCATAGTTGTCCCATAGTCTAACTCCCAAAGTAGAACCACTAAAAGTCATGAAAAATATATTAGTATCTTTCTAATATTTATATACATATATTTATATATATTCTAGCTTGAAATCATTTACATAAGTAATTTACAATTTTTTAACATACTTTGCATCCATTAAGTCCAGATTGATTGTTTTTTTCATCTCGTCATAATCTCGGTATGCGATTACTTCTCCAATGACATCTGTTTATTAGAAAAAAAAAATACTTAAATCATTAACTGTAGTATAAGGCATTTGTTCACAAATCTTTAAATGTAAAATTACCTAAAAGGAACCTTGCGTCATGTTTTGCTAGAAGTATGTCTTCAAATGAAACAAATGTAAAATCGGAACCGGTTATTGTAATATCTGGAATTTTTTGTATTATTGTTGTTTTGTAAAAAAATATCTTCCACTCATGTGTTGTTGGCCTATAATCACCACCGAGTAAACCCACTCCAAACATTGTGATAAAATAGGACTCTCCTATTTTGCATAATTTTGAATATTTTGAAAAAGCAGCCTTACCAATAGACGCCATAATTTTATTTCCCTGCAAAACAATAAAAAAATTACTTTAAACATAATTTTGTTGCGTATTATGGATTAATAATTGTTTTGTAGAAATGATTGCAGATTAAATAGTAAAAAATTCAAACCTTTTCATCTGTTAAAAACTTAAAATCATGTGGATCGAACTTACAACACCTTGTTCTAAAAATTCCCACATGTGTGTTATTTTAGCTTTAATTCTCCATGTCCCTCTATCACCCTTAATTTCATTTAGATAATGAATAGTCATATTGACTTGGCTTAGAAAACTAATAAGATATTAGAAAACTAATAAGATATTCCAGAAATGTATGTGATTTTTAAGAAGAATGCACTTCTATTTATAGTGTAAATTAGGAAGGTAGTTTTGACTGAATAAATTCTAATTCCGTAATTTTGGCCCACTAAATCAGTAATTAATTTATCGGTAATTTTTCAGAATAGGTGCTTAATTTATGTTTGGAATGTAAATGTACTAAGTTAATTCATAATTTTTGCCTTAATTATTTTAGGAATAAAAATCTCTCATATTTTATTCAGCATATATTATATTTTTGGAAGGTAGTTTTGATTGAATAAATTCTAACTTCATAATTTTACCCCACAAAATCGGTTTGTATTGTTCAAAATTCATAATTTTGGCCCACTAAATCAGTAATTAATTTATCAGTAATTTTTCAGAATAGGTGCTTAATTTATGTTTGGAATGTAAATGTACTAAGTTAATTCATCAGTAATTTTTGCCTTAATTATTTTAGGAATAAAAATCTCTCATATTTTATTCAGCATATATTATATTTTTGGAAGGTAGTTTTGATTGAATAAATTCTAACTTCATAATTTTACCCCACAAAATCGGTTTGTATTGTTCAAAATTCATAATTTTGGCCCACTAAATCAGTAATTAATTTATCAGTAATTTTTCAGAATAGGTGCTTAATTTATGTTTGGAATGTAAATGTACTAAGTTAATTCATCAGTAATTTTAGCCTTATTTATTTCAGCGGTAAAAATCTTTCATATTTTATTCAGCATATATTATATTTTTGGAAGGTAGATTTTACCGATTAATTTCTAAATCAGTAATTAATTCATCAGTAACTTTTTAGAATAGGAGCTTAATCTATGTTTGGAATGTAAATGTACTAAATTTTTTCATCAGTAATTTTTATTCTGCATTAATTTCAAATAAATTCTTAAATAAGGCATGTTTTTGAAATAAATAAGGCATTTTCTTGAAAGTGGCTGTGAGATTGCCACCTGGCATTTTTTGCACCAAAATTATAACATAGTATGATTTGAAAATTGTACAAAAAGCAAATATAACCAACAAATGAAAACCGAGGATGATGAATTGGTAACTGAAAAGTCAACCGATCACCCGGTTTTTAAGGAATCAAGAGTAAAGTTGAGACACTATTTAGTAAGTCAAAAAGATTTAAACTCCAAGATCATAAACAAAAATAGGTAAGCCAAATTCACCAGGAAAATTGTACAAATGGAAACACAAAATAACTGTACAGCTTTGTATTAAGCAGCTTTTACCTAAGCAGTAGCGAGACGTTTGCAATTAAGCTAAGTTCCAACTTCCAACTACTCTCCCAGCTCCATTAGGAAAGGCAAAACAAAGCCATTTATAAACCCGTAAACATAATTCCATTACATATTAACAATACATGAATAACATAAAGCAGAGAAAATGTTCTTTTTAGCATCGTGATATTGTTGTCTGAATCGTCACAATTCAACATCAGTGATCATGGCTCTGCTGTGTCCCACATTTCTCTCCCGATTTTCGTCATCATCTTAACGATCAGCTGAGGCAGCGGTGATATATGTACTTCGGCGAGTGCCCCCAACAATCATCTCTTTCAGGCGTGATAATATCCTCACTGATTTCTGTCAAGGGAATTTCAAATTTGTTACAGAATACAAAAACATGATATCTATATATAGTGATAAATTTCAGGAAGGTGCAAAATATATGACACTCATTAACTAAATAGAATAGAATCACTGAAAAATAAAAGGTTATCGCAAGACGGTAAAAAAATGCTTATGATAACTACCCTGTAAACGACAGGCGTCATAGTTGTGCTGGTTCATGTCAGCATCCACAGATTCCACACAAAGGTTAGAAGAAATCCTAATCGCATTATACAACGCAACGAAAACATCTTAATAGCGAAAAAATGAGTTTCAAACATAGACAAGTTTTGTTGCCTTCGAAGAGAAACAAAGTTGTCAATGCAACACCCTTCTAAAAACTAAGATAATTTTAACCCAAGTCCAGCATCTAGAGGTACACAAATGTCAAACATTAGTTTAGATGACAAAGACACGGACATGGACGTGGATGGATATGACAACTAGTTTAGCTAGTACAGAATGGGTAATACCCACGACTAGAGATTAAGTTTGTCTGCTTTATTACCCTGGCACAACACACGCATGCAAAGTACAAAACAAAAATACATTTTCCATCTCTGTAGATTGCAAAATTTAAGGTTACAACTAGCAACAAATACACTTTAAAGTAATGAATGCACCAGACATCAAACTTACATTTTTGTCAATTGCAGTCCTTCTTCCTATCCCCACCCCAGTCCCCATATATATCAAGAACAAGTACAACAGCATGGCTCACATTCACTCTGGAACTCTTTGTAGGTGGAGGGTTTTGAGCTCAATGACATAAAGTGGCACTAAGGTCCTTAAAAAAATAAATAATAATAATAAAAAAAGTTAGACCCTTGAGAATTGACAGCCAAACTCAATGGACAAATACAATCAATGATAAGAGGTTTATTGTTTCCTTGGTGGAGTAGGTTATTCAAGCAGAAAACAGTTCTTTCAGTAGGCAAACAATAGTAGGCCTATGCAACGGGTTGGATCCTCATCGGGGACCTTGATCCAACCCTTTATTTTAAGGGTTGTATATGGGGGAGGGTTGAAAAAGGGTTGGGCTTAAAATTTAATTTATAAAAATTAAAAGATAAGGATTTAAAAAGGGTTGTAAAATGGGGCATAATCCAAACATTTCCTTTCCAGACTTTCCATTGTAAGGCCCTTATCACTTCAACATCATCAATAGGCCTGTGCGCTCTCTTCCATTAGAATCAATTTAATCTTACCTCATGAAATATCAACATGAAACAATGATTGTTGTAATATCAACATTACATTAGAATCATGATTAACTCGAGGCCTAATCATATTGATACCCTCTTGAAAGTAGAAGTTCTTCATAATAATAGAAAATTAAATAATATATCTACATGAAACAATGATTGCTGTAATATCAACATTACATCAGAATCATTTGTAGTTAAATTCCATCTAAAATATATGATTAATTATCTAGAAATTAAATAAAATGGGCCGGGCCGGGCTTGATGGACCCGGGCCGTTTAAAGCTCGTTTCCCATTTTGTAAGGCCCAGACCTTGCACAGGCCTAAACAATAGTATGGACCTTACAGTCATGTATATTGCTCTGAAGCTCTCACCTCTACTCTATCAGTGCATGAAGTTCAAGTTAAAGAGGGAATCAGGGAAGAGGAAGACAATCAGAGAGACGGTATACTAGATGGTCTATAGCATCATAAACCTTCTTCATGCAAGTTACATACTAGCAATCTTATCCAAGAATTAACAATAAATTTGCATTTCATTTGTAGATCACTACAATCTTTTTTGCATGAAACAAAAAATGTTCAACTTAGATATCAATTAATGATACCAGTAATTTTGTTGCGAAAGTTTTTTTCCATGTATTTTTTTGCTGGTTTTCTGCATTTTATAATCACTACTGTTCATCGTTGTATTATGTTTTTATGATTTTATCTCACCTGGTTTGGGGATTAAAGTGTGCTTTTCCATCCCTCTCAACTTCCACAAGCAACAACAACTAATTAGAACAGCCAAATTAGTTATATAGTTAGATCAAGAGAATCTTCAACAACCAAACGACTTCTAACATTTATTGTCCGGAGGACCAAGAGGATCTTCCACAATCAATCATCTTCTAAAAAAATTGTTTGGAAAGATGAGCATCTTTAGTCATATGCTCACACGCATAAGTGCCCTAAACTCTGAAGCACCTTTTCAGGTTTATAAAGATGTTCATCTACCAAGTCCATATCAACAAAATTATCCAGAGCTATTAATCCTTCTCTTAAGAAATGGTTTTTGTTTCAGTAGTCGTACTTTTTTTTTGGAAAATTTTTTGTCATTATATCGAAAGCGAAAGTGATCCTTGCTAAATATGGCCCGATGCAGCATTTCAAGATTGCTAATGCTATTATGACGACAATGTGTGGTTTCATACTGATACAGACCACACACAAACACATATCAAGGAAGAAACAATTACTTTTTATCATCCATCATACATTACATAGTAATTTAAAGAGCTATTATAAAGGCAATACCTCATCACCAACACTAAGTTGCCACCTTTGTTGCAAAACCTGCCACCTCTCTTGTTGCCACTGTTGCCCAAGAATCACAAGACCCATTACAGCTGCAGCAACAAAAATGGACCAAAAAGTACTTGTATCTTTCACTTGGGCGCATAAAGAGACTACACTTCTTTTCCACCAAGCTCCACAAGGGAGATCAGCATCATCAGTTTCATCATCCTTTCCAGTAGGAGGCTTTGATATAAAAGATGATGGATCCATGGCATCATCAGATGGTTCAAGATGATCACTCAAAACAATACTTTCACCATAAATCTCAGATCCACTAATATCTGTTGCTTTGTGAAATGAACTAAATGCAGCAGTCCCATACAAGTTTTGCTCTTTATCACCAACATCTAGCCGGTGTAGAGTCGTAGCTTCATCAAACCCTGAACCATGAATTGACAGCATCTGATCACCCTTCTGCTCAAGTGATGGAATACCAGGAAACTCCTCCGGTACATTTAAACTATCTATTTTCCAATTTTCCTCTTCCTTCTGCTGAACTTTACCCTCTTTATCCACATTCATCTCAACAGCAAGCTCACCTTCTTTAACTCCTTTAGATGTTTCAAAGCTTTCTGCTGCTATGGGCAAATTCTCATGCTGACTTGGTGGAAAGACAAAGTGACCAGACATAAAAAGAGCCCTAGAAGTTTCTGATTCATAATCTTCACTTGCAGCAGAATCCTTCTCCTCATGGATTGATTCGACTCCCCCTGGACCAGGAGCTGCAGCGTAAGTGGAAGCTGTTAGTGAAACAACTTCCCATTCGTTTCCACGTGGAACGGCTTCCTCTCCCACTTCTGTTCCAGGGGAGTTTGTCTCCTCTACATCTTTATCATCGGCCATCTAGCATATTAAATTATGCAAGGATCAGACCAAGTAAATAAAAATGACTATCAACCCCCCAAAAAAGGTAAGTAACATAAAATTTCAACAAATTGTAACTTGATTGCATACAGCAGCAAATTGATCAGAGTAAAAGTCTTGCAATCTGCTAAATTCCTTTATAAGTTATGATAAAAGCAAGCTTGAAGCTGGAACTTCCAACTAATAAATCAACTATTGTTTAGTTTTCCACAGGTGGCATAAAATTCTATATCTTTATCATCCATCTTGCATATGATACTCCTATTATCCAAACTTCCAAAGATAACTATCAAATCCCAAAAAGATAAATGACATAAAACTCAGAAAAGTGTAACTTGATTGCATGCAGCAGTAAATCGGTCGAATAAAAGTAATCATATCTGCTAAAGTCCTTTTAAAACTATAACAGTACCAAACTTAAAGCTGGAACTTCCAACAAGTAAATCAACTTTTTTTCGAATTTTCTATCAGTTGAGATGCAATTTCGAATTCTTGAACATCTTTCACAAACTACAACAATTAACAAACGAACCTTCGAAGCCTAATCTAACCTAAATTAAGTATACATCCATATTCATCACCTCACGCTGGTCCAAATAAAATCAAATAAACTAAAATTTAACCTCATGGTTAAAGCCATAACACAAACACATAACATAAGCAAGATCATCCACAACCACGACTAAATAGTTGCATTGTTCAACTTTTCGCCTAAGAAGTTTCTCCAGCAAGATAATCCATATTCATTTATAACTAAGATTTTCTCCAGTGATCACATCAGAACAAAATTAAAAAATAACTATAAGCGGATAGTCGTCAAATTCATCCTCAATAACAGAAAAAATCATCAACATTTAATCATAAAGTGATTGTTTACTCATTAAATTGAAAAAAAAAACAAATATCAATCATAACCTACAAACGCAAATTTAATCATGAACACAGAAGCAATCAATTCAACAAAGCCAACAGAAATCCAATCATCCAAAATATAACAAACAAAAAAGGAAACTGATTAAAGCTAAGTTCAGTATCAAATCAACATCACAAAAATAAAAAATTCAATCCAAACAATTAGAAATCAACAATCAAAAAGAAGAGAGGAGAGAGCTTACAGAGAAATCGACGAAAGAATCAGAGGTGATCGAGAGAAATGGAATACTAAAAAGAGTTTAGAGAAAAAAAAATGGAGATGTTAAAATAATGAAAGAAGGATAGAATGAGATTAGAGAAACCGGGAGAGCCGGTGAAGAGACGGATTGGAGGTAAGCAATGTGTCGGGTTTATACCGGTTATTGTCGGTAAGTATGTGTCGTGGAGTTAGTGGGGTAACCTGTTACAGGGAGTTGTAGACTTTGATGTCGATTGCGTGCTGGCGAGAGAGGAATAAAGAGATTAACATTGATAATACTCTGCTCTGTTGTTTTAAGTTCTCTCACCTTACTATACTGGTAGTTTTAAAAGTTTATCCATTTTAGAATACTTTGAAAAGTTTTTATTCTACTTTTACCCCTTAAAACCCCCACTTTCCTTACTTCACACTAATATTTAATTATTTTCTTTCTCGTACTTTCAATACAATTATTATTCCACACTACTAGTAGTTAATTATTTTCTCTCTCATGCTTCCAACACAATCATTACTTCACACTATACTACTATTCAATTAAAATAATAATAATCACTACAATCAAAAGATTCTATCTACCTTAATATTTGTAAAAAACACAAAATGGAAGAACAAATAAGATCGGGGGAGTAATAAACACCGACTCTCAAATAAAAAGGTGTCACCGAGATCATTTTAATTGAGTTGGTCAATTATATATTTACTGTATTAAAGTGATTATTTGTGATTATCTTTTATAGTTTGAAAGTGATTATTAAAACTCTTAAAATAATTACTTATAATTTTAAAAAGATTAATTTTAAAAAAATTTCGTGATATATCATTGAGTTCACCATATACAAATTTGCTCAAAATAATCTCAACTAAAATCCGTTGGCCAAAAATAATCCTAACTATCAATTATTTTTTAATAATCCCAAGTATTCTCATAATTTGTTCAAAACATACCCATCCCTTGTTATCGGCCGGAACAAATAACTTTTTCACTTTTTTTTCACTTAATTGTTCAAAATTAACCCTTCCTCTTCATTTATTAATCAAAAAAGAAAGAAAAAAGTGGAAAAGTTACGTGTTGCGGTCGGTTAAAAAGGAAGTGGGTATGTTTTCAACAAATTATGAGAATAGTTAGGATTATTAAAAAATAATTGATAGTTGAGATTATTTTTGCCCAACGGATGACAATTGGGATTATTTTAAGCAAATTTTCCTTTTTTTGAATAATTGGTTGAATAGTGTTAATAGACATAAACATCAAGATAAAGTTTTTGTTATTGTTGAGGATTATTCAATTCTGATTGAATTAGCTTTTGATGGAAACCCAAATAACAATGATGAAACTGTCACTAATCCTATTAATCTCATTTCAAATGTTTTTTTCTTTACTGTTATGGAATATGGATGCTATTATTACATTACTTGTGTCTCTCAATTTTGTAGAAGGATGATGATTTATTAGGTTCTATTTTGAAGGGATTGATTTTCAGGAAAGTTTGAATTTGTATTTGCAATGGCTATGACTGATAATGTTGATGTGGCTGCAGTTGCACATACTGCCATTTTACCACAAACGTCGGAAAAAAAAGCGTCGAAAATTTGTAACTCAAGTAATGGTATTTGACACAAAAAAGGTCATTAATGCTATTTGACACAAAAAAATAAAAAGTAATGGTATATGGTGAATTAATATTTCTCACAAACGTCAGACTAACGGAATTTGTCATTAAAGGTATTCTGTGCTAACGGACTAAAACTTAATGGTATATGATGATTTACAACATTTCATGTGGTATATGGTGAATTATGAAGAAACTCGGTGGTATATTATTATTATTAATTTTTTTTTGAGAGCGATTATATTCTTATTATTATTAGCTTAAAAAAACCCAATTCTTATTTTCCGCCACCCTTTTCGTTTTATTGCCACCCCTATTTTAAATTAATTAATTAAAATTACGAAAATGCCCCTTATCTTTAAACTTTTAAATCTGTAAAATAAAAATCGAAGAACAATGACGAACCAAAACGAGCATGAATACCGTTCGATAAGTAATTAATCGATTTCAATAAATTCAAAAAAAACCAAGAACAGTCACACTCGCACAAAACGTGCGAGTTGACCATGGTCAACTCGCACGTTTTGTGCAAGTATGACTGTTCTTGGTTTTTTTTTTTTTTTAAAAAAAAATTTTGAAATCGATTAATTACTTATCGAATGGTATTCATGCTCGTTTTGGTTCGTCATTGTTCTTCGATTTTTATTTTACAGATTTAAAAGTTTAAAGATAAGGGGCATTTTCGTAATTTTGATTAATTAATTTAAAATAGGGGTGACGATAAAATAAAAAGGGTGGCGGAAAATAATAATGCCTAAAAAAGGTAAAAACGAACACGTGGAGGTTCTTGGTTGGTAGAAAAAAGGCTAAAATTGTGCTACTTCCCCAATGGTCGTCTACAGTCCAGTAGTCAACTTTCACGGTGGCTGTTGATGAAAATCGGAGTAGAGTAGTTCATAATTTTAATTTAACATTTCATATCAACACAGAACGAACAGAAAGGAAGAATCAAAAATGGGGGATTTGTATGCCCTAGATTTCGATGGTGTTATCTGCGATAGTTGTGGCGAGAGTTCTCTTTCTGCTGTTAAGGTTAATTACTTCTTTTTCAATTTCTATTTATTCAGATTTTATTCGATTTTCGATACAATTCATTTTTTTTTTCTGGAAATTTACCTAATTTTTGATTGTTGTTTCATCAGGCCGCCAAATTTCGATGGCCAGGTCTATTCAATGGCATTGATTCTTCCATGGAAGACTGGATTGTTGACCAAATGCATATTGTATGTTTGCGTAATTGTTTCTCTCTTTCTATATACCACTTATTTGTTTTCATTATCCCTTTATTTAATTATTCTGTATGGTCAGCTTGGATTGAAGACTGTTTCTTCTACTTTGTGTTTATCTACATGGTTCTGTATTTGAATTTGAGAATCTGCTGACCTTCGTAAACGGTTCCTATTTCCCTTATTGAAAATGACAGAAGACATGTGAAAATAAGATTTTTGATTGAAAATCTAATAGTCTGATTCCATAGAAAAGATATTGGAAATTTATCTAGGAATACTAAGAAAGATATAAGATATTGTCTAGGTGGTGCTTGGAGCTTGATCTTGTAGCTTTTGAGTCGGAGTTCGCATATGAGATTGCTAATTTATAAACCCAATTGACTATTGACACTATTGCTTTTGTAGTTTATACCCACATTCATCCCAAGCTATAATTCATAATTTCACACAAGAACTATATGACGTTGCCCTAAAGTATCTCTTTCCTAGGTGAGGTAGTGGCTAGAATCCTTGCTCTATATACATATGAGAAATTAATCAACGAAAAATTAAATTTTCAGTTTTCAAAATTCAATTGATTTTCTACTAGATAATGTTTGAAATTGGGGACACTAAGGTAGAGAATTTAAGAGGAAAAACCGAAAAACAAAGAACAAGTCATGGCTATGTGTCCTTGAGCAATACAACAAAACAAAAAATAGGAGGAAGACAAGTTATTTTTTGGTATCTTTTGGATACCACTTCAATTTAATAAATAATTTACACACTTAGAAATGAACACATAAATACTAACAATCACTCTATGTGTTTTCCATTCAACTGCAAAAGCTTTTAATGGTATTTTCTCATATACATGAAGTACAAGGACTCTTAGCTCTCTAAAGCTCTTTGGTGTTTGCACTCCCTCACAAGTGTTTTGATAGTTTCAACCACCGCATAACAAGAGTTACTTCAACAATTTTCTCGCCCTCAATGGTAGTGCTACCTTCTCACTCTAAATATTAGAGCTTCCAATGGAAGTTGATGAATATCAACAAGCTTCACTAACTTCACCACACTTAAGACCCCTCTCAAAGGACACAAAGTCTCAGAGGAATCATTACTTGACTTGCCCAAAAGCTAGAACGCATGGTTTCACAAAAACAAGGTCTGAAGATATATGCTTGTCCGAGCACCGCTTACCCTTTCTGAGCAAGACTTTTTTGGAAGCTCCTTTTCATTCTCTTTCCAGCAAGTTGTGGCTCACCTAAAACAGTTCTATTTGATCACTTCAAGATAAAAAAACATTTTGCTCGCAGTTGCAGTTGCTGGCTTGAGCATGTGCAAGGGGCATCTCCTAGTTATTGTCTTAGATCTCCTCAAATTCTTGCCGGAGTGAGATTATTGCTCACCCAAACAACATTTCTCAGCCAGCCTACACATTTGCTCACTGAAACATATAGCCCCCTCACCCGAGCACCAAAAGTATTTAGCTCCACTTATATTAGATGTCATGTCATTGGCCCTTGTAATAATATATATCAAAGTAAGTAAGAAAGGATAATGATGGAAGTGGATAGAAAACAGAAGAGATGGAAGGTCAAGGATGGGGTTGAGGACAAAATAAGGCATTCCTTCCTTCCATAAGGAAAATCTTTTTCATTTTCGAAGAAGCTAGTTCAAGTGGAAAAATAAATTTCACCTCTTTAATAATTACATGGGAACATATCTTAGAAGAGACTATTTCCAACAAAATACTTCATATTCATAAGCTATGTGATTTGATGCTGAAATGTGACACCCAACCAGAAAAAATATAATGAAATTCATTTCAAGCTCTTTTAATATTTCCTCTTCTTTTTCCGTAGGTCTTTTAGCCTGTAAGAAACCTGGTTTAGTTTCATGCATCTTGAACTCATTACCCATGTATGTTTTAGTCACCTAGCTCTGCTTATACTCACCAACTCTGAAAATATTGGATGTTTGTGGGCGTCTTCCTGATATCATTTCAAATCTCAATTTCTTAGAAACTCATCCTTATCCCAAAGTTTTTTTTTTTTCTTACTTACAACCTATAGTGCACAAAACTTTTCTAGTAATCTACTCTTTCAAAGGCAATGCTTAGAGGGACGTTGTTTGGATGTGGTATCCTTTGTAGGAATTATTATGGTGGATAACCTATTAACCTTCAAAATAGTTAAGGAAAGTAATGTCATCCTTTAACAGGGGGTATTGGTTTCTCGTACCCTTCCTTGATTAGTGTTTCTCCCTCTTCCCTGTCTTCTACTCTTGCAAATGAATTTGATAAGCTACACCATCTCATTCACCAATCCAGAGCTACCTCATTTATGAACCTTTTCTTTCTTTGTCACCATTTCCGTTTTGGTTAACTCTGACTCGTGTCCATCACTCCATGCATTGCCAATGTAGATCTCTATCAAATTAAGCTGCTTTTTGTTCTTATATAAATGCGTAAAAATCCTAGTTTTCCATTTTACTAGTTGTGTTTGGACTGGAGTCCCGGACTTCAAATTACTTAGTTACTATTACCCATTTATTTACATCTGTACAAATGATCAGGATTTGTGTTAATATTCTTTTGGTCTTATGTGACTGTTGTTATGCCGAAATATGTCTGTCAGTCCCAAAGCCTCCTATTGACAAAGGAAATCTTTTGGTGTTTGTAATTCTTTTGGTTCGGTACAAACTTGGAGTCCAGGACAGCGTAACTTTATTTTGTGAGAAAATCTTGTAGCATTCTTTTAGAGTTGATGTTTAAATTAGGCATTTGCTTCTCAAGTAGTAGTATAAAATTTGGTGTTTTTGTTGCAGGTACGACCTGTGGTTGAAACAGGATATGAAAATCTGTTGCTTGTGAGATTGCTGTTGGAGATCAGAATCCCTTCCCTCCGTAAATCTTCAGTGAGTCCCTTGATCATTTATTGTTTAACTAATTATGTTATCATTTGCATAACCGATCATGATTATGTTGTGCCACATGGACAAGGTTGCAGAGGGGCTTACTATCGAAGGCATACTTGAAAACTGGCCGAAACTAAAATCAGTTATTATGGAAGCATGGGATGAGAAGGATAACAGAGATGAGCTAATAGATCTGTTTGGGAAGATCAGAGATGAATGGATTGAGAAGGACCTGGCTACATGGATTGGCGCTAATAGGTGACTTATGTTTTCTCTATGATTTGGATCCATGAAAGTAATGCAGAGCTTTTTTAAATAGCTTAAACATATCTTCACAATAATGAAATTAATCGTTCCAATTCCTTTTCAACTCTCATCCCCTGTCCCCGCCAATTAAGGAAGAAAAAGAAACCCTTTTAGAAATTAGCGAGTTTTAGATTTTTCTCTGCAAGTATCATCTAAATATCCTACTGCCTATGTGATAGCTTTTCCTACCATATTTGAGGTAGCGTGTAGCCCTTATTGACCCTCCTTGCAAAAAAGAGAAATGACTGTTTAGTATAGGATCTGCAGATGGACTGAAGTTGATGGTTATACAGACTCCATTATCTCTAAATTTGTCTGCGCATCGATTGAACCAAAATTTCATTTCTTCTATAAGTGCTTCATAAATTGACCTTCAAGTGAATACAATGCATTATTTTTACCTGGGCATGGAGATGCAAATGTAAATGATAAATGATTTTTGCAATGCATTTATCTTATCAGCAGATACAACACTAAATATACTTACAGTGGAAAAACCAGGAAGCTTAGACAATGGTAAACTGATAACAAAATCTTGGATCTTTGTAATAATCTCTCACGTCATAAATTCATAATCTTTTTTTTTCGCTTCAAAAAGACTGCCTTGCTTGAGGTTAGGTGGATTTTCAACTTGATATTATGTGTTCCACACATTCAGTCTTGATAAAACCCTGATATTGCCACTTGCAATCCATAATATTTACTGATTCCATATGTTGTTGCAGACTGTATCCTGGGGTTTCAGATGCTCTGAGATTTACTACCTCCAAGATATACATTGTTACTACAAAACAGGTACCTTAGGTTCCTGTTGAGAACACAAAAGGAATTGTGAAGTGGCAATATTCTCGATCTTTTGACTAAATTATTTTTATTATAATCTGCTTACTTGTCTATGTGCTTTATTGTTTCTGATCAGAGCCGATTTGCAGATGCACTGCTGCGAGAGCTTGCTGGTGTAACTATACCACCTGAAAGAATTTATGGACTTGGGACTGGGTGAGTATATGCTGTCTAAATTTCATTTATTCTTACTTGACAACGAGACTATCTAATACGACAATTTCTACTTTATCTTTCTCACACTAAGTTGAAATTTCAGTCCCAAGGTGGAGGTGCTTAAGATGCTTCAGAAACAACCAGAACATCAGGGGCTTTCTCTACAGTAAGATCTTTATCATGTTTGTTGTTTTAACATGCTAAGATGCAGATTACTAATACTGTGATCCTACGAAACAATCTTTTTATGAACTGCGTTTGTCAGAACACTATAAGCTACATCACTGGTAAGGTCTCAGCTGACATCGTGACCTTTTAAATACAGCTTTGTGGAGGATCGACTTGCTACTCTTAAAAATGTCATAAAAGAGCCAGAATTGGACGGCTGGAACTTGTATCTAGGTAAACCAGTCATTCTTCGAGCTTCTCAGATCTCAGATGTGTGGATATTAATTATATGATATATTTGTTTTGCTTAATTAAACCCCTTGCATATATTTATTGCTTAAATATGAATATTTAACTAGGTGACTGGGGGTATAATACCCAGAAAGAAAGGGAAGAAGCAGCAAGTATTCCAAGAATCCACATGCTTGAGCTGTCAGATTTCAGTAAGAAGCTAAAATAGATCCATAAATTGTTTATTATTTCTTCACATGATACATGAAATCCAGAATTATTCTGTAGAAATTCTTATTTGTACTACAGTTCAAATCTGCAAAATGCCAATTATAATGTACTCTTTATTCCATATTTGATATCTTGTTTTCATGTGTTAACTTTGCCTATGAGAATCATGGATTGACTTTTTGGTTAAAGACTTTCCCTCCCAATCTTGTGATAGGAGCCCGATTCTCACAACCTATAGGAATTTTCCCTGCCCCCTTGCTTGTTGGAGATTGACCTTACCCCCAATTTCCAAAAGGAGTGTTCATCTTTGTTTGGAGCTTAGCTTCCGTTTCTAATTTTCTGTTGACGTTTCATCATAGTAGTAGTGAACTCTACTTTCAGCTTTCAGAAAGAAATTCAGGGGGAAATGGAAATAATTAAAAAAAAAAAAAGTAATTGATATTGCAAAGTTTGTCCATCAGGAATGTCTGATAATACATTAGGTAAACTACAAATTATGAGTACATTTTCTGTTGTTAGGTGCTTACGAGTCTTCATTAAGAGTCCAGCCTAAGCGACTGCGTATCACGCTTTGCTCTACAGTTCATCCTTCTCATGCTCACTATTATGACTATCGCCTTTCTCTGATCGTAGCTTCTCCATAACCTCTTCCAATGGAGGATCTCCAGGTCTCCGGTAAATATAGTCCCCAATCTTGACTTCATATGCATCTGGCTGCTCCAGTATGAACTCCTTGAGCTGGAAAATGAAGAAAGTATCACAAAAACTGTATAGTCAACATATAAATCATGATAAATGAAGATACAAAACTCTTGCAGTAGCCATTGCTAGTGCAAAATATATTAACCTTGGCAAGCTATTCAGCATACAACCAGCAGGATTTGTATATCCGAGTTCAAAAAAATAGCCATACTAGCAAAAGTTTGAAGTTTCAAAATGGCAGGCACCATCCAGAATTCTAGAGGCAGGGCATGAAAGCCAGTCCATTGGTGGACCATTGTTCCAAAGGGTAATGTATATAGGTCTAGAGCTACACACTAGCTACCACAGACCCTTGGTATGGCCCGAAGTCACCTTCATGGTAATTTTGGCAACAACCTGTTTTGTATAGGTAAACACTGATGCGATGGGAGTTGAGACATAAGGGAGAAACATTGCACAGTTCAAATTCATGGGAATGGAGAATAAGTATCCGAAAACCTATCCCTTAAGGTCGCAAGTTCATAATGCAAAAATACGGTTTCGATCCTAGCTTTGCAGGTTAAAAACTTTACAATACGGTCGCGATATTGTAATCATCAACATTCCATAGCCCCAACACCATGAAATAGCTCCCACGTAAGTGGAGTTTGGAGGGTCGGGTTGACGCATTCATACCCTTGTTAGTGATAATAAAGAAATTGTTTTTCGTTGACCCTTGGTAAGAAGTATCATCAGCAAGTTCACGTTAATAAGAAGTACACATAATTTAATGAGAATGTCGTTACATGAAGTGCAAATTAAACATCTTATCAAGAAAAGTTCCTATTAAATCTCAAAAAGTAAATTGTAAGTAGTAAATGGAATAACATATAACGTGTACCTGATCTCTATCTTGCCCTGCTTCCATTGTAAACATAACTGTACCAAGATCCACCCCCATGAACTTCACCTCTAAACCTCCCGTTTTCGAAACTTTACTCCATTTCATGGCCGTCTCTGAAACCTCATCCTGTTAAACCTCAGTTCAAAAATCCAAATATATAATCACTAATGGAGTATTAAATCTATCTATAATTAGATAAAAAGCACAAATGAACTAAGAACAAAAATATCATCAACAGAAAAAACGAAACTACTCTGTTTCTGGATTGCCTGAAACAGATTTCAAGCTTTCATTCCAAAAATAGTTTCCTCCATTAGGTATAATCAATCAAGAACAAAACATTTTAGGAAATGGGGGGTTCAAATTTCAATAAACCAATCATTCAAATTCATAATCTTAATTGATGAATAATCTTATATAATTACGGGGACCCAATTGAGAACATTGAAAACAGTAAGAATATGAGATACCGGGGTTCTTTGGACGCCTAATCTGAGCTTAACAAACCCGAAAACAGGACCAGTTTGATGCTTCATCATTTCAGCTTGGATCTGAGCAGGTTCCATTTTATCGAAATCGGAAGGATTTAAGTCAAATTCGTGTGATGGATTTGGTTTTTTCTTGCCCCAGTTCTTCCAATCATCATCTTCTTCGTCGTCAATAATGTCATCGAGTTCGTCTGTGATGTGAATTTTTCCGGCATTGGCGAATCTGGGAAATGGGATGATTGAGTAATGAGTGACAAGTATAGTGAGGAAGATGAATAGAGAGAGCCTGTTAGTGATTTGGTTAGTCATTGTTTCTCAACGGGTGTAGAAATGGGAAAAATTTGGGCTTTTGTAGGTTTTTGTTTTGATAGGAAGGAAACTAAGAAATGATGTCAAACATTTGGTTTTTTTAAATTGAAAAAAATGAGTTTTTTTTTAAAAAAAGTTTTGAAAGATTTTAATTTTCAAAAATGCTATTATTAATGGCGAATAAGAGAATAAATATACCACTATTTTATTTGTTGTACTTAAAATGAACAAAAGGAAGACCACGCTATAACGTTTGAAGAACGAAAAAAATTCACTTGTTTGTTTGTTGTTGATAGCAACAAACTAACCTTTGTTGTTATTTTTTCTTTTAAATCTTATGATATTGTCTTTCTTTTGTTCGTTATTACTAACAGCGAACAAAGAGTTTTGACTTTTTTTACCATTTTATTTGTTCGTTGTAAATAACAGCGAATAATAACCTGACCTTAGCTTTGGCATGAAGATGTTTTGGAAATCAAAATTTCTCCAAGCTCATTATGAGAATTTTTTAATAATAAATTTATTTTATTGAAATTTTTCACGTGGCAGGCGCAAGAAATATGATTGAGAATCGAATTCAAGTCTGAAGACAAGAGCTAACTCTCTTTGGATCTTAAAATTAAGGTTAGAGCTTGTAAAGGATAAGAAAATAGAGAATACCAATTTTAATTTATCAATTCTCATTAAAAATAGTTTCACCCTCAAACAGTTTTTAAAATTGGGCTAAATAAGCCAATAAAATTGATTAAAACACAAACTTTTGTATTTAGACTACTCATTTTTATTATATAAAAGCTAATAGGAAAACTACTCACATTTAGTTATTTAATGCTCGACTTATCATTTCGGATATTATAATCATAGATAAAACAACAATCACTTTCTCCAAATAAGATCATCAATTCATGTCTTACTTAGTACTTCATGCTTTTAGACACTTTGGATATTAATTATTAAAACACTCAATTTAGTCATTCAAAGGTATCACTTTGAACTTGTCTCATCGTGAGACGGTCACATACAAGAATTGTTCATTTTAAATCTGATTAAAAATATAATCTATGTGGTCACAGTGTCGGCCCTAGATATTTTGGGGCCCTGGGTGATATAGCACATTGACACTTTTTTCCTTTGCAATTTATCACCTATATGGACTTTTCTATAACCATTAATTTTGCTGTTTTGACGTGGGATCCTGGACGACGGCCCCTCTTGCCCATCCTTAGAGCCAGCCACGAATGTCGATTTTAGAACGGAGACGAGCCTCCCCCTACTCCAGTAGGCGGTGTGGCTTGACCATTTCCTGCCACAAACCAAGACGTTTTGGTGTCTCATGTTTCAATTCAAACAAATCGGAGCGTTCAACGTCTGGCAGCTCACACCATCTGACTGGGTTATACGAAGCTTCACATTGAATGTGTCAAATTCATAATCTCCTCACTATGAAGAGATTATTTTTTAATAATTCCATTTCACTGCAACCCCAAATGACGTTAATTGGCTTCCACCTAAAAGAGGGCTTCGGATGATCGAATATACGAATATTACTTTTATTAATGATAAAACTAACAAAGAATTTGTTTTCGATTGAACCTTAATAGCAAACGACAAACGTCATGAAGACATGAAAAACAAATCCATATAAATAAATTAACGAGTTTTCAGATGAGACAAGTCTCACGGTCTCTATGGAGCTGGCTTAATGTACATATACATTTTCAAAGCGATTACTTATAACCTTAAAGTGATCACTTACAATCTTAAAATGACCAATTATAACCTTAAAGTGAAGTACAATTTTAAAATGATCAATCAGAAAGATTAACGGATTATACGAATTCGTCTCATGATGAGATAATCTTGTATAAAACATATAGTAAATAAATTTAGTATTTGGTTAAAGGTTATTATCACTCACCAAAACATAGTGTTGTTTTGTATGATTACTCATTTTATTAATATAATTATTGTGAAACTACTCATATAACGGATTGATTATATTCCCAATCTTTCGGCTATATTCCTTTGGTTCTTCTTAGGACTATATATATTTATTTAATCGACTCTTATTTTAAATTAATCCAAAAAATTTAATATCTCTATAAGAATAAGACCGTGTATATTTGACTTTCTATTCCGTAGGAAAGAGTCTAGATGAAAATCACTCAATCGTATTAAGATAATAAATGTTCTTCCTACGTGCAAATCAACATCAGATTTCTAAGACATTCATAACCAAAAATCATAAGTACGTCTAGTAGTTAAAGATTTTTCTTTTCACCCTTGTAAAAAGAGTTTTATTTGATCATTTACTAGAACATCAGTTTGCATGATCTGTCTACTACCCCTTCCTCCGGTTTCTGACTTGTGCAGAATACTGGATTGATGACTCTGACTTTAACGTGAAAGAAATAATAATCAAAGAGCAAAGAGGTTAACCAAGAATTGATCCATGATTTAAGCTTTCACTAGTGAGGTGTTCCTTGTTCATTCCATTGTGTCTAGTCTTTCATGATTCCCTAAGAAATCAAAAAAGGCAGGCAAGGTTAAGTTCATAGTATGGAGTCAACAGCCTCCTATACTGATCATATGATGGCTTACATCATCACATAAATAAATATTAGGAATGAATAAGGACAAATTAAATATAAAGTGTTCGACTATACATAATCTTTTAAATTAAAATGTCTAAAATATTAATTGACGTTAGCTTATACTTCCTTTATCCTTCCAATTTTGCTATATACTTCTACTATATACTATATACTATTTTAGTCCCTTATACTTGGTTTGTTACATTATTTTTTTGGACTAACCTCACATAAAATACCCACTAAAGAAGTACTATACAATTTATTTAATTTTTCCTAAATTAAATCTATAATAGCTACTGGGGATATGTGTCCAAGCCCCATTAGTAGCAAGTGGAGATAGAAAATATTATTTCTTACTTTAATTTAACTATTACTTGTATTTAGTCCATAAAAAAAGTTACTGAAAAATAAACACAACTATTATTTATTTTTAATTGCTTGACTTATAAAGAAGGTTTGAAGATGATTGTAAATAATAAGTGAGTCTATTTTCAACAAATATACCTAGGTAGATTTATTTAAAATATTTCATATATATATATATATATATATGTTTCTTTTTGTTTGTCCACTTTACTTTTTCACGCATTTAAAAATAAATTTTGAACCTCAATATTTCTAACTACATATCATAAAAAAAATTGTAAAAATTATATAATGAAAAACTTTACATAAAGACGAATCTAACAAGATCTCAAATAAATATATTTTATCTTCAATATATACTTCAATATATACACTGTGCAAGTATAATAAATGTGTTTATTTTTTAAAGGATCGAGCAAAGTATAATAACGTATTTATTATAAAACAATTATTTATAATTCATTTATAAGAAAGAGTGGTGTTCATTCGGGCATCAAGTTAGGTTTTTTGGGTCAGTTTGAAATTGAGTTTTGGGTCAAAATTGTTTTTAATATAATTGTACATTATTTTTAAAGTCGGGTCAAATTGATTTCAGTTATAAAGTAAAGTGAATTTCGGGTCATCAGATCTGTTTTGAACAGCTGTTTAAAGACAAGGTCAAAGAGTCAAACCCACCACACTCCACATGTCCTCCAAAACAAACACACTACAGTACACTGCACACTAACTGTACTAGTCCCTCTTTTTCCTAGAGAAAAGCACTTAGAATATCTCTTTCTAACAACTCTATATAAACCAATCATGTACTATAATTTTCTTGCATCTTTCCCTTTTCTCCCTTTTTAAATAAATTTCATTTGGGTATTTGAAAGTGTTCAACAATGGCTAGTGTTTCAAGCTGTATGTTGAGAAGATCAAGAACAAGTTGTGATGTGTTTAAGAGAACAATCAGATGCTTTTCCAACACTTCTACACAAACTGTTGCTGATTCTGCTTCTTCTGCCTTTCCTCACACTATCAAATCTCATGTTTCCCAAGTAAGTTTCTATTTTTAATTATGTTTGCCGCTTTTTATTTATGTAAAGTTATTATATATATATATATGGTTGTATGCATAATTGGTCTTGTATGAAACCAGTCTCACCATGAGACGAACTTATTTATTTAGTTCATTTCTGTAATTAATCGTTTTAAACCCACACTAAATGTATATGGATCAGCACAATAAAGATGGTGTCACCATGAGATCGTTTTATTTAAGAATTTGTGTTCTATGTAAGGGTCAATAGAAACAACCTAGAGTATATTGTCTTGTATTAGTAGTCTAGGTTACGGGTTTGAATCTTGTCTACTTATGTCACGTATGATGTGATAAATTTGTGCTTGTACCTAAGACCCACACGAGAAGAGAATTAATTGCACACAAACTTGATAAGGTTTCATCTTAAAATCAATTGATGATAGGATAATAGGAGGAGTAGCCCATATATGTTAATCACCTCTTTTGAACTGTTCAACGTGGGATCACATGTAGCATTCACGCTTCTAACTCAGAGAATTCTTATGTGAGAGGTCAGAGGATTCTTATGTGAGAGGTCCGAGGGTGTCCTAGTGTATATGATACATATTGAAGCTATTAAAAAGTAAAGAAACTATTCACGCTTCTAACTCAGAGGATTCTTATGTGAGAGGTCCGAGGGTGTCCCAGTGTATATGATACATATTGAAGCTATTAAAAAGTAAAGAAACTATTATTTGGTGAGACGAACTCAAACAAGGAAAATATATTTTTATAGTATGTAATAGATGGACTATCTAACCTTTTAATAAGTCGTATTTCTCGATGAGATCGTGTCATACATAATTCGTAATATTAAAATTATTTGTGTGGACAGGTTTTAGGATTATAATTTGGAAACAGACAAATGTTGTAGAGACTAAGTTAAGAGAAAGACAAGACAGCTTGTTTTATGAGGTGGGAAATTCTTATTAGAATCCCATCTGATTTGGGATACCCCTTTTATAGATAAGGAAACTCCCATAAAACTCCAACTTCCAAGTTTAGCATATTTGGGCAATTTGCTAATTGGCCCCTTGCTCACCCTTACAGTCAATTTGGAATTTCTTATGAGTTAGTGTAACACCCGGCCCAACGGACCACCGGTGACTACTCATGGAGACTGTAGTTAGGGCTATGGTTTTGGACTATTGGTAGCATTGTCTTGTTTTTGCTATTCGTGGCCGTTTATTAGAGAAAAGTAGGCCAAGCTAAAATCCAATGAAAAATGTTGTCCGAAACAACTTTATATTTTGGCTTAAATGTCGACTTTTTGACTGTCTTAAGAGTCATTTAAAAACAAATGGGTGATTTGATCAAACAACAAGCCAAAAAGCTAAGCCACTAACAAATTGAATAGAAAGCCAATTACCAAATTAGAAATAAATTTATCTTTTAATTTGCAAAATGGACCTTAAAGGGACAGAGGCTTATTGATTGTAATTTAGGCCTTGATAATGACAAGTTAATATGGTCGGGTCATTTGATTAAAAAAACTATTTATTTTAGGTGTAATATATAACACAGAAAAATGACAGTTTGCTTCTATACACATAATGAGATGAGTGTTCAAATTCCGAAGCTAATTTACATGTTCATTGAACATGCTTGAAATTGTAATAGAAAGGCCACATGAACAATTAATTTGAATTGATTTCCTACAGCTTATTGGAAAGACTCCCCTAGTTTTTCTAAACAAAATTTCTGATGGATGTGGAGCATACATAGCCGTTAAACAAGAGATGATGCAGCCTACCGCCAGTGTAAAAGACAGGTGTTTATCGAAACTTATACTGCTTTGTTTCATTTAATTTGCTACATTTATGTTTTCTATATGAGTGTTCATTACAGCAAATGCGATAAACCCAATAGGACAAAGAGAGTAATTCTTTTTTGTTCGTCTCTTTTTTTGTGGGTTTGCACTAAGAAGTGATATGATGTGCTAACGGTTATATGTTGTTCCATTGAATTTGCTATATTTGCGTTTTCTATATGACTTCTCTTTATAGCAAATGCAATAAACCGAATAGGACGGAGGGAGCAATTCTTTTTTGTTCGTCTCGTTTTTTGTGGGTTTGCACTAAGAAGTAATATTATGTGCTAAAAATTACTCCATATGCTGTCCTGTAGGCCTGCATTGGCTATGCTAGAAGATGCAGAGAAAAAGGGGCTAATTACACCAGGAAAGGTAATTTCTTTAGTCATTCTAAGATGTTTCGGACATGTGCAAGGTGGCCGATCCCTTAAGGCCCCCTAAAATAAGGGTCTCAAATATTAGCGTGTTTTAGACCCAGTTTCAAACATTATTTGTGTATTTTTACTCCGCCTCAATATGATGTGTTGTGTTGTGTGATCAGACGGTGTTGATTGAGCCAACGTCAGGGAACATGGGGATAAGCATGGCGTTCATGGCGGCAATGAAGGGGTACAAAATGGTCTTGACGATGCCGTCTTACACGAGTTTGGAGAGAAGGGTGACAATGAGAGCTTTTGGAGCTGAACTGATTCTGACAGACCCTGATAAGGGAATGGGAGGAACTGTCAAAAAGGCTTGTCAGCTTCTGGACTCGACCCCTGACGGTTTTATGCTTCAACAGTTTTCTAATCCTGCTAATACTCAGGTCCATCCTCTGATCTTTTCTCTTGCACATTTGCTTTATCATTCATACTATCTAAACTTGTCATATGATTAGGTCCAAGAGTGCTACATTACATCAGGGTTATTCTAAGATTGTTGCATTATGAGCTACAAATGTGTTAATATTCGTAAACACGGATGTTTTCATGAGTATACAACCGTAAGCTTGAGCTTTTGGTTGAGTTGGCTCTTTAACATGGTATCAGAAGCCAACCGGCTGGAATCTCATTCATTCAGCATAAGAAGAAAGTTAGCCATACACAAACCAGACGAGATTCCATTCTAAAACCAATTGGTATTAGGAATAGCCCATCAAGTATATATGATAGTCAACCTCTCTAATTTTTTAATGTGGGATCACAAGTGGGTTGTTTTCCAACACATCTCTCGTTATTTCAAATGGAATATTAAGCGTCATGTAAGAGTAGGGTATATGTACTGCATCCAAACTTTTAGCCTAAGGGGCTCTTGTGTGAGTGGGTGTGATAGATTATATAACATATACATACTGGAATTACAACCATAAGTATTTTCAGTTGAATTGATTCATTGACACCTCGTTCGGAATAGATAACCGACAAGGAAGCATGGAGAACTCTGAACTTATAATGTATTACGTATTTCGTTTCTATTAAATGTACTATTGTATACCAATACAATCATTGAAATTTCCTTAGAAAATTAGCATAATATCAAAAAAAAATGCCAATTTGGAAGTGGGCTTTAGATTTTGTATACTGTACTGTTGGTTAAGGCCTTAAGGGATAGTTTTTTGGCTAAAAACAGGTTCACTTTGAGACAACGGGTCCTGAAATATGGGACGATACTCAAGGGAAAGTGGATATCTTTGTCATGGGAATCGGAAGTGGTGGCACCGTGTCTGGTGTTGGACGTTATCTCAAATCTCAAAATCCTAATGTTAAGGTACGTTCTACTATCCTCCGTTGAAGTGTAGCTATTAGAAAGAAACGGAAGATAGTATTTCAATCTAATGTTATGCTTTGAATTGTGCATATCATGGTACTTTTGCCTAATGCGACTTTCTTGTGATCGATTTTATAGATTTACGGAGTTGAACCAGCTGAAAGCAACATACTAAACGGAGGCAAACCAGGTAATGCTAAAACAAACTACGACTTTTTTAAGTTTACCTAATCGAAGCTATATATTTGTTCGTGCTAGCTAGACTATTTTGCTACGTATTCATCATTTTGATTCGTGTGAAATAGGTCCTCACCTTATAACCGGAAATGGCGTTGGGTTTAAGCCGGATATTTTAGATATGGATATAATGGAAGCCGTTCTTGAGGTAGTATTTACGCTCCTAAGCTGTTTTTCAAACTCTTAACATACTTTTGTTTTCCAGTGAGATTGCTACATTTGATCCTAAATCTCTCCGTTAAGAAGTCAAATGTAGCATCTATGTGCTTCTGATTAATAAGTATCATTGAACTTCCATTTATGCCTGAATGCTTGAAATTACGTAACAGGTTAAAAGTGACGATGCAGTAAAGATGGCGAGGCAGTTGGCATTGAAGGAAGGGCTTATGGTAAGTAAAAATTGGGCTGGTTTCTTATGAAAACAATGTGAATATGTGAAAATAAGTGCTTTTAGATATATAAACAAGTTAAATCTCTGAACAAATCAAGTTTTGTGTATTAGTTATAATTTTGTTTTGGTGAACTTGTAGGTTGGGATATCATCCGGAGCTAACACAGTTGCTGCTCTTGAACTTGCTAAGCGACCCGAAAACAAGGGCAAGCTCATTGTGGTAAGCAATAGTCGGATTACAATGCTATATATTAAAACGATGTGTTATATCATGTGCACTTTCTATTTATATGAAGTAGCATATGATGTTGATACGTAGGGTTTTTCAAAAATAATCTATGTGTTTTCACTGACAAGAGTTAGATTGTGCACATCTGACCCCATATCACACCCAGGTAACAAAATGAGATGATTGCTTGTGGCTCCAAGATGATCACATCTTGTGGGTTGTGGTTTTACTTGAAATGTGAATGTTTTGTTAAGAGTGTATAACATATCTTGTGGCCTCAACCAAAAACTTAAGCTGATGGTTAAGGCCTCAGGATATGTTATATACACGTTAATGTGCCCCCTGACACAAGAGCCCTTTAGGGTAGAGGTATGGATGCAACATAGGCCTTCCTCATACCTGGCGCTGAATGTTTCACTATAATTGAGGGGTGGTTAAGATTCGAACCAATGATCTTTTGTCACGCTAGCTTTCTAATACCATGTTAAAGAATCAACTCAATCAAAATTTCAAGCTGATGATTGATGTTCCAAGATATGTTACATACTCTGACATGTTTGTTACTTGATCATAGACTATTCACCCGAGTTTCGGCGAGAGATACCTGTCATCTGCCCTATTCAAAGAGCTAAGGGAAGAAGCTGAGAAGATGCAACCAGTGCCAGTTGAATGATTCTAGCTTTTGCTTCAACTTATATTGTTGAATCTAAGGACATTAGGTGTTTGTATTATGTAAAATTGTAATAATTGAAAGTATTTCCTTGTTTACTTGATTACATGATGAGAAATAATCAATGAAGCAAAAATTTCAATCTTGCATTTTTTGAGCCCCTTGGATTTTTTTTTTTACAAATTCTTGTATGAGGCGATTTCATTTTGAGACTATTTTTATTTGCTGAAGGGATCAATTAGAAAAATTGACTTATAATATCGGTCCGTCTCATGATTAGACGTTCTCATACACAACGATTTGTTATTTTTTAGTGTTAGATATTATGAGGGATTCACAATGACAAAAGTGATTGCTCATCCAAGCACCCAACCTATTTCATCGAGCAAGCTTCCCTTGATTAATTGATTAATGGTTATTTTTATTGTGGAATTTTATTGTTAATTATTAGTTAGTTACTTATATCGTTATTTTATTTTTAAATTATGTAATAATATGACTGGTAATCATGATAAAGGGAGAGGTAATTTTTTCTTTCAGGGTATATTGTCAAACAATACTTTAGGTCTATGCTTTTTAAAGGCGGCTTTCATGAGAGGAGTGTTTCTAGGTTTGTCCATCAGTTCATCGTGATATAGGTCGAAGTAGGTGGTCGGACAGAGTCAAGCCTAAGGTCTACTTTTGGATACTGGTTCAGCCGCATTATCTAAGTCATGCAACTAATCTCTAAAACTATCGTAGCAATGACAATGTACATAAAGACTCATTGTTGATCGACCCACCTTTTGCTCATAAGATGCGCGAGTGAAATGAAAATCAATAGTAAAAGTTATCTTGTCCGCCTAATCATGCAATTCATCTACTGATTCAAATTGTCTATTCATAATAAATCCTGTTGAATAATCTACTTCGTAACCACTAAAATCCTCCAAATTATCTTTTGTATATTTTTAAAAATTTAATTATAGATTATTAAAACAAATTATAAAAAAATTATTTAAAAAATTAAAATGATTTAAAAAGTGTTAAAAATTAATTTTTGAAAAATTGCAACTCATATCAGTTATGCAACTCCAAGTCGCACAAAACGTGCGGCTGGACCTGAGTCTAGTCTCGTGGTCCACATTTTGCGTGACACCTAATTTTTTTTCTAAAAAATTTACCATTTCCAACTAAAACTTGAAATCAATATTTATCCCAACATTTTCAGGCTTGAATTCATCATTCATCTTAGTTTAATGTTGAATTTCAGTAATTGATAGAGTAAGATAAAAGTTAAAGAGAAAAAAAAAACAATTAAAGAGATTTAATGGAGTATATGGAAAGCAACAACAAAAATTACTCCCTTCTATTCACTATTATATCCGATATAATTTTTAATATATTTATGAATCACTTTTTATTTATATTTTATTCTTAATCTATAAGTTAAAACATAATTAAATGTTCATCTTGTAAGATTCGTTTCGATGTAAATTTTAATTAAAATTAATAAACTACCAGCTAGTCTTTTGAGAGACCGTCTCTTTAAGAGACCTATTTCAAACTCAACCCATTAAACATTAATGTCTATTTACCGTACTCTTAATGTCTACTTACATTATCCTTAGTGCTTACTTACCATAACCTTAATGCCTACTTTCAATATCTAAATGTTTACTTACATGATTCTTAATGGCTACTATAATATTTTAGAAAATATATAATGGGCCAGCCTAATTAGAGATGATCTGACAAAGGAGCCATCTCTCACAATAATTTTTGATAAATTATTATTTTCAGGCAGTCTCCTGAAAGACCGTCTTTCTGAGAGACGTCTTTCAGGCCTAATCCATTAAAGCTTATTGTCTACATTTACTCTATATTATTTTTAGTTAAAAACAAATTGAGATATCTGCGATTGAATATGTATATTAACAACGTGCAAAAATCAAATGAGATAATAATAGTAAAAAAAAAAAAAAGAAAAACCCTTTGCTTTGAGATGTAGAACTCCTTTCTCCCTTTCAATTTCTCTCTTAACCATAGTTGAGTTAACCCTACCATAACAATAAACCAACCAAACTCTCATCTTCCAGAACCAAAATTACGCAAAAGAAACAATTTACTGCCTTAGAGAGAAAAAAATCAATTAAAAAGAGCAGATACAAACAAATCAATTAGGGTTTCATTGACTGGTTGAAAACCCAGCAAAAAAAAGAAAAAGAATTCCATAAAAAAGCGCATAAATTAGCAGATTCCGATGAGTTCGGACTGAAAAACCCACTTCTTCTTTCTCCGATCTATCAATTTGGACCCACAATTTGCCGCCAAATATTCTTGATTTTATTGCCTTTCTCACACTAAATCAAATATCCAATTGATTATTTTCACATCTTCGAATCTTTAATTTTCGCTGCGGAAATTAAAATAGAAGAGTGAGAAAGAAAAAAAAGGGTAAGTGAATAGAGAGAGAAAAAAGTGAGTGAACGAAAGTGGGGTATTATTGGGTATATTTTTTGGGTGTAATTGACACCATGATTTTTATTTTAGAAGTGGGGGCAAAAATTTGAAATGAGGGTTTTGTCATTTTGTTGATGAAATTCAGTGAGTAATTGTCAAAATTTGATTTTCTTATTGTTTTGTTGGGTGGGTGGTTTTTTAGGGGTTTTAATATATGCAATCTGGCGGTGGTTCTCAGCAGCACGCCGGCGCCGGTGCACATGGACGGAGCCCGGCGTCTGCTGCTGCATCGCCATCATCTTCGTCTTCAGCAGTTTCGGCTTCACAGCAGCAGCAGCAGTTTGATGCAATTCAGCAGCAGCAGAGACAGGTTGGGGGTTCAATTTTGAATTTGAGATGTTTGTGGGTTGTGGATTTTGTGATCTTGGTTGCTAATTGTGATGGGTTGAGCTTTATTTTTCTCATTAGTAGTGCTGATTTGATGGATTTTGATGATAATGTGGGAAAATTCTCAGTTGGGTTGAGTCTAAATTTGTGATTAATGGTGTTGATTTTCTTTGTTTTGGTAAGAATGTTAACGTTTCTCGATGATTTTGCCCGGTTTTGGTATTTGAGGTGTTATTGGCTTGTGGGTTTGATAAAGTGTTCAAAATTGTGATTCATGGTGTTGATTTAATATTTTTTGAAAGTATTGTTAGAAATGTATCAGATAACCGTGCTTAATTTGGGTTTTTATTGATGCATTAGCGTGAATTTGATGATTTCCACTCTTTTTTATTTGGAATGAAGCATTTTGTGATTCATGGCGTATAATCCATTAGTTGGTTTTTTGAATTTTGAAGTGGGTGTTTGTTGTGTGGATGACTCGTGGCGCTGTAGTAGATTTTTGACTAGCTTATGGAGTGGCCTGAAAACTTGTTGATTTTGATGTAGTATGGTTTATGTGAATATTGAAGTTTGACAATAGTTGGCTTGATGATTTGTCTGTTGCCTTCTTGTTTTTGAAAGTTTTCTTTGCCTGGTGACTCCTATTTGGTCAAATGTGGGTATCTTTATCTTACTTCTGTAAGCATTAGTAGTGGCAGTTGGGTAGTTATTACTTATTACTTTGAATTTCGAGCTACTAAAGTGGTAGTCTGGTACTGGACTACTGGTTGCTTGTTATTGGCTTTTTTGGGTTTAGGATTTTCATTGATCTCAATTCAGTTGTGCAAGATCTTATGCTCAAGTGCCACTGTACCTTCATTGATCTCAATTCAGTTGTGCAAGATCTTATGCTCAAGTGCCACTGTACCTTGTCCTCTTTTTTGTTGTCTTGTTTTATTTGGTTTTTGTTTGTTTGCATAGTGAGAATTATCATAGAAATTTTTTTGTTAATGAAGGTGGTTGTGATGTGTATCACTTGATTTGTGAGAATTAAATAAAATTTTTATTCCTGACTTTTTCAAGTTCTTGGAACTATGATGGACTTCTAATGTTTCTATTCAATGATTTTGCTTATTTTTATGGGTTAGGTTAAAATTATGATATACTTTCGTTTTTGAAGGAAACTTATGCTGTAGTTCATGAGTTGCATGTATATTCCATTCCATTACCCATACCTTGGAGGGGTTTGGGTGTTGGATGTACACAACATTACTCTTGTAAAACAAAGAGGTTGCGTCGATTGATTCTTGATTGCAAATGTCAGAAGGGCGCATGATTTAATTAGCCATTTTTCTTTAGTTAATTGTAATTTGAACCAAAGTACTAAAAAGCTTTGGCTCCTGCAAGAATATGCTGAGTTTTTTTACCCATTGACAGAATTTTTTGTAAGGCATTCTTTAGTTTTTTACCAAGTTTTAGTGTCACTAACAGGAGTGGTATCGAAAGAGACTTTCTACAATCTTTTGGTTGTAATATATGGTTGGAACGTCTCATTTTCTGCTTTCTACTGCGTATGGTCTAGTTAGATCAACATCTTATTGCTGCATGCTTTTGTTAGATTTACATTTACTGTGCTATCCATTTTTCATTTATGTTCTAGATTTAAGACCATGATGTTGATTCTGTTGGTCGTGGTCTTGACTTCTGATGATTTTCACCGAGATTAAATTTGTAAATGTCTATCCTTCTGGTTGCAGCACCAAATTCTGGTATTGTGTGTCTGGATAACAGTAATGTATAGCATTTCTTTGTGATTTGTTGGATATATGTTCTTATGTTTTATACTTAATTTCTTAGGCACTGCAACATCAATTACTACGAAAACCTGAAGGAAATGATAACATCCTAGCCTTTCAACCTCCTGGCTTCCAAGGTGTCATGGGAGGGTCTAATTTCATGACATCTCCTAGCTCGTTACAATTGGCACAGCAGCAAAGAAAATACCTTGAGATGGTGCAGCAGCATGGATCCCCTCTTATACGTGAAGAAGGTCAAAATAAAAATCTTGTTCATGAGCAACAAGCACTACATCCTGTCCATCAAGCATATATGCAATATGCTTTACAGAATGCGAAGCAAAAATCTGTTCTAGGCATGCAACCTCAGGGACAAGCCAACTTGGGAATTGGAAGTCCTTCATCTGTAAAGGACCAGGATATGCGGATGGCAAATCTGAAAATGCAAGAGCTTGCTTCAATGCAGTCTCCCAACCAGGTCCAGGCAGTGGCATCAAAGAAATCATCTGAGTTTGTTCGTGCTGAGAAGCAGATAGAACAAGGGCAGCAGGGAGCTTCTGAGCAGAGGAGCGAGGCAAAGCCTCCGATACAAACAATGGGAAATTCTGCGCCTGCTAATATAATGAGGCCTGTACAACATCAACAGGCTCAGCAAGGGATTCAAAGCATGGGAAATAACCAAATGGCAGTTGCTGCCCAATTACAGGCATGGGCGCGTGAGCGCAATATTGATCTATCACAGCCAGCTAATGCAAATTTGATGACGCAACTAATACCACTAATGCAGTCTAGAATGAATGCTCATCAGAAACCAAATGAAGGAAATTCACAGTCGTCCCCTGCTCCTATGCAGAGGCAGCAGGTTACTTCTCCACCCATTGCTGGTGAAAGCTCGCCTCGTGCTAATTCGTCCAGTGATGTTTCTGGGTCATCAGGCCCTACTAGAGCTAGGCAAACAGCTCCACCTGGTCCATTTGGTTCTGCTTCTAATGCTGGTATTAGTAACAGTACTAACAATTTGCCTGCACAGTTTTCTACACAAGGTAGAGAGAACCCAAACCCTTTAATGCAACCAGTGACAGCGGGAAACGGAATGGCTTCTGCGCAGGCATCACGACCTTCTATGAACTTGAACCAAGGTTCAGAACATTCTCTGAATGTTAAGAATACAGCAACTAGTCAGGAGGCGTTACAGATGCAGTATATGAGGCAGTTGAACCAGTCCTCACCTCGACTGCCTACTGCAACCAATGATGCAGTCTCTGGAAACCATCTTCCTACCCCAACTCAGCCACAATCTCAAAGCTCCCAACACCAATCTGGGTTTACTAAACAACAACTTCATGTCCTCAAAGCGCAAATTCTTGCATTTAGACGTTTGAAGGTCTGAAATCTATCCATGCACCTTTTTATTTAATATTTGCTCACTGTTTGCTGTTCGTTTTATGCTTTGATGTCTTCCTCGGGGATCTTAATGTTTTGCTGCTCAACTGTCAATTTCTACTCTCACCGTCTCAATCTCAAGACTATTAATTGTATAGTATGAGGGCCTCTGATTTGTCTATATATTATTTCCTAGGGACTTCAACAGTTGCTGTTTTTTTTGCTTTACGTTTGTCCCACAATATCTTTCCACAACCAAAAACACATGCTATAAGCAACTTAAAATGCCTCAATTTTGTTGTATTGTGATAAAAAATTTTGACTGCTGTTTTTGTAGGGTGTTTATGTATTGGGGGTGGGGCTGGTGGGTGGTGGGGGTCGGGGTCGGGGTCATATTGAAAATCCCATTTCTTTTGGAATTTATTTTCCACAAAATGTATGATGTCTCTCACAAAACACCAATGCTTAATTATAGAGCGCAAGGAGGTGTGTTGAAGTATGAATGGTACCTATCAGTGCTAGTACAAGGACAATTATCATTTGTTCTCTTTGCTGTAATGTCTATGATTGCCTATTATAGATGTTGCAATATGTTCTTTTGTGTTTCTCATTTTCTTGCTCTATCTTACAGAAAGGGGAAAGCACTCTTCCTCAGGAGCTACTTCGAGCGATCACACCTCCTTCTCTGGAGTCACAGCTCCAACAGTCTGTTGTTCCTGCTGGTTCTACCACAGAGGAGAAATTTTCTACTAGGAATGTTGAAGAAGGTCAAAAGCATGTGGAGTCTAGCGAGAAAACTCCCCAAGCTCCTCCTGCTGTTGCAAAAAATGTCTTTAAGGAGGAGATTCCTACAGGTGATGAAAAGACAACTGACTTACCTGGTAATGTGGCAGGTGCAACGTCTGTAACTAGAGAGGCTCCTGCAGTGTTTTCTGGGAAGGAGGATCAACAGTCTACTCCTGTTTCTGTTAAAGCTGAACAAGATGTTGAGCGCAATATACAAAAAATTCCTATTAAAAATGATTCAAGTATGGACAGGGGAAAGGCTATTGCATCCCCGACATCTGTTGGTGAAAGTACACAGGCTAAGAAACCTCCGCAAACTGGCTCGGTATCCCAGCCAAAAGATGTTGGATCAAGTAGAAAGTATCATGGTCCATTGTTTGATTTCCCCTGTTTTACTAGAAAACATGATTCTCTTGGTTCTGCAGTTATTTCTAATAACAGTATTCCCTTGGCTTATGACATCAAAGATGTCCTTTCTGTGGAAGGAATGGAAATACTTAATAATAAAAGAGCAGAGAACTTGAAGAAAATCGGTGAATTGTTAGCAGTAAACTTGGAGAGGAAGCGGATCAGGCCAGATCTTGTTTTACGACTGCAAATTGAAGAAAAAAAGCTTAAACTTTTGGACCTTCAGGCACGTTTAAGAGACCAAGTTGATCAAGAGCAGCAGGAGATTATGGCAATGAACGACAGAGAATACAGGAAGTTTGTCCGTATTTGTGAGCGACAACGTTTAGAGCTCTCAAGGCAAGTTCAAGCATCACAGAGAGCTATGAGAGAAAAGCAGCTTAAGTCTATATTTCAGTGGCGTAAGAAGCTTCTCGAGGCACATTGGGCCATTCGTGATGCCCGGACTGCTCGAAATCGAGGTGTTGCAAAATATCACGAGAGAACGCTTAGAGAGTTTTCAAAGAGAAAGGATGATGATAGAAATAAAAGGATGGAAGCGCTGAAGAATAATGATGTTGAAAGATATAGGGAAATGCTTCTGGAGCAGCAGACAAGCATTTCAGGTGATGCTGCAGAGAGATATGTTGTTCTGTCTACATTTTTAACCCAAACAGAAGAATATCTTCACAAATTGGGGAGCAAAATAACTGCTACCAAAAGTCAGCAAGAGGTTCAAGAGGCAGCGGCAGCTGCAGCAGGAGCAGCTCGAGCTCAGGTATGACTGCTAGCTGTAGCTGGTTGAAATATGTTGCTTAAGATCTTGAGCTACCAAGTTTTTTGGTTGAGTTTTGCTTGACCATTTTGTTCTCCTTAGTTTTTGTTGTGCGTGTTTTAAATTTTGGTCACTGATATTTTTTTGATCCGTTGGGGAATTGGATGGTGTTATGGGAAATAGGGTCTTTCAGAAGAAGAAGTCAGAGCGGCGGCTGCTTGTGCTGGTGAAGAAGTCATGATCAGGAATCAATTTTCTGAAATGAATGCACCAAAGGATAATTCATCAGTAAATAAGTATGTGATTGTTTATTTTCCAGTTTAAACAAGTATGTATCAGTAATTTTTTTAGTTGATCATTAATCAAGTGAAAAGAGTTAGGGTCTTGGTGTATGTAATCTGCTCCTTAATAAAAAATAGTCCATGAATTGTGTCGTATTTTATCAATGATTATTTCTGGATAAACTTACAATTTATCGAATAATTGTATTTGAGCAGGTACTACAGTCTTGCACATGCTATAAATGAAAGGGTTGTGAGACAACCTTCCATGTTGAGGGCCGGGACTCTGCGAGATTATCAGCTAGTAAGTTGCATTTTTGGTGAAGATTCTTTTTTGTGTATCTTGATGATCTTCTAACCTTTGGGGCATAATATGTTATTTGTAGGTTGGTTTACAGTGGATGCTTTCTCTGTACAATAACAAGTTGAATGGAATTTTGGCTGACGAAATGGGTCTTGGAAAAACTGTTCAGGTGACATACACTGTGCATACCTTTTCCAATGAAACTATTACAGGCTATTGCTATTTGATTTAGCGTGAGATGAAGTAAAGTTTACACGAATAAAAGGATAAATTTTAATCGTTTGATTAGAGGTTTTTCATGAAATTGGTTCAAAAACTCCTTTCTATCTTTTAGTTTGTTTAAGAATTTATAAGATTTCCTTTCTCCAGTTTGGTGAAATGGGTTTTAGACTCTGATTCTGACTATTGAGACTGAATGAATCTTAATGATGCATTTTTCCCTTCCAATGTTCAGTAGATCAGGTTCTAAGCCTATACGGGTGTAGCCTTCTCTTGTTTTAGGAGTTAGGAGTGCAAATGGAGAGCTGGATTTGTAAACTCTATACGGAGAGATTATTATTTTAGGAGCTGGATGAGGACCATATAAGTATATAAACACTAGATAGGTCATAGGTCATAGGAACAAATGGAGAAGTAGGGTTGTAGAAGATATCATGGTTTTATGTGTTTGATTATGTAGCCCTCTGGCCCCTCCCCATCTTTTGGGATTGATGACCGAGAGCCTGACTGTGAGTTAAGCAATGAGCGAAATTCAAAACTCGAGAAATGAAAGCAAAAATAACTCATTTATCCATGAAAAGTTAGAGCCCAATGGAGAGACTAAATACCTCTATTTAGTCCTTTCCTTGCAACCTTTTGTGTTCAGATTTCACTCTTTATGACACTTATTGTATCTTGGTTTTGTAGAAAATTTGTTTCGTTACACCTCAAGGACATGAGCATTTTTATCCTTAGCTATCCTTTAATTGATGGGTGCATATTGCTCGGCCACTTACTGTCTTTGAACATAATTCTTTCTTATTGTAGAAGTATAATTATTTCTCTTTCATGAGTGAATTATACAATTCCGTAATGGCTTACTATACTTGACTGTGTTGTTCGTAAGAGATGCAATTTTTTAATTGTTTTCTTCCATCTGCAGGTGATGTCATTGATTGCTTATCTGATGGAGTTTAAAGGGAATTATGGACCCCATCTAATCATAGTTCCTAATGCTGTTTTGGTGAATTGGAAGGTCCGTAAATGCAGTTGCCTAGTTGGATGGTAATGCCTGTATCTTTTTTTGATTTTTGCTTAACCTGCTTGCTTTCCCTGCAGAGTGAGTTGCATACCTGGCTGCCATCTGTCTCCTGCATTTACTATGTTGGTACTAAGGATCAAAGGACCAAATTATTTACTCAAGTAAGAGCCACTTGCTTAGGTTACTTACGTTATGTACTGATGCGTTACACTTTCTTATATTGACTTCTCTTTATGATTTCCTAGGAAGTTCTAGCCATGAAATTCAATGTTCTTGTGACAACCTACGAGTTTATCATGTATGATCGTTCAAAGCTTTCTAAAGTCGATTGGAAGTATATAATAATAGATGAAGCACAACGAATGAAAGATAGAGAATCAGTTCTAGCACGTGACTTGGATAGATATCGCTGCCAAAGGCGTCTTCTGTTGACAGGGACCCCACTGCAGGTTTGTTGTACTACTCAAACTATCTCAGGGTCTTGTGCTATATTGTTTGTGCAGTTGTGCTGCTGAAGTTGTGTTATAGAGTTTATGTTGGTGATTCTAAGATCAGCATTATATACTTTGCTTATATTTGCATGTATTGTGCGTTTTTCTTTGTTATTGGAGCTTTAAATGATTCATCTGTACCTTTTCTTGTACCCTTTCCGTATTTGTGCATTCAGGTTGTGTGGCTTTGTTAGGGTTTGTAAATATTTCTGTTTTTATAGTTGATACATTTGCAAAGTGCTCAGCATTTGACTTGTCTCATTTCGCATACCAATGTATAAGAAAATCAAGTCAAGTGAGATTTTATCTGAGTTGTCTTTATGCATATTTCATGATATCCACTTTTTTAAAGTAATATTTTATCTGCTTAATTAAAGAATTAAAGATCTGAAGAACAAACATTGCAACAGATTTAAAACAGAGGAACTATAATGCACTTCTCTATTTTGTTATTTTATGGTATTTTTGGTCATTGATTTTTAATAGTGGAAATGGTAATGAAAACTTAGTGTAATTTGGCTAGAATTCTACTTGACAGTGATTGTAATCCACTTTTATGGTATTCTAATGTTTATTTTTTTTCAAAAAATTTATTCACAAACATTATCACCTGAAAGGTGGTATAAGGCATAATGTAAAATTCTTAAGAAAAACACATCAAGGATGGCAACTTCTTTACCATGGGAATAAAACTTTTTGTGAAAATCAACATTTCAACTCATTTCCATTATTACCATCCAATCCAACTCTTCTTAGGGTTCATTTATAGAAATACAACAATGCCATAGCGTCCCATAGATAGGGGTCAGCCATGAACCTATAGTATGAAGGTATGACATTCAGTCCAAATTCAACCCTAGCCCAACTCGACTCGTGCAAAAATTGCGACTTGAATTTGAGGTTCAAACATAACTTTAACTACAATTACATAGACTTCGCCAAAACTGACTTGAATTTGACTTCTACATCCCACTCAACCCTAAATTATGAAGGTAAAGACTAACTAGGATTTAGTATTAATCAAGCGGAAGCTGAATTTTATCAACACAATTAAACTTAAAAGTTTAACCAATGCCCAAGTAAAATTCTTGAACCAAAACCAAAGCAATAACAGTAATTCGGAAATTACTTTACCTTTTGTTTTAGGCATTGAAGTGTTAGGCTCCCCCGCTGCGGTATTGGCGAAGACTTTTCCTCCTTTTCTGGCGCTGGCTCCCTTGCCCTTCAGGAGATGAGGCTCCATTACCGCCTTTATATTCAAGGCGGAGCCAAGAGTTATCACGCTGGTCCTTTGATTTCCCGATTGTCGCGCTCCACCATTCCCACGGTTTCCCCGGTTCTTGCTCCAACAATCTCGGGCCAAATGGCCTGGTTTGCCGCAATTCAGACATACGACCTTACCCTCACAATTGACCCCTTTGAGTGCCATTTCTTGCACTTGTCACACAATTGACTTTTTAATGGGTTGGATTTCATTGTTGTTGAAGCAGTTTTGGTTTTGGGAGTTGTTTTTGGGATTTTGGGTTTGATTTTCCCTAGAGTTTCCCTCAGCTATGACCTTTTTGGCTTGATATAATAAAAATTCCAAAAAGGAAACTTACACTAATCAAAGATTTAATGTATTCACTGACGATTCAAGCAAAACATGCTTAGCAAAATGGTTTACTATTTTACTATCAATGCAAAATCAAATTAAATAAATAATCAGGGCCTTTCATTTTTGAATGAAGAGGAGTGTAAAGAGAGGCCTTAATAGCTTGTTGACTTCAACTTTACAAATATCTAAAAATGGGGTTGAATAATGAGGAAAAAGAACGGTTAGTCAGGGGCTTTTAGTTTTTTTATGCGGGCCATTTTAGCTATTGTTGTTTACTCTTAAAAGCTCATTTGCCTCATATATAGTTTGGTCCAATTTGGTCAACTTTGGGTTTTTCGGTTTTAATCCAAATCGAACCAAGTTAAAAAATCTAAGACTAATTCGGTTCAGTTATGTTTGGTTTTCGGTTTATAATTAAATTACTTACATCACTAGTGGCTGTGATTCACCTATAGAAGTAGATAATTAATTATTATCCCCTGCAGGGATGAACAATAGATTCTATAGATGGATATTTTGTCTGTATGGGCTCTCTCATGATGGTTCTTGGTATCCTGCAGAATGATTTGAAGGAACTATGGTCTTTATTAAATTTACTTCTACCTGAAGTATTTGACAATCGCAAAGCTTTCCATGATTGGTTCTCACAACCATTTCAAAAGGAAGGTCCAACACATAATGCTGAAGATGATTGGCTTGAGACTGAAAAGAAGGTCATCATTATTCATAGACTTCATCAGATTTTGGAGCCATTCATGCTTAGACGTCGCGTTGAAGATGTAGAAGGCTCCCTTCCACCCAAGGTATATATCTCGATGCATCTCATGTTGGCTATCTACTTCCTATGCTGTATCTTTCTGACATTAAACTTGGTTTCAGGTGTCGTTTGTTTTAAAATGTAAGATGTCTGCTATCCAGAGTGCTATATATGACTGGGTTAAAACCACTGGAACTCTTCGTGTGGATCCCGATGATGAGGAACTGAGGGTTCAGAAAAATCCTTATTACCAGGCTAGATCCTATAGAACTTTAAATAATAGGTGTATGGAGCTCCGGAAAGTTTGCAATCACCCATTGCTTACTTATCCGTATTTTAATGACTTTTCAAAGGATTTTCTTGTGAAGTCATGTGGAAAATTATGGATCTTGGATAGAATTCTCATTAAACTTCAAAGAACTGGGCATCGGGTGCTGCTCTTTAGTACAATGACCAAGCTTTTAGACATCCTAGAGGAATATTTACAATGGAGGCGACTCTTGTATAGGCGAATTGATGGAACTACTAGCCTGGAAGATCGAGAATCAGCGATTGTAGATTTCAATGACCCAGAGACCGAGTGCTTCATTTTTTTGCTTAGTATCCGTGCTGCTGGACGAGGTCTAAATCTTCAGACTGCTGATACAGTCATCATATATGACCCTGATCCGAACCCTAAAAATGAAGAACAGGCAGTTGCCAGAGCTCATCGTATTGGACAAACCAGGGAAGTAAAAGTCATTTACATGGAAGCCGTTGTTGATAAAATATCTAGTCATTTAAAGGAGGACGAGTTCAGAAGTGAAGGAGCAGTTGACCTAGAGGATGATCTAGCAGGAAAAGATCGTTATGTAGGCTCAATTGAGAGCCTGATTAGGAATAATATTCAACAATATAAGATTGACATGGCTGATGAAGTAATCAATGCCGGGCGTTTTGATCAAAGAACAACACATGAGGAGAGACGGATGACACTAGAGACACTATTACATGATGAAGAGAGATATCAAGAAACCGTTCATGATGTTCCCTCTCTGCAGGAGGTAAATCGATTGATTGCACGGAGTGAAGAAGAAGTTGAGCTCTTTGATCAGATGGACGAAGAATTTGATTGGATTGAGGAGATGACGAGGTACGATCAAGTACCCGAGTGGCTTCGTGCTAGTACAGTGGAAGTAAATGCTGCTATATCTGCTTTGTCTAAGAAGCCATCAAAGGACATAATTAGCAACACTGTTCAAGTGGATCCTGGTGATTCTGAGAGGAGAAGGGGACGACTTAAAGGGAAGAAAGTTCCTGTTTATACTGAATTGGACGATGGAGAATCCTCTGATGCTAGTTCTGAGGACAGAAATGGATATTCTGCCCCTGAAGAGGAAGTTGAAGCTGGAGAGTACGAAGAAGAGGACGACGAAGCAGCTATGGGCAATAAAGATTTGATAGAGGAAGATGCTGTTCCGGGGAATGATGGGTTCGATTATCCTCGAGCTAGCGGAAACACCAGAACAGGTCATATGGTAGAACCTGGATCTCCTGGAACGTCATCCGGCAGTCAAAGGATGGTGCAAGCTGTTTCACCCTCTGTATCTTCTCAAAAGTTCACAACTCTGTCAGCTATAGATGCCAGGCCCAGTTCTGGTTCAAAAAAATTGGTACTTTCCTCGCCTTTTCTACTTCTTAACATCACTATTGCTATTTAATTTTATTTTTCTAAAATAAATTTGATTCATCAATCATTCATGTTCAGCTCGATGACTTAGAGGAAGGGGAAATTGCCATGTCTGGAGATTCACATGTGGACATACAGCAATCAGGGAGTTGGAATCATGAACGTGAAGAAGGAGAAGATGAACAGGTGGTGCAGCCTAAAATTAAACGCAAACGTAGCATAAGACTCCGACCTAGGCCTACCATTGAAAGGTCAGAAGAGAGATACGGAGAAAAGATGCCTCTTCAACGTGGAGATCCATCTCAATCTCAATCTTTAGGGGATCAGAGATTTGGAAGACCGCTGAAGATTGAATCGGAGTCCAAAAGGTCTGTAGATCCTGTTGCTTTGAAGCAAGATCATATGGATATGTCTTCAAAAGCTCGCCGAACCCTTACTTCTAGGAAAACTGGGAGTACATCAAAGCTGCATGCGTCTACTAAACCCGGTAGATTGAGCAGCTTGTCTAATCCACCAGATGAACCGGGTGAGAACTCCAGGGACAGCTGGGATGGTAACAAAGATGCAAACACTTCTGGAAACTCAAGTTACGGTGCTAAGATGTCCGAGTTCATTCAGAAAAGGGTATGGTTTAATTTCCTTCTTTTGAGAAAATTGTGCTTACATTCATCCAATTTTAGTATTTCTGACTCTCCCCATTACGCGGCTTACGCCTCTTTCAGTCTTACCTTCCCCTACAATCAGATTTTCATGGGACCCCATTGTTTCTACAAAGTATTCTGAAAAATGCCAAAATGTGTGGTAGTAATTCAGTTCTTTGTCTATCTACAGTGCAAGAGCATGATTGGCAAGGTTCAAAGTAGACTAGACAAAGAAGGCCATGTTGTCGTACCTCTCCTATCAGATTTGTGGAAAAAGACTGAAAGTTCTGGCATAAATGGACCTGGAAGCAAATTGTTGGATTTACGTAAAATAGATCATCGAATCGACAGACTGCAGTATAGTGGTGTGATGGACGTTGTTAACGATGTGCATTTGATGTTGAAAAATGCAGTGCAGTATTACGGTTTTTCACATGTGGTATGTTTTCCTCATTTGCAATCAACCATGATTTTTTATTTCAGAAGTATAAATGATTATACCATAATTAATCTGTCTATACGTCTTATAATTATAATTTGAATCGATTTAGTTGTGATTCTTACATCTCTAGTGCTCCTCATTGTTCTTGTTTGGATATTCTATATGGGTGTTTTTGTGCTTAACCAATAATTAGTAACATCTTTGTTTTTAGAAGATTTAGGTTGCGTACACCCGACCCGCCAAAATTTAGCTGACCATATCCTGATTACTTTGCAGAATGATGACTGCCTTTTGTTTGTGTGCACAGGTGACATGTGAAGCGAAGAAATTTCATGAAATGTTTCTGGATACGTTGAAGGGTCCTTTTCCGGATGTTGTCCAGGAGGCTAGAAACACCGTATCCTTCTCGGGTCCACCATCAAGTGCAGGTTCTGCTTCCTTGAGATCTCCATCTTCATCACAAGTTAATAGAAAGCAAAGACTAATGAACGATGTCGAACGTGAGATGAGCCCATCACCAAGGCAGTCATTACGAGGACCCAATATGGGTAGTGAAGACTTGAGGACTACACGTTCCCATATGCCTGTGAAAGAATCAAGACTCGGAAGCAACAGCAACAGCCGAGAAAGAGACGTGGGGCAGCAAGATGGCTCTCCCTTGCTGACTCATCCAGGAGATCTTGTAGTTTGCAAGAAAAAGAGGAAAGACAGAGAAAAGCCTGTTGTTGTAAATACGAGGTCCGGGTCCACAGGACCAGTCTCTCCTCCAAGTATGGGACGTAGTATAAGGAGCCCCGGCTCGATATCAAACTCGAGGGAGAGTCGAGTGGTAGGCCAACAGCAAGTATGGGCTAATCAGTCGGCTCAACAGGCGAATGGAAGTGGTGGTAGTAGTGGTGTTGGGTGGGCTAACGTTGTGAAGAGATTGAGGACAGATTCGGGAAAAAGGCGGCCGAGCATTATGTGATTGTAAAACACATTTAATGTTGAAAGTAACTGTTTAAGCAGGTATAGGGTGAGTAGTAGTAGTAGGTTGGTACAAGTACAGTTGGTAGTATTAGTCCATTTTAGTCTCTCTTTTTACTTTGATGTTGTCTTGTGTACTTTGTCTTTTCAAGTTATAATATAATGTGGGCATCTATGCTAACATTTGTATATTTGGTTGCTTTTAATATTAGCTTCTATGGCTGAATCAATTGTGTCTAGTATTGTACATTTGTACTACTACCTCTGATTCGAATTAGTTGGTCTTTGATTGAAATCAGTTGTCACACTTTACTATCATCATATCCGGTGTATCTCGCCTATAGAAAATAATGTCAGGTTTGAAGAGGAAAGGACGGTGGCAGCTCATACCCATAAAAAAGAGTGCGGTCATAAGAGTCCCCGACTCGAGAACTAACAAAAAAGGTTTTTGCAACAGATTGGACCGAGTGAGGTTGAATAGTATATTTATTTCTCTCGTTACTTTATATTTAATGTAAAAAATTCGATATTCTTTCTATTTTGAATTAGTCCATTTTTTGTTAACAACTAAATTTTTAAAAATGTTAGAAAAATCCGCATCGGTCAAAAGACTTTGATGTCACGACCCATAGTTTATGTTATTAACCAATATAATTAATTATGACATTATTTAACTTTTTAATTTATTTACTCCCTTTGTATTGTCCTTATGATATTGTGATACTTTTTATTTTAGTCTATCGTTTTTATTTTGCTACTATTTCCTTTTATGGAAATATTTCTATTGTATTTTTATTCTCGTTTACACATCACTATTTTGTTGCAATACAAAAAAAGGACTAAGAGAGCATCACGATAATCTATAGAATTGATATTTATAATATTATTATGCTTAATAGTATTATGTTCACCTAAGTCAATATCTAGATTAGATTCATTCCGAATTTTTTTACACATGGAGGTGAGTATTGTATAAGACTTCTTATTTGATTTGTCTAAAAATATAGTTTCATAATTGATTTGTCTAAAAATATAGTTTCATAAGTTCAACATTTTATAATGTTTACTTATACACAATTAAAAATATTAAAGGTCAAAAATCGAAAAGCAAAAATAGAAGCACATAGAACTTAATTTGCACCAATTCAATAGCAAAATCAAAAAACAAAATGAAAAATACTCCAATGCTTCATTGGCTAGATTTTTACTCACATGTTATAAATCAAATATTAATCAACTCATTTGGTATGAAACCGTCTCACCATAAGACAAATCCATATATTCAAATATGAAAAAAGGGTTTTAGGTCGGTCAATTTTCCATTACTAGTGATATTCTTTCTTACAACATGTTACTGTTAGTAGCAAATTCACAGAGAAGGTATAGGTCAGAGTTTGAAAGGAAGGTTGTAAACAAAATGAAAGTGGGTCCTACTCCTAATGGATTAGAAACATAGAGAAGTGCAGAAAATACAAAGGGTAGAGTACAACTATTTACAAGGAACATTGATTAAACAGCTTAAAAGGAGCTTTTGGGGCAAATACATTTTCCCCAACAATATTTCCCAACAGACTAAAGTGAAATGTCTTTACATTAGTCTTGGGGATTAGTCCAGTTTAACCAGATCTAGGTGATAATAATGTACAGATACATAAAGGATACAGTAAATTTAATCGAATAACGTTGAGTACATGCAACTATGGATCTGCTTCACCCACCATTGCATCATCACTAGAAGCATATTCTTCATCACTCGGTTCCTCGTCGCTACTTTTTTCTTCGGGAACAGCTCCTGCATCCTCTGGCTTTGCATACTTCTCGCAGTATTCTGAAACATAAGAATCATGAAAAATTTCCCTGATTAGTGATAATAATACCGAATATTTGAGATCATAAAGTATGTGTTTTACTCCTAAGCCTTCAAACACACCAATTTTGTACTTGTAGCAATTCTTTTGGGACGGAGTATTAGGAACACCGTCCAAAAGATAGTATTTAAAAAACCCGAATAGATTGTGAAAGCAATCGACCGTGAAATTAATGGGCATTGAGTTAGAGTAAGGAAGTTTGATCTACAAGAGGAAAAATAAGACCCCAATGAAGCTTTCCCGGTTTCCCCCACGTCCGGCTCACCAGGGCTCGGCTTAAGTTCCTCTGAAACTCTTCTTGTAGCCCTAGAAGGCCAAGGATGGGGTTTTTGGTGGATATTACCCCCTTGATGCATATTCAGACGTATAGCCTTGTGTATTTGCCTTCTGGATGAGTGGACGTACTAAGGGGAGATCGTTCTATGGTTTTCTTGGCATTGTTATGGTTCCTTAGGGCATGTGGTGATCTAACGAGGCTTCTCATATGTTTATCGATTTGCCCCTGAGGTCTGCGTTGCCTTAAGATTCGTGAAAATTGCTATTGGGATCATCATGAGCTATCCGGCCATGGCTCAAAATTCGCCAAAACCCTTCCCACTGACGCTAGGGTCTCCAGAGGAATATTGAGCCAAAATAAACCCCCTTAAACAAGACACTTTGGCGCCTCGTGGAACCTACAAGGGCCTTTTCACTAGAGTTTCATATTGTATGTGGAGTAAATCTAACAAGACAAGAGACAAAAATCAAAACAGAAACAAAAAAAAGTCATGCTAGTCTTTATAGGTGTTTGTATCAAGTGTCACATGATTCGCTCAAATTTTCCGAAGAATAGCCGAAAACGACCATAATTTGTTTTTTTTATACGCGATTCGCAAGGAGATTAGCGAATCATGTGACACTGAAACGAACCTTACTACTACATTTAGTTGTGAATAGAGAGTAAGTGAATTTATTTTTGGTTAGGTCAAAGACAAACAGAGAAATCACCGTGCTTGTGTGTTCTTAGGGTGAAATGAGGATTGTGTGTTGTTATTCTTTTTTTTTGTGGTTAACACGTGTAAAACTAACAGTGAAATCACGCTTTTCGTGTTAAAGAAGGAGTAACAGAGCAAGTTTCTTTCGTTAGCACTTGCAATTTAGATAGAAGACGAGATGCCTCGTACAGAACCCCTTACATTTAGGGAGCTCAGAGATCCTAATCATAAATTCATGATCATCAAACCCTATGCATTACAAATCCAAAATAAGAAGAGGGTGCTACTTTTGAGTTAAAATTGGGTTTGATCAATTTGCTACCTTCATTCCATGTGTTGAATGAACCCAAATAAGTTTCTTTCGGAATTCCATCTAATGAGCAGTAGTGCGAGTCCTAGAGGAGCAACAAAGGAGAAGGTTAAACTTATAACATTCTCTTTTTCTTTAAAAGGAAGTGGCTATGGATTGGTTATATTATCTACTCCCATGGTGTCGCAACATGAGCGGATATGAAGAGAAGGGTTCTTGAGAAGTACTATTCAACTTCAAAATCATCAACTTTGTAAGAAAAAAAAAACAGCAATATGGAGTAAAGAAGTGATGAGTCATTCTGTGGGAAAGAGTCAAGAGATTGTGTGCCAATTTCCCCTATCATGGTTATTTCGATGAAGACCTCATCCTATACTTCTACAATGGTCTCAAAGAAGATCTGAGAATGGAAAATGTAGCCAGTAGAGGTTCTTTCATTAGCAAAACACTAATGCTACAAACGCATTGATTGAAGAGCTATCTCAAGCCTCTAAGCAATTCAACAAAAGAACCACATAGGAGAACAAGTAAAGAAAGTTCGAGTTCTAATTCTATGTAGCATAGCTTGAAGATCAAGTGCGAGCTATAACATCAATGATGAATGAGTTAATGGTGAAGGGTAAAGCACAAAAAGTTATTTGTTCTTGTGAATGTGGGAAAGAAGAAGTGAATACCATTGGCTTTCAAGGCCAACTATTAGAGATCTGATCCTTATTTCATCACATACAATCCAGGATGGATATATCATCCAAACTTCGATATGGTTGTGTTGTTGTTGTAAGGATAAAGGGGTAAAACTCTCTTTTTTCCATAAAGGTTATTGATATTTATGTGTGGTTGTGTTGTTGTAGTACGGGTAAAGGGGTAAAAAAAAAGAATGACAAAAATAGAAATGGGACATTTTTTGTGAATTGGCCCAATAAGAAAATGTCTCATTCTCTATGAATAAGAGAGAGTATTACAATACAAAAGCTATCTCTCAAGTCTCAAGTTAAAAACGCAACTACACAAGATACAACTACTTAGAGTTAAACAAGGTGAAACTATCATTTCTAGTTTTGAAAAAGGGGAGGTCTAGTAGGATCATATCTGAATTTTTCATTTCCTAAGCCTATAGTATGATGAGAGTATGGTACATTGCATTAGTTTGGTTCAAGTATTTTACTTTATTTGTTTCATCAATTAAGTAACCCCCAAATTGTGATGGCAAGATTGGCTTCCACTTGATTATTACTTAATTCCAGTTAGTCCTTACCTTCATAATTTAGGGCGGCTACACTAGGCTCTCTTATCTTCTTCTTGTTGTCTTTTTACTTTGTTTCTCTTTTGGATTTTTTGTGGGTTCGAGTTTTTTAATTTATTTTTCTTGGGCCTTGAGGTGCATGACACCTAAAGTTTAGCCCTTCGCTGGCTCAAGCCTAGGCTCTAAGATCATACTATTTAACTAATTCCATCATAAAGACACTAGGAGACTTCAGAAAAATAGAAATTCCCTGGTTGAGATTGCATGATAATATGTTGATGAATATAGTATGCATAGCTTGACATGAACAAAGATCAGTTCCATCGAAAGCCTTAGGTATACAAAAAGATAAAAACAGCTAGAGCTTGAAAAAACAATTCAAAAAGTAACAACCAGGCCAACTAAGTTACAACAAAAAATTCATCACAGTAGTACCTTTAACTTTTTTCTCATATGCAGGTCGGTCACGCATCATCAGAGCAGCAGCCTCTCCATTCAGAGGGTCAGAGGGATTTGGATACAAAAGAAGCTGGGGAAGGAACACCTCAAAAACATTTACCAAATCTGGGAAACATAAACATCAGCATGTTACACAACTCCCTTATTCCGTATCAAGTTACGGCCCGTTTGGTAGATGGTAATAAACGGTGGTAATGAGAATGAAAAACTAGTATAATTTTAGATGAAAAATATCTTGGCTACCTTGATGGTCATGCTTGTCCAACTACTATCCTCTCATTTTCTTCATAAAATTCATTCCAATTCATTACCATTGGGAGAGATGGTATTAGGTATTGATTAAGATTTGTACACAAAAAAAAAAACCTTTTGTGATCAAAGTTTCATTACCATGAGAATGATATGGAACTTTTGATGAAATTTTGCACTAAAAATCATTTCCATTACCACCATTTAGTACCGCAAACCAAACGGACCGTTAATAGCTTTAAAATATATTGGAAATCTACGTTGCATTACCAAACATGGGACTCCAAGTTTGATTAATGACATCAAGACACACTGATCCTGACCTGGAGTTGATAGCGCAAAACAAATTAGTACAACTAATCAAACAAACACCAAAAACTTTGCAAAGCTAACTATATGCAACTAGAGCAATATACATGTAACTTACATCTCATCAACATTAGGATGGTATATCTTGTTAATAAAGCCTATCGATGGAGATTTGTAGGGATAAGCATCAGGAAGCTCAACCCTCATTTTCCAAACACCTCCATGATAAAGACCTAACAAAATTCAGGATATAATCCATTATTGCATCCATCAAACAACAAATTATAACAACAACGCCAAAGCCTTAATTCCAAAAGATTTGATAAGTGAGTGTATCTCTTGTAGTTGTCCACAACCATTCTCTTTATAAATCAGATATATACATGTTGTATTTTTTCCAAAACGTACAGTAGTATTCCTAAATTCATACCTCATAACCACATTCACACAAATTGATGAACCCATTCAAGAAAAAGGGCTAGTGAAGAATCAGAGTACCTCTCGCCCTCTCCCCATTAGAGTAAAAACAAGGCTGCATAGCACCGCCGCATTGTAAAAGTTTTCAAAATAAACGAACCGATATTTATCGCATTGTAAAGGTGTAAAAAATTCGTATTTTGGGCCGTATCAAATCATATCTTATGGTTCTGAACTATATTTTGGTGTTACGATAACCGCATCATCGTTCCGTTACAGCATTTTTACACTATGCCTCTCCCCTAAGAATACGAAGTAAAGTAATTTGAAACATTGTTGAGTGAAGAATACTCGCTCGTTCCCATTGAAATTGGGATATTTCTTATGATGGTTGTCGATCGAGTTTGCTCCATTTCTAATTTGTAAAAGACCTAGACCCTTGAGTAAATTCCATCCACATAATCCATCCATCTTTTCATACTAACCATACATTTTACTTTTTTTCTAATCATCCCAAAACCAAACCAAACAAACCCATACTTTTGTGTGCTACACTATGCAGCAAACTCAGCGAGACAAAGAAGCATATGTATATCTAATGACACATATGTTTCTTTACAGATTCAAAGCTGAAGTGAAACATGAAAGGATCAACCCAGAAAAACAACCATTTCTAAGTCTAGCATCAATAAGACGATAAAAAAGTAACACCCAAACAACAGCTAACTCTTTAAAGGAAGTTTCCCAAATGATCTACAAAAGGTCAAAAGTACCAAAACCAATCAAAATCAGGTAAAACCCAGAAGAACTCAAAAATAATTCCAAAAAAAATTGAACAAATCCCAAGCCAGAATTACCCAACAAGTGATAAATAGAATGAAATCAAAGAAAATAATCAGTAGAGAATATTACTTTCACTGGGCCCACGAAATTCCACATAGAACTCTTGCATGCCATCATTAATCATCTCCACCTTGTAATCACTCATCATCCTATTCCACAAAATCAAACAACCGAACCCATCAAACATAAATGAAAACCCAATTGAAAAAAACAAAAACAATATAAAAAAAATCAAAAGGAATCCAAAAATCATAAAAATCATATCACAAGATTGAACAAAATCATAAAAATCAAACTTATAAATTGATTTAAGATAGAGATTTCACAGTTTCATCAAGTCCATCTCTCTGCGTTTGCTTGGAGAAGACATGATTGCTTGTTACAGTAAAAAATCTAATGGGTAGTCAAAAGAAAGAGAAATTTCTTTTCCTGTTGTAAGAAGCAAGAATGGGAGATTTGTAAAGAACAATGGTAGAAGATGATACAAGAAAGGGGAAAAGTAGAAGAATTAAGATGAGAAAAGGGGGCCCAATACTTAATGTTATAAATAGAATTACAATTGATTAATTTTTTTAATAAAAAAAAATAAAAAAAAATTGATTATTGATACTTCTATCATACATACTATGTCCCTCCCAATGAATTAGTAATTACACAAATTCTATATACTATTCTAATTAAATATTTTATTTTTTTTACATTATTTATTTTCAATTTATAAGTTAAAATATAGGTAAGTGAAATTTTATTTGATTTGTATTAATGTAATTTTTAATAATGTCAATTTTTATAATTTTGAACAAAGCATAATTTGAGATATTTAGAATTGAAATAACGTATCGGCGGGTATGCAAAATCAAATGAGATATTACATATGTTTTGAAATACTTGTTACATAAGTACTTTTGGTATTGTTTGTTATTTAAGCTTATTTTATATATTGTGGTTACTGTGTAAGAAAAATATAGTTATATGGGATTTTGTTTGACTTCTCTAATTACGTACTTTTACGATATTAAATTTTTTTATGATTTTTGGTTATGAAAAACTCAAGATAGATGATGTATTTATTTAGAATGAGAGGGAGCCATCATGAGTTGTAATACTTTTGTCTTTCAGTGTAATAGATGTTGTTTAATACATTATGGAGATTTAATTTTGTGATTAATATTAAAATAGATAATTACTTTTCTTTGTTCCATTATATAATTGCAATATGAGGATTTATTGCTTTTCATCATTAGAATGTATTTTATGAGTTTATTATAGGCTTAGTGCGAATATGTATGAAAATATATAATCAAGTGAGATATTGTTTAAATTATTAAAAAATTTACACAAAATTAAGAAATAGTGAAAACATTTGGACATCACGGGTGCGTGAAAAATAATAAAAGAAAGTAGTAGAATTGTAGAAATATTTTCATAAAAGAAAATTCTAACAAAAATAAAAGAAACATACTAAAAAATGTGGAAAGTCATACACAACGGGAGAAATGCAATGAATTGCAGGAATTGTCGGTATTATGCAAGTGAGGAAGTAGTTTAAATTCGTAAATAAAACTAAATAATAGAAGACACTCTCCGTATCTCGCACAGGTGGGATTTGGGTGTGGAGTTTTATTTTTCCTGAAAAATGTGGACAAATTATATCCGTTCCTACAAAGAGAGAGTAAAAAGAGATGCGCGCAGTCAAGAAAACCCCAATTGATACTTGTACCTATTAAAGGTCAAACCTCAAACCTTCTGCTCCAAATGAAACTAAATGAAGATGATAAAGTCTAGTCCCAAATAATAAAATAATGTAAAACAAACAGAAAAAATTATAATTAAATATGAGGCAAATTGAGTTAATTTCCTCCCATCTTTTAAATTTTTCACACTTTTTTTTTTTGACCTTTTTTACTTTAATATAATTTTCTTTTATAGAGTGCTTTGGTCTTATTTGACTCACAAATATTTGAAAGAAAAACCAATAAAAATATACCTTTTTCATTATGAAATATTTGACACTATTTATCCTTAAACATTTATTATAATTGCAATTAACAGTGGCAGAGCCACATTGGGGCCTATGGGGTCACGTCCACCTAGGCGTTTTTTTCAAAAAAAATAAAGTTGATTTTTCTATTGGTAAGAGTAAAAGTGTAAAATTAAAACTGAAGTCTTTTAATGATAAATACTCTCTCATTTTAGTAATTTTGTTTTATTTATTTATTTAATCTCATTTTTTTAATTAGGTTAGTTGATTTAATTTGTTCCATTTGCTTTTATGGCTGTCGTATTTAAAATTTTAGCAAGTAAGGGTAAAATAGTTGTTAATTTTACAAATTAAACTCCGTCGAAATTTTGTCCATTAATTGGTGCCCCTAAAACTCCAAAACCTGGATTCGTCACTAGCGGTTAATGTACAAGAAAAAAATATAACTAAATGAGATCTTGTTTAAATCATCTAATTTTATATTATTATAATATTAAATTTTTATAATTTTTAGTTAACTACAATTCAATATAAACTATCAAAATAACGGATCAAATTGTGTAAAAGTCAAATGTAACACGTATAATAAAACGAGTTGCATATTAATTTATTGGGGATAGAGGAGTAGAACTTTAATTATTGCTAAAAATATGAATGAGTTGCACTTTCAAGATTCTTTAATTTCATTTCTTGACACATCTCACTTTTGTCAGTCTCTCTTTCTATGAATAAACTACAAAAATATTCCAAGTTTGGCAGTAATTGAATGAATGCTAAATCTTATCTAAAGATTACCAATAATTGTTGAATTAGTTTAATATTATTAAACTTACTTCTATATTCTATTCATTTCATAGCAAGTCTCTCATTTGTTTTTGACATTTTAATTGCTTCATAAAAATTAAATTTATTATAATTTTTATTGCAGGTTTTTCTCTCTTTGAAGATTTTTCTCGAGTCGAAGGATTTTTTGACCGTACTGTTCTCTATGGATATGAGTTGCCGTCGTTCCTCCCTCCCTAGACCCTACATAGTTTTCTATGAGTTGGATGCACTGGGTATGATGATGATGATTTTATACAACCTAATTACATAGCTCTTCATTATTAAATGTTATTTTCATTTATTTTTTTTACAGATCTCAATACAAACTTTAAGAACAAATAATTTTAATTGTGAGTTTTTAAAAATTCTGAAAATTTGATATTTAAAAAGTATAAATTGAGACTAATCTAACAAGATTCTACATGAATATGTTTTTTTTTCTTATATAGATCAATGAGAAATTGTAATCAAAATTTGACGCTAAATTTATAAATTATATTTGAAAAAAACATATGAAAACGGAGGAGAGATAAATCAATCCACAACTAATTTTTTCCATTTGGTTTTGCTTGCTGTTAGAAGCTTGGTAAATTTTTATTTATTTTTTTTCTATTTTCACCGACAACTTTATATCTTTTTACATTACATCCGCATAATTATTTTATTTATTTAATATCTTTTTCTATTTTCACCGACAAGTTTGGTAATTTTTTTGCTTTATTCTTAAGCAGGGATGGTCACGGGTCGAGGATTCTATTGGACCCGCCCCTTTTTTAAGGGTCTGGGTTTTATTTTTTGAGACCCATTGGATCCGGGTCGGACTGGATCTAAAAAATAATTAGCGAGTCCGGGTACGGGTCTAAGATCCGGACCCTGGACCCACCCCTTGGACCCTTATAAATATTAAATTGTCCATTTTTATTTGTTTTCTACGTATGAATTTTGCCCCCAACACTTATTTTCTTTTCATATAATGATAATATATATGTTACTTGCTAAGTGCTAACACAATTACCCTTATTTCATGGACTCGAACTAGTGTTTATAATAGAATTTAAGCATATATGGATGATGCTATGCGACTTTAGATGTTAAATTAGTATTAAATATTTTAAAATACAATAATAACTCTCTTACAAATACACGAAAAATATAATGACTTACAAATTGTTCAAATTTGAAAAATTAAAGAGACCTTTTTTAGACCCATTAAAGACCCTAGACCCATCAGATTCGAAGGGTATGGATCTGGGTCTGAAAATTTTGGATCCTTAGGGTCCGGATCCGAGTCTGGATCTCAAAAAATTAAAAGGGTCCGGATTCGAATCTGGTTAGACCCGCTCCAGACCCGCCCCATGACCATCTCTATTCTTAAGTAATATACAAGCGGTGGATCAAGTTCAAAGTTTATGAGGTCAATTAGTCACATTTAAAATAGTAATTTGGTAACTTTTTCTTACAAAACTTGTAAGTTTCTATACATTTCTTCAAATTTTGACCTTTTAACCACTATTATAATTTTATTATCTTATTTTGAATCCATTAAAAAATTTATAGCTATATCTATATATCATTAAGTAATCGATAAAATTAAATTTCCTCTTAAAAATAAAAATAGCAAATTAGAAGGAACATAGGAGAATATGTCTTCATTTTTATAGGTGTAACACCCCGACTCAATGGACTACCGGTGACTACTCATGAAGACTGTAGACTAGCCCTACAGACCAACACAAGTCTTTCCAGCGCACTTTGGCCTCACTCGTGCGCACCCGGAAAAACTTCCCAAGAGGTCACCCATCCTAAGATTGCTCTTCACCAAGCACGCTTAATTGTGAATTTCCTAGAAAATTGGCTCCCATGAAAAGAAGATGCACCTTGTTGATATGAGCAGTCTATCAATTCATTTTCAAACTAGATCTAGGCAATCACACTCACCCCCACTTAGGAATACAACGTCATCGTTGGACCGTCATTTCAGGATCTTTTCCCCCGCTAGGTGCACTGAACACACAATCAGCCACGGACGCAAGGTTGCTCTGATACCATTTGTAACACCCCGGCCCAACGGACCACCGGTGACTACTCATGGAGACTGTAGACTAGCCCCACAGACTAACACAAGTCTTTCCAGCGCACTTTGGCCTCACTCGTGCACACCCGAGAAAACTTCCCAGGAGGTCACCCATCCTAAAATTGCTCCCCACCAAGCACGCTTAACGGTGGAGTTCTTAGCAAATTGGCTCCCATGAAAAGAAGATGCACCTTGTTGATATGAGTAGTCTATCAATCCCTTTTCAAACTAAATCTGGGGTATCACAATATGTGGAAATAATGAAATTATATAAAGTTTTATACTTATATAACAAGGCAAGTAGTAAAAATTAGATTAATTTATAGGAAAATTTACCTAGACTAATACAATCTATTTGTGATTTTCCTACAATAATCCCACCTATTAATTAACCATGAATAATCCTAACTTTAAGGGGTATTTGCCTAGAGTAAACTTAGGTAAACCGATGGCCTGCTGTAGTAGGTAATTCACCAAAAAAGTAAACTAAAAATTAGAAAAAAATTAGAGTTTTTTTTTGAAATTTTACACGAAAAATTCTAAATAATTAAAAAATCATTAATTTATTCTGAACATTTTTAAACATTTTTTTTGACATTTATTTTAATTTATCTTTTTTCTAAGAAAAATAAAACTTGTTATAGCAAGTCATCCGATCATCGGGTTTATTCTAGGAAAATACCCCTTAAAATTGAGATTATTCATGGTTAATCAATAGGTGTGATTATTGTAGGAAAATCACGAATATGTTGGATTATTCTAGGTGATTTTTCCTTAAATATATTACTATTTTAGATCGTGTATTTATTAACAA